>JAWWNI010000652.1:0-383040 GCA_034642065.1 Darevskia nairensis | reverse complement strand
GACCCCAAGTGTCATCTAGTCCAACCTCTTCCAAGTATCCCTATTTCCCAATGACAGTCTTGGATTTACAGAAGCCGTTTGGTTTCTGATTTGATCCTGGAATGTCCCACTTTTGCTTAGGATGCCCCTAATCTCACTAGACGTGGGTGGCGCAGTGGGTTAAACCACAGAGCCTAGGCATAGCTGTCAACCCTCCCTTTTTTGACGGGAAACTCCCTTATTCCAATGCCGTTTCCCGCTGCTATCCCGGATTGTTAGATATCCCTTAAATTCCCCGGATTTCAAAGGAAGCAGCTCCTCTCCCTCGCTGCTGGCCAGGGAGGCTCCTCAGCTGCATTGCTCGGCTGCCAATAAGGAGTCTAAGACCGACTGGGGGCAGAGCTTGCATGCCTTGTGCATCCAGACCCTCATGCCCAACCAGACAGACAGCCTGCCTGCCGTCTACGCGCTCGCTCTTTCGCTCACCCTTTCGTGCACAGCCTCTGGAGCGCAGGGTGGCGAGGCTACTTGGTGCCATTGCACCGCCCTCGCGGCATCCCTTATTTTCAAATCTGAAAGTTTGGAAAAAATCCCTTATTTTCAAATCCGAAAGTTGACAGCTATGAGCCTAGGGCTTGCCGATCAGAAGGTCGGCGGTTCGAATCCCTGTGATGGAGTGAGCTCCCGTTGCTCGGTCCCTGCTCCTGCCAACTTAGCAGTTCGAAAGCACAAAGTGCGAGTAGATAAATAGGTATCGCTCCGGCGGGAAGGTAAACAGCGTTTCTGTGCGCTGCTCTGGTTCGCCAGAAGCGGCTTAGTCATGCTGGCCACATGACCTGGAAGCTGTACGCTGGCTCACTCGGCCAATAAAAGATGAGCGCCGCAACCCCAGAGTCGTCCGTGACTGGACCTAACGGTCAGGGGTCCCTTTACCTTTAATCTTACCAGAGAAATGTTGGAGGTTATGGTAGGGTGTCCCTAATTTCATTGGAGAAATGTTGGAGGGTACGGAGTTATGTGACCCCCCCCAAGCCAAGAAGATAAGTAACTTTATAAGATTTCGAAGACATCAGAAGGCAGCCCTGTATAGGGAAGCTTTTTAATGTTTAATGTTTTATTATGTTTTTAAGCCACCACAGAGTGGCTGCGGCAACCCAGTCAGATGGGGGGGTATAACAACAGCAGCAGCAACAAAGCCACCACCACAATAATAGAATAGGACACCCCTATTTTCATCGGAGAAATGTTGGAGGGTATGTGCTTTTATTTGGAATAGGTGGGTGGGGAAATCCTCTGCATCTGTAGCCCTTAGCACATTAAGGTTTTCGTCTTGGGAATTTGACCCTGGTGGTACCTACACTCACAGAAATGCGCCTAGGATTGGAGGTGTTATAGTCCAGAAATTCTCTCTCTCTCTCTCTCTCTCTCTCTCCCCCCCCCCAAAATAAAAGGGCATTGAGCAAGAAATAAAACAAAACAAAAAATGTGTACAGCTTTCCTACGCCCATGATTCTGCTTATTCTGCGTGGCCAGGCACTCTCCCATATTTATAAATTTTAGTCTCAATATTTGGGCCCAGGATTTAAAAACCACTTCCAAATCTGTGTGGGTTCCCCCCTCCCCCGCCTTTCCTACCCCTTAAAAAAAAAGCATGTGCAAAGGTCAAAAATAACAAATGCGTAGGAGATGGTTAGAAGCGGATCCCTCAAAAAAGAGAGGCAGCTGTAAAAATCTCTGCAGATTGTTATTATGACCTTTGCGTAAGTGTTTTTATAGTTTCCCTCCCGCTTCACTTTTCTAGCTAGGAAACATGATTATACTTTTGGGTGGGAAGCATGAACTGGGAGTGAGTAACAGAATTACATGGCACAACTAGCTTCCAAACCCAGTTAAGTTATGCAAGGTTTTTTTTAAAAAGTGTGAATAGAAATTTTGAATTAAAAAAGCAATTGCCCTGATCCAGTAAGGGAGAGCTGTTAAAGGTGTGCAGTATGACTCTTGATATGTTTAAAAGGTAAAGGTAAAAGGACCCCTGACCATTAGGTCCAGTCGTGTCCGACTCTGGGGTTGCAACGCTCATCTCGCATTATTGGCCAAGGGAGCCGGCGTACAGCTTCCAGGTCATGTGGCCAGCATGACTAAGCCGCTTCTGGTGAACCAGAGCAGCGCACGGAAATGCCGTTTACCTCCCACAGGAGCGGTACCTATTTATCTACTTGCACTGGTGTGCTTTCGAACTGCTAGGTGGGCAGGAGCTGGGACCGAGCAACAGGAGCTCACCCCGTCGCGGGGATTCGAACCGCTGACCTTCTGATCAGCAAGCCCTAGGCTCTGTGGTTTACAGTGCTGCCTGCGTCCCTCTCTAATAAATAAGAATAAATCTTAGTCTCTTTACCAAATGAGGATTTCCAGGAATTTTTGAAGAGGGAGGAGGAGAGAGCCCCCAGGTTTAGGAGCAGAGGTTGGATGGCCATCTGTCAATGGCTGCTTTAGTGGAGATTCCTGCATTGCAGGGGGTTGGACTAGGTTACCCTCGGGGCTCATGATTCATACCTGATGGTCTGTAGCCAAGTTGCTCACTGTGGGGCTACCTTTGAACGTGACCTGGAAACTACATCTAATCCAGAATGCACCAGCTAGACTGGTGACTGGGAGCAGCTGCCAAGACCACATAACACCAGTCCTAAAAGACCTACATTAGCTCCCAGTACGTTTCCGAGCACAATTCAAAGTGTTGGTGCTGACCTTTAAAGCCCTAAACGGCCTCGGTCCTGTATACCTGAAGGAGCGTCTCCACCCCCATCGATCTACCCAGACACTGAGGTCCAGTGCCGAGGGCCTTCTGGCGGTTCCCTCACTGCGAGGAGCCAAGTTACAGGGAACCAGGCAGAGGGCCTTCTCGGTAGTGGCTCCCGCCCTGTGGAACGCCCTTCCACCAGATGTCACCAGAGAACAACAACTACCAGACTTTTAGAAGACATCTGAAGGCAGCTCTGTTTAGGGAAGCTTTTAATGTTTGGCTGATTACAGTATTGTATTTTAATATTTTGTTGGAAGCCGCCCAGAGTGGCTGGAGAAGCCCAGCCAGATGGGCAGGGTATAAATCATTAATTAATTAATTAATTAATTATCTGTCTGTCTCAAAAGACAATGGTGTGCGCCTCTGGGGATGAAGCCAAACCATCATGTTAGCAGCAGAATTGTGACCTACCCCAGGTTGCAAGCCTGGGCAGTGTGTCTGGAGGTCCTGGGCTGCCCAGATGACAAGACCCCCCCCCTCTCAGCCTTGTTGATGGGATCCAAAGGAAAGCAGAGCAAGACAACTGTTTTAAGGACTCTACTCTATTTTTTTTTAAATATCATTTTTATTTATTTTCAAAACATTTATATAACAATAACATTCACATCTTTTCCACATCTTGTACCTTTTTGGCTTTTTACAGCCTTGGCTTCCTTCAGTCCTTCCAAACGACTTTATGCTTTCTCTATTTCAACTTATATTTCTTATTTCTACCATTGCTTTTTAACATCTCACTCAAAACGTATAACTGTAAAATTCATATTTAACAACAATATTTCCTTCTTAATCTACAATGCCTCTTGTAATCCTACCAACGTGTTCAGTTCAGTAATTTCCTTTAAATATTCTGTATATTTAGTCCAGTCTTTGACGAACTTCTGGTCCCGCTGTTCTCGGATTCTCCCCATCATTTTGTCCACTCCAAATTTTCTTTAGCCTTTTCTTCTCCCGAAGATATTCCAGGAGAATGACGGACAGAATAAAACAGCCATCCAGGTAGAGGAGCAACATAGTGATATTTATTAAATCTACACCCTCCCCTTCCTCGTAAAGGAGCCCAGGGCAGCAAACACACCACTGATAGAACTATGCAATTAAAAAAATGAAACAAAAACAATTAAAAACATCTAAATGCCATGTAAAATGTCTCAAAAGGACTACGTACTCTCACAGCTCATCATGTCAAAGTTCGCCAGGAACAGAATCTGAGCCATCAAATGCCTGGGTGGACAGGAATGTTTTGAAACCCCTCCTTAAAGTTAATAAAGAGGGAGACAGAGAGAAATCACCATGGAGGGAATGCCACAAATGGGTAACTTCAAATGACAAGGTCCTGTCGTGGGTCAGCGTTTTTTGTTTTTAGTCCCGTCCCCCCCGAAAAGTTCTTTATTGAATTTTTTCTTAAAATTACAATGCAGTTAAAAATACCAAAGAAATAAATGTGAATTGAATACAATCTAAGAGTACATAGAATAAGTTGTATTACAAAGAGATTTCTTTTTCTTTCTTGCCTCCTTCCCCTGAGTCTTATCCATACAATTCTAGTTCATCAACTTCTTTTCTTTACAGAAAGTATGTCAGAGAGGAGAAAAGACTAGTATGGTAAATTGTTCTGGTATTCAATTAAGAAAGGGTCAGCGTTGTCAAATGGGCAGACACCTGTAGCCCCTCTTCCTGATTGTAGGGGCCAAAATGGTGGAGATTGCAGAAGGAGCTGTTTTAGGTAATTGGGTCACGAGCCATTTAGGGCTTTGTACACTCGTGCTGAGAGACGTGGGGGGCGCTGTGGGTTAAACCACAGAGCCTAGGGCTTGCCGATCAGAAGGTTGGCGGTTCGAATCCCTGCGACGGGGTGAGCTTCCGTTGCTCGGTCCCTGCTCCTGCCAACTTAGCAGTTCGAAAGCACGTCAAAGTGCAAGTAGATAAATATGTGGGAATGTTTGGGAACATGGATGATGATTTATAATTTAATATATCTCATCCTAACTTGCGCTTGCAAGTTCAACTAGCAGAGTAACATTCCCTTTTAAAATACACACAGCGGAAGTTGCTTTGATTCGCTAGAATCAGCTTAATCTAGTTTCCTGGTTTGTCACTATATATTTCCCCTTTATCCCTCTTCAAATAAGACACAGCACACGTCTTCTATAAAAAGATATAAAGCGTTTACTCACGGACATTCAATTGAAGATTCCAAGATCCCAAATGAAGGCAGGCTTATTCATAGTAAAGATATTTACAATTGGAATCTCTCCATGTGGGAGAGAAGTCCATTAGGCCCCAGTTGGCTGGAATCCAGGTGAGAGGCAAGAGAGCAAGAAAGAGAAGAGAGAGAATGGCTGCTGCCCTGTGGGTTTTACTCATACCTTCCCAGGTGAAGCCACTCCCACTTCTAGCTTGCAAAAGGAAGTTATCTCAATCCAGGTGACCAGGAAGTTGTGGCTGGAGGACTGAGATACCTTCTAGCATTGTTGTACTTGACTGCTCTAGTGTTTACATCCCACAAAATAGGTACCACTCCGGCGGGAAGGTAAACGGTGTCTCCGTGCGCTGCTCTGGTTCGCCAGAAGTGGCTTAGTCATGCTGGCCACATGACCCGGAAGCTGTACGCCGGCTCCCTCGGCCAGTAAAGCGAGATGAGCATCGCCACCCCAGAGTTGTCCCCGACTGGACCTAATGGTCAGGGGTCCCTTTACCTTTACACTCGTGCTGACATCTTGAATGCCAGCAGCTACAATTTCAGAGTTAGCCTGTTGCTCAGGTTAGCAGCTGGCCTGAAAGTAGTTAGCATAAATGTATATTATATAAATTTAATAAATAGTATTGGTGGTGCGCAAGATCAGGAGGAGCCAATCAGAAGAGAAGTGATGTTGCCAAGGTAGGACGAAAGGCAGCTATGTGAATCTTCAAATCTCAACGAGTGAATGAGGTAAAACCTTTTTAAACAGGTACATGAAATAAATGATTCCAATGTTCCAAAGATTCTTTTCCTCCTTGTAGAGCTAAAGAAGTGATCGCTGATCCTGAGGTGGCCGTACTGTAGTACATTAATGCTTCTTCATTCTGCATGTTTTTTGATCGCTCTCGCCAGTAAGTTTCCAATTCCTTGGGAAGCCTGACTCCTTGAAAGCAAGGAGTCAGCTTTGCCAAAAGAAGTATGGAAACGACCTCTGCTCCATTATTTGTTTTATGGTGGTTGTGGTGAGCCACCCCGAGCGCTTGGTAAAGGCAATGGGACGGCGATTTAAAAAATAATAATGAAATAAATGGTTAAGGCGAAAGGGTTGGGTTCTTTGGTGCCAAATTAGGTTCTTACGGTTTTTGGGTGCAGGAAATTTGGAGCCTTGCATGAAATGCTAGATGTTTCATTTCTCCGTTATTATTATTTTAGCTTTCTTCTGAAACGCCCAGCTCTCCTTAATGAGTTATATTTGCTTGCAAACAGCAGGGGGGAAAATATATCACCCATCCATTTGAATGAATTTTTCCAAGGCTCTTGAGTCTGCCCTGATTTCTTCCTGTTGAGGTCAGAGGGAGGACTGGCAGTGACTGCAGCAAAACACAACAGATGCCCAGTGCTGAGTGTTTGGAAAAGTTGCCACCTGATGCATGCCTGAAGTTGCTCATCTTTTCCCTTGCTCCCACCACCAAATCTGATTATGAATCAGTGCTACATAACTAAGGTGCCTTAGAAATATGCAGTGGTGGTGATGGTGGTGATTTTTTATACTCCCCCCCCTTTTTTTGGCCTCTTGGAGAAAGGGAAGCTCTTTTTTCAGCAGTGCCTCATGCCAAGATTGCAGCCTAGAATTGGAAGGGTTCCCAGGGGTCATCTAGTCCAACCCTCTGGAGTGTTGGAATCGCAGCTAAAGAACCCCTGACAGATGGCCATCTAACCTCTCCAATGAAGGAGAGTCCATCACCTTCTGAGGAAGCTTGTCCCACTGTCAAACAGCTCTTGAGAGCCAGTGTGGTGTAGTGGTTAAGAGCGGTAGACTTGTAATCTGGTGAACCGGGTTCGCTTCCCCGCTCCTCCACATGCAGCTGCTGGGTGACCTTGGGCTAGTCCAGTGATGGCTAACCTTGACACCCCAGATGTTTTGGAACTACAACTCCCATCATCCCTAGCTAACAGGATCAGTGGTCAGAGATGATGGGAGTTGTAGTCCCAAAACATCTGGAGTGTCAAGGTTAGCCATCACTGGGCTAGTCACACTTCTCTGAAGTCTCTCAGCCCCACTCACCTCACAGAGTGTTTGTTGTGGGGGAGGAAGGGAAAGGAGAATGTGAGCCGCTTTGAGACTCCTTCGGGTAGTGATAAAGCAGGATATCAAATCCAAACTCTCCTCCTCCTCCTCCTCCTCTTCTTCTTCTTCTTCTTCTTCTTCTTCTTCTTCTTCTTCTTCTTCTTCTTCTTCTTCTTCTTCTTCTTCTTCTTCTTCTTCTTCTTCCTGCCAGAAAGTTCTTCCTGGTGTTTAGTTGCCTAGCTTGCTCTATCTTCCATGAGACAGCACTTCAGTTATTTGAAGATGGCTGTTATATCCCCCCAAAGAATGCTGACAGCTGTAGTCTGTTTAGGGTAGTTGTTAGGAGACCCCTGTTTCCAAACAGTTCCCAGGATTCTTTGGGGGAAGTCACGACTTTTTAAAGGGGTGTGATAAAGTGGGCTGTAAACCGGATGCTTTCCAAGAGACACGTATCAGAGAATAAGAACTCTCTCTGGTAAACAGTTAGCGATGATGCCTTAACCTTCTGACAATAAGCGTCTTAAAAAATACACAGCTTCTGAGCATGCGCGGCAAGCAGCCCTGAAGGGTTTTTTGGGGGTTTCGAAATTCCATTCACCATAGAGCACAGATAAAAACACAAATCTGTATCCCTGTGAGTGCTTTTCCATTTCTCTTACTAAAAGGTAAAGGTAAATGACCCCTGGATGGTTTTGTTTGTTTGTTCAGTCATTCAGTCGTGTCCGACCCTTCGTGACCCCATGGACCAGAGCACGCCAGGCACGCCTATCCTTCACTGCCTCTCGCAGTTTGGCCAAACTCATGTTAGTAGCTTCAAGAACACTGTCCAACCATCTCATCCTCTGTCGTCCCCTTCTCCTTGTGCCCTCCATCTTTCCCAACATCAGGGTCTTCTCCAGGGAGTCTTCTCTTCTCATGAGGTGGCCAAAGTTAACTCATGAGGTGGATGGTTAACTCCAGTCCAAGGCGACTATGGGGTTGCGGTGCTCATCTCGCTTTCAGGCCAAGGGAGCTGGCGTTTGTCCGCAGACAGCGTTCCGGGTTATGTGGCCAGCATGACTAAACCGCTTCTGGCACAACAGAACACTGTGACGGAAACCAGAGCGCACGGAAACGCTGTTTACCTCCCCGCCGCAGCGGTACCTATTTATCTACTTGCACTGGTGTGCTTTCAAACTGCTAGGTTGGCAGGAGCTGGGACAGAGCAACGGGAGCTCACCCCATCACGGGGATTTGAACCACACTGACCTTCCGATCAGCAAGCCCAAGAGGCTCAGTGGTTTGAGACCACAGCACTGGAGTGTGTGTATGTCCAGTGAATTTTTGCCCAACCTGAAATGGCAAAGTGTAGCAACCTAAATACCAGCCGTGGAAGTTTCAGTTTTCTCCTGGCCTGTGTTTACGATGATCGTTCAAGAGACCGGGCCCGGGCATAAAGCTTAAATGGGCCAGTTCTCATTAGCTATCCCCTCGAGCCACTTTTAAATATAGGCACTGCCTTCTTATCCTTTAGTTCACAGGAGGAACCTGTCTCCATTTCACATTTTGTGTGGGTATTTTTTCCACCCCTTGTTTTTTGCCGCTTTCTGGTATGTCAGGCGGAGATGAACTGACAGCCCCGATTCTCTTCAGCGCAGGGTATGGAGCGGCGATGGCTGCTTGAGCATAAGGTGAAATCTTGATGAGCACCGCGGTGAACCCAAGGGAGGCAAGGCCTGTTTTATTAATGAGATCAGCTGCTGCCAGCTTACTCCTGCCGAGGAGTAGGAGGGAGGTCAGGCAGGTGAGCTCAGCGCTCAGCACCTTGTTCGCCTGCCAAGCTCCGCACTTTAAAAGACCCCCTCAAGCCCCCTTTGGTCCACATATCCATCTAACCTGCTGGTTTGGGAGCAAATGAGCGCAGGTCAGCAGTAGGGCCAGGGAGTGGGAGGGAGGAAAAGGGTCTTTGCAACCAATTTCCCGCTCAGCGCAGAGAGCTTTGCAACTGTCACCATAATAGGTTCATCTGTTGCATTAGCCCGCAAGACTGATAGGAGAATGATTTGCGAAATATACTCGGAGTCGCGTAGTGATTTCATGCTCTTTATTGCAGCTGTAAAACAGTGAATGAATTTCCCCTCCCCCCAAACCTCAGGCTTTATATACATTACTAGTGAACGTTCAGCCCGTTAAATTAACGGGCGCTAGAAGATATGTGGTGAAACATTTGTAAAAGCAGACTGAGGTACCTCTACTCCTTTCCTACCTCTGTGGCCCATGTACCCCTTTCCTACCTCTGTGGCACCTCTACCCCTTTCCTACCTCTGAGGTCCCTCTACTCCTTTTCTACCTCTGTCCCCTCTACCCTTTTCCTACCTCTATCCTCCCTTATAGCCCTTTCCCTACCCAGAACCCATCACTATTTACCTCTGAGTGTTCGTGCATGTTGTCACTCTTCCCTTTTCCTATCTCCCTCTCCCTTGCGACTCCACCCCCTTTCCCACCTCTCTCCCCTCCCCCTCCCCCACTCTCTACTGCTCCTCTTTGGCCGGGCCCTCTCTAGGCCCTCTACCTCTCCCCCCCCGCCCGCCTGCCTTCCGGCTTCCCCCCCCTCCCTCCCATCCGAGGCTTTTTTTTTTTTTTTGGTCCGGTCCCTTTTCCCTAAGGGATTGCTTAGCCTGGCCGGAGGAAGAGGAATCACAGCCGGCTATGGGAGCTGCCTGAAGCCGCCGCAGGAGGCGCCGTGGAGGATCGGGGATTTACTTTGTGCGGGGAAAAGAAGGGCGGCTGAGGCGGCCTCACGCGGCTGCTCGCTCTGCCCCCCCCTCTCCCGTTCGCTGGCTAACGTCTCTACGTTGTCTGAGGGGAATGAAGCGGACAGCGAGGCAGCCGCGGAGGCTCGTGAAGCGCACGCGCTTCGCTCGTGCGGCTAACGTCTCTGCGTCATCCAATCCCTCTGTCCGTGGGGGACATGCGTAGTAGCGCAAACCCACGGACGGACGGACGGCACGCAGAGACACTTGGGTTTTATTATATAGGATTTACACAATGAGTCCCGTCTGATTGGTTGATTCTGTTTCCCTCCTGGAGCCTGATTGGGCTGCCGCTGCAGGCCAATCAGCTGTTGCGTTCTAGGATCCTACTGGCCTAATAGGCTGATTAACGTCCTCCTGGGGTCTGATTGGGCTGCTCCTGCAGGCCAATCAGGTTGTTGCATTCTAAGATCCTACCTGCCTATTGTTCTAGGTTAGTACATCCAAGCTTAGTACATAACAATTTGGGACCCTGTTCGTCAGTAAGTCGGACTCCCACCTGCCCAGACGGATTAACTACCGGTAATTCTATCACCACGTTCGTCTGCTGCTGTCCTTCCAAGGGGCACGAGGTGGTGTAAGCACATAAGAAAAGCCCTGGTGGATCGGAATCTAGTCCAGGTTCCTGTTCTCACGTCGGCCGACCAAGATGCCTGTGGGAAGTCCACAAACAGAGCCTGAGCACAACAGCACTCTCCTCACCTATTACAGAGGTATAACTGTGTGCTCTCCCAAGCCCACATTCCCAGCTTGTTCCCACTCCTGCCTCAGCAGGATCCCCAAGGATGTGCCCTACAGGGAGCTGACTTCAGGCCCGCTGGCAGACCAACTCTGCCCTACAAAAATGTCTACCAATGTGACATGAAGGATGGCTCCTGGATGGTTAATTCCAGTCTAAATTGACTATGGGGTTGCGGCGCTCATCTCGCTTTTCAGACTGAGGGGGCCAGCTGTCACGGCCCGGGCTGTTAACGAACAAAGTCCCAGCAAGGCACGTCAGGACCCGGGGCAAGATGGCAGGAACAAGAGTCCCTAGAGCGGGGGTCCGAGGGTCGAGCAGCAAGAGGTACGAAGTCACAGTCCAAGGGTCGAGAAACCAGAAGCACGTAATCACAGTCCGAGGGTCAAGAAGCCAGAAGCACAAAGTCACGGTCCAGAAGCAAGGAGGCACACAGTGAGGCAGGGAAGGCGTTGCTGTGGCAAAGAGCTGAGGGGAAATGCTGGCCTTATATCCCCTGCTGGCTCTTGACACCAGGTGCAGCGAGTTACCAATCAACCTCACCAGATTCAGTAAGTTACCAAGCAGCCTCACCTGTGTGGCCGTGCCCTGCCTCTCCAGAACAAGCCGAAGCTCTGCTGGTCCCAGGGTCTGGCTCTTGCACACACTCCTGACACCAGCATTTGTTCACAGACAGCTTTCCGGGTCATGTCGCCAGTAGGACTAAACCGCTTCTGGCACAACGGGACGCCGTGACAGAAGTCAGAGCGCACAGAGACACCGTTTATCTTCCCGCCGTAGTGGTACCTATTTATCTACTTGCACTGGTGTGCTTTCGAACTGCTAGGTAGGCAGAAGCTGGGACAGAGCAATGGGAGCTCACTCCATCGTGTGAACCTTCTGTGGTTTTGACCACAGTGCCTCTTGCTTCCTCCAGCAGAGGTACTACCTCCCTCCTAACACCCATATCTTGAATTGTTGTTGTTGTTTAGTCGTTTAGTCATGTCTGACTCTTTGTGACCCCGTGGACCAGAGCACGCCAGGCACTCATGTCTTCCACTGCCTCCCGCAGTTTGGTCAGACTCATGTTGGTGGCTTCAAGAACACTGTCCAACCATCTCATCCTCTGTCGTCCCCTTCTCCTTGTGCCCTCCATCTTTCCCAACATCAGGGTCTTTTCCAGGGAGTCTTCTCTTCTCATGTGGTGGCCAAAGTATTGGAGTCTCAGCTTCAGGATCTGTCCTTCCAGTGAGCACTCAGGGCTGATTTCCTTAAGAATGGAAAGGTTTGATCTTCTTGCAGTCCATGGGACTCTCAAGAGTCTCCTCCAGCACCATAATTCAAAAGCATCAATTCTTCGGCGATCAGCCTTCTTTATGGTCCAGCTCTCACTTCCACACATCACTACTGGGAAAACCATAGCTTTAACTAGATCTTGAATACACCTGCAGAAATACACACAGAGAGAGAACCATTATGGAAGGGCACTAAGCCTCAGCCCCATCTCAGTTATGGGGATGGCAACTGTTATGTACTGAGCTGAATCCTAGAACAATAGGATCCAGAATGCAGCAGTCTGATTGGTCCGCAGAAGCCACCCAATCCAGCTCCAGGTGGAAGTGAATCAGTGACCTGATTGGCCTGCAAGAGCAGCCAATCAGGCTCCTGGATGAAGTGAATCCACAACCTGATTGGCCTACAGGAGTATCCCGGAATTAGCCAATCACGTGGGGCCCATTATGTAAATAATGTATATACTGTATAGCAGACGTTTTGGGGAAAGATTCATTCCTTGCTACTATGAGCTGAATAAAGAGCATGAAATTCACACTTGACTCCGAGTATATTTCAGCAACACTGACTAACCTTTATTTTATTATTTAAATAAGGATACGAATATGGGAAGCCCTCTGAGTTCTTGGGGAGAGCCTCGCACAAATCCTATTACTGTTGCTTCCCTGCTTCCGTTCTTCGTTTTAATTGTCAATACCAATAACAGCAGGACGCGTCTGTTTCTGACTTGCCTGGCCTTTCCCCTTTGCCGCAGTGCAACCACCAGAGATCTCCCATGGCCGCCGGCAGCTTCATCTCTTTCGGTATCCTGGCATGTGAGACGGGGTCAGGAACCCTTGGATGAATCTTCTTCACAGCTTGCGACTGCAGCTGTCTCGTTCTGCTGCAGAGTTTGGGGAGTTGATGCCTGAATTCTCATGGCGTCTAATCATCTTTAGCTTTTGCTTCTTTCTTTATCGGTGTGTGTGTGTGTGTTTGTTTTTAAATCACTGTAGGACTAGATCGTGCCCTTTAGATGGAAGGGTGGAAAACTGTTAAGGCGATATTGTCTCTCTCCCCTCCCCCCCCCCAAATATCTTTTTTTAAAAAATCTAGTTGTTCTGCTCAAAGTGCCACACTACTTTTCACGTTGTGTCAAACTCCTCACTGGGCAGGAAGGAAGCTGTTGTTTTCTTCTTCTAAATTGTCTGCTGTATTTTCACTCAGCAAAATCATCTAATAATGGAAATATGGGCGGGTTTCGCAAACAGCTTATGAGGCGGTAGACATACAAGGCGGGGCCTTGTATGATTGAAGGTGCTTCACTGCAAAATAAATAAATTCCTGCATGCAGAAAACTAGCGTGGCAGGGAGCACCATTCTTCTTGACATGCTAGCATTCTGTGTGCAAGGATTTTTGGAATTATTTTTATTTTTGTATGGGGGAACCATTCTAATATGTACCCAACTGTAAAAGGTAAAGGGACCCCTGACCATTAGGTCCAGTTGTGTCCGACTCTGGGGTTGCGGCACTCATCTCGCTTTATTGGCTGAGGGAGCCGGCATACAGCTTCCAGGTCATGTGGCCAGCATGACTAAGCTGCTTCTGGCGAACCAGAGCAGAGCACGGAATCGCCGTTTACCTTCCCGTCGGAGCGGTTCCTATTTATCTAGTTGCACTTTGATGTGCTTTTGAACTGCTAGGTGGGCAGGAGCAGGGACCGAGCAATGGGAGCTCACCCCGTCGCAGGGATTCGAACCGCCGACCTTCTGATCAGCAAGCCCTAGGCTCTGTGGTTTAACCCACAGCGCCACCTAGGTCCCTCCTGGGGGAACCATTCTAACATGTACCCAGCAGTACCCATCTGCAACTAGATCCTGAAGCAGATTTGCATTATTCACCTGGAGAGACCGGCAAAATCCTACACTGCTTAGGATGGGACCTCAGCTGCAAACCGTAATTTTGGGGTTATTATTATTATTATTATTATTATTATTATTATTTATTGTAAGATCTTGGGGCAGCTCGCAGAACAAAATACAGGATAAAAACGAGTAAATAATTGAGATGAAACAGCAATACAATACCACCACCCCTTCCCATAGACACATTTAAAAGTCTCAAGTCTCAAAGGAGAGAACTCACCATGAAATGATTACAGTAAGTACCAGAGTTTTTAACAGCATAAAAAGAAGTGTCGGTAGGCTTTTTTCTAGAAAAAGAGGTGCCAGAACTTGCTGACCTTTGTTTAGGGGGAACTGCACCCAAAGTTGGTGAGCTTTTTTTAGGGAGAGCGCCCCCCCATTTAAAACGCTGTAGAATATTAATCAGCCAAAGGCCTGGTTGAAGAGGAAGGTTTTCACCTGGTGCCTAAAGACATATAATGAAGGCACCAGGCGAACCTCCTTGGGGAAAACATTCCACAAGTGGGGAGCCACCACAAAAAAGACCCTCCAGATTTCACGTGGAGGAGGCACACGCAGAGTCCGGGACGGTGTATATGAGGAGAAGCGGTCCTTGAGGTATTGTGGTCCTGACCTGTTTGCCACCCCCCTGCATTCCCCTCAGCTGTGAGAAGTTGGCAGGTGGCTGTGTAGCAGTACCTCCACCGTTGGAGACTGTAGACAAGTCCCTGCAAATCACAGCTGAGGAGCGCAGTGCTGTGTTCAGGTTCTGCTTTTGGACTTGCTATAGGCAGTCTGGTTAGCTGCTGTGGAGAACAGATGGTGAAAAAGGAGGCAACACGTTGGCCAATCTTGAGTGAAAAATATAACTAATGTTTATGAATATTCTATGGAGCAAGGATCATAATCATATGTAATCCCATTATGATCCTTGCTCCATAGAATATTCATAAACATTAGTTATATAACCGACAAAGTATCAGTCGAAACAGCAGATTACCTGGATGGCTGTCTTATAATTTACTACGGATTAAATCTACTAATTTTTCACTCAAGATTGGCCAACGTGTTGCCTCCTTTTTCAGTGTTTGGACTTTGATTTGCAACACAGGGGTTGTTTTTGATTAGTGGAGACCAGATGGAGCAGCCACACCCTTGCAGACAGCAGCTTAGACCCGGGCAACAGTTTCTTTAATAGTTTCAGCTGCCAGTCAGTGTTGAGAGCACTGGGTTAGATGGGCCCAAACTTCTGACGTGGTACCAGCCAGCCAACTTTCTATGTCCAAGAGCATCTGTCTGTCTGCAAACGGGACTCACATGTCCTGCACCACCATTCCCCACAAGGAGCAATTTTGGAACTCGGTAGCATGGGGAGTGGCGTTTTCTGACATCCAACCAAAGTGGCTCTCTTGGCAACTCGAGTTAATCTCCAGTGGAGTCTCTTGGTACCCACAGAGATAAACGCTGCCAATCAAGGAGGTCTCCAAATGACACACCACCTTATTTCATCAAAGCAATCTCAGAACCAGTTTGATATCTGACAGGGAAGAGAGGCAGTATCCTTTGGGAACTGGATGACAGGCTGGGGGTTTTCTCGGTCTTCCCCCCATGCCCTCCCCAGGATCTCATGAAGCAAGGGACCTCTTGTGCAGACCCAGGCATCATCCTTGGTTGACTGAAATGTCACAAAAATAAAAATACATTGGTGGGTAGGTAGCATGTATATCTTAAAGTGCTTTGCTTTATTTGATAGGTTTTGCCTTCGCGGCAACCCTGTGATGCTGGTAATGGTTATCAGTGGTGCAGCCAGATAATTTCATTCCCTGTATTATTATTAATAATAATAATAATAATAATAATAATAATAATAATAATTTTATTATTTATACCCCTCCCATCTGGCTGGGTTTCCCCAGCCACTCTGGGCGGCTTCCAACAGAATATTAAAAACATGTTAAAATATCAAACATTAAAAACTTCCCTAAACAGCACGTATGAAGGGAAGGGAAGGGAAGGGAAGGAATGAAAGGAGGGGCTTCCCCTCCTCTTATTCTTTTTCCTCCTCCTCCTCCTCCTCCTCCTCCTCCTCCTCCTCCTCCTCCTGGTGGGCCGTATCTAATTTAGTTGCCTATACAGTATTTATTTTAAGGGTTTTGCTGAACTTACTTGTGTTTTAATGATAATTATGTTACATATGTTTAAATAGTTTTTTGGATTTTAGCAGTGTAAAGGTAAAGGGACCCCTGACCATTAGGTCCAGTTGTGACCGACTCTGGGGTTGCGGCGCTCATCTCGTATTATTGGCCGAGAGCAGGCGTACAGCTTCCAGGTCATGTGGCCAGCATGACTAAGCCGCTTCTGGCGAACCAGAGCAGCACACGGAAACGCCGTTTACCTTCCCGCTGGAGTGATACCTATTTATCTACTTGCACTTTGACGTGCTTTCAAACTGCTAGGTTGGCAGGAGCAGGGACCGAGCAACAGGAGATCACCCCGTCGTGGGGATTCGAACCGCCGACCTTCTGATCGGCAAGCCCTAGGCTCTGTGGTTTAACCCACAGCGCCACCTGCGTTTAGAAGTGTATATTTATTATATTATATTATATTATATTATATTATATTATATTATATTATATTATATTATATTATATTATATTATATTATATTATATTATATTCTGCATATTATATTATATTATATTATATTCCGCACTTCTCTCTCCCAGCTCACTAAACCCCATTGCCCCTCCAGCTTCTCCCTACCTGCTTCATCTTCTCACTCTGACCACTCAGGGTCATCCCACCACCAACCCCCTGGCTCTGAGCCTTCTTCCCCTGGGAGTTCCCTTGGGGGTTCCCTAGCTGTTGCCTCCCACCACTCACCTGCAGCCAGCCAGTCCATGACACTGCCATGCTCCTGACACGCCATAAGCACAATCACCAGAAGGGATACCCTTACTAGGAGGGAGATGGGTGGCAGAGGTGCACTGGTGGAGCCAGTCCTTCCAACCTCTCTCCTGGTAAGCAGTTGGCACTCCACTGCCGGGGGCGCAGTGGCTCTGCTCTCCACCAACAGCTCCTGGGCAACACTGTTTATTATCCCCATTTTGCAGAGCGAATGGCTTTCATGATCCGTGCATGGAGGCCAGGACGTTTGGTATTCCCGTTCTGTTTGCCAGTAACTTGCAAAGGAAGGGAATGGGACAATTTCAGGGGAGGGAAGACAGGAAGGAGGGGGCATGCTTAAGCCCCCCCCTGCACCCACCCTTTCCCTCTCTGCACCTCTCATCCTGCACTGTGCCCAGCCCTTTTTCCAGCATGAAATGGAAATGTATAAATAACAATGGGACAAGAGGGAAAAAGAGAACACTGGGACTTTTTACAGGAAGTTAAGATGGAAAAACAGTTCCAAGGGAATTTGTCATTTGCAAGGCAGATGCCAGCAGCTAAAATCCCATTATTGGCCTCAATTAAATTTTCTGTTCCAGGTAATTCTAATCAGCATATGACAGAGGGTACCGAATTTGCGGTAGAAGTTGCATCAAGTTGCATGTGGAGTGTAACACAATCTAGATATACAATATGGAATACGTTGATGCAAAACAAATCTAGAAAGCCCCAGCGCTTCCAAGCATTTATTTTTATTTGGCTTTCTACAGCAGGAGGTGGGTATACGAGCCTGGTGAACAATGGCCACGTTTGCACGTAATATTATGCCAAACCGTGGTTTGACCTTGGTTTACAGCTCATGGTCAAGGAGGTAAGAGCTTAACCGCAACCCCAGATTCAGATGACACACTCCAAGTTTCTCTCTTGCAAACCAGCACATTTGCTCAGTCCCAGTAAGCCATAGTTTGGCATACTGTCACGAGTGAACCAGGCGGTTGTATAGAAGTAGGACAGTCACTGTGTGGAAATAGCAAACAATCTGTTTTTGTGAGCTGGTGTCAAATAATTACAGTCATACCTCGTGTTGTGTACGCTCCGTGTTGCGTATGATCGGGATAAGACCGGAGGCGACTCGGAAGTCCTCTGCAGAGCGTGTGCGATGCGCGGGTGCGCAGAAGCGTTCTGCGCAGTTCACACATGTGCAGAAGCGCAAAAAACGGTAGAAAAAGATTGGAAAAAACTGAAAGACTATTTTAAAAAGTATTGTAAGATTTAAAAATTTATATAAAAGTTGGATTATATAAGAGACTGCAGATTAAATAGATAGTAGGATGTATTAGCGATAGAAGATATAGGTTAAGAATGTTGATCAAGGGAAAAATATTAGATTGAATATTAAAAAAGATAATTAAAGATGGTAAGAGATTACTAAGTTGAAACAAAATGAAACGCAGCAGGGGGGACGGGAGGAAGTCACCCCAAATATGATATAAAAATGGAGGGGAAAATATGATGTATGTTGTGTTTGTCTATATAACCAAATATTAGAAATAATGTTAACAAAGATGATGTATGTATGTGTTGGTGTAATGTGTGTTTAACTAGAAAACCCAATAAAAAATTCTATAAAATTTTTTTAAAAAGAAGCGGAAAAAAACGTGAACTTCATTATTCCCCCCCCCTCGTGCGTTCATGTTACGCACGCCCGGGTTACGCAGTGCGACCCCAGAACGGATCGCGTGCATAACCCGGGGTTCCACTGTATTTGGTAGCTGAACTGTTGAGAATTGGAGGCAAATGCAAGGTGAGAACATGATAAACAACATTACCTGTTGCTTAAACTTATTGATTACATTATGTGTAGCTGCTAAGGAGACTTAAGAGTTGGGCAAGCTTTAGATTTTGGAGAAAACATAACACATGAAGGTATATGGACCCAATGCAAGGTAGGATGGCCTTTAATCATGCTGCTATCAGTGCAATTTTAGGAAATCAGAGCTCACTGTAGATAGACTTCTTTCAGCTTTTATCATATTTGAATGATTAATAATTTCTCTCTGCATAACAATTTGAGGGTAAACTGCATCCAAGTGATAACCAGCTGCTGCAGAACTCCTAATAAGTTTCATAAAATAACTAATACATAACTTCTGCTGGTGTTGGAAACGTAGAATTGTAGGTTGGCTCCGTATACCTCCGGGTATAGGACGGTATAGAAATTCAATAAACAAAACAAAATAAAAATATTTCCATGGGTGGTAGATAGAACCCAAAGCACAAATATACTGGGCACAATTCAGGGATGCCTTTTATTATAAAAAAATAGAATTGTTTCTTTGTGGTATAAGAAGCTATACATTTATCATTTTTATTTGTGTATAGGCAAAGTTCGAAAAAGTAAGGCTGTGAATTAGTTTCGTAGATGATCACCAGTGCAAGGGTTTTGAAAGCACAACACTGTCAAGCAATGAGAAGCCTTTCTGTAAAAGAGACTGGAGGAAAAGTTGTTGGACTAGGCGGTATTAGGTCAAACCAACTAATAATGTGAGGGCTAAATAAGAAAGAGGGGAGAAATTGGCTTTTCTTTATTGGCCATAGGGAAAATAGAAAGCAAATCATACTGTTACCTCATGTACTGTCATACACACACACACACACACACACACACACACACACACACACACACACACACACACACAGGACCCAGGTGGTGCTGTGGGTTAAACCACAGAGCCTAGGGCTTGCTGATCGGAAGGTTGGCGGTTCGAATCCCCGCGACGGGGTGAGCTCCCATTGCTCAGTCCCAGCTCCTGTCAACCTAGCAGTCCGAAAGTACGTCAAAGTGCAAGTAGATAAATAAGAACCGCTCTGGCGGGAAGGTAAACGGCGTTTCCGTGCGCTGCTCTGGTTCGCCAGAAGCGGCTTTGTCATGCTGGCCACATGAGCCGGAAGCTGTACGCCGGCTCTCGGCCAATAAAGCGAGATGAGCGCTGCAATCCCAGAGTCGGACACGACTGGACCTAATGGTCAGGGATCCCTTTACCTTTACCTATATACATATACTCAAAGGGCTTCCCATATGTGTATCTTTATTTAAATAACAAAATAAGGTTAGTCAGTGTTGCCATCCCCATAACTGAGATGGGGCTGAGTCTTAGTGCCCCTCCATAATGGTTCTCTCTGTGTGTGTATTTCTGCAGGTGTATTCAAGTTACAGTGATCCCCCGACTTACGAGTGACCCGATTTCCGTATTTTTTGAGTTACGAGGGATCAAAGCGGCAGCGCGCTTCCAAATTTTTTCGACTTCTGAAAGGAAGTCGTGGCCGTTTTAAATAGGGTTTCCTCGACCTACGAAGTTTAGATAGGGTTTTTTTCGACCTACGAATTTTTACTCCCCAATGCATTCCTATGGGGACTCGACTTACGATTTTTTCGACATCCGACGTTCCCATTAGAATGGATTACCCTCGTAAGTCGAGGGTCCACTGTATATGGGGTGTTAGGGGAGAGGTAGTATACCTCTGCTGGAGGGAGCAGGTGGCACTGTGGTCTAAACCACAGAGCCTAGGGCTTGCCAATCGGAAGGTTGGCGGTTCGAATCCCTGTGACGGGGTGAGCTCCCGTTGCTCGGTCCCAGTTTCTGCCAACCTAGCAGTTCGAAAACACACCAGTGCAAGTAGATAAATAGGTACCGCTATGGTGGGAAGATAAACGGTGTTTCCGTGCGCTCTGGCTTCTGTCACGGTGTCCCGTTGTGCCAGAAGCCATTTAGTCATGCTGGCCAGATGACCTGGAAAGCTGTCTGTGGACAAACACCGGCTCCCTCGGCCTGAAAGTGAGATGAGTGCCACACCCCATAGTTGCCTTTCACTGGACTTAACCGCCAAGAGGTCCTTTACCTTTTTACTTTACCTTTCTGTGGATGATATCAGGAAACACAGATTCCCCCCCCCTCCCCGAGTGAAATAATTATATTTAGGAACCAAACAAGCAAACTTCATTTCAGTAGCCCTAGCGGTTGCAAGGAACGTCTGTGGTTTGCTGCACACTTTCCTCAAAAACCAATTTGCACCTTCTTGGTGCACTTGACTGGCTTGCTTTCAGTTTCACTCCCCCCCCCCATCCACCCCGCTAATGTTCCCGATGCCATTTGCGTAGCCCACACTTTTAAGAAGCGTTTGTAACATGCAATTGTGTCCCGAGACAAATATAGGGACTGGGATTCTAGGGTAGGCAGCCTGCCTTTCGGACAACAAAGCCATCAGAAAGGGCGTTGCCTTTTCTCAACATCCTCTTGCAAAAATACTTGATCTGGTTGCATAGTAACCCAGTGATTGGGCACAATTTAACCTCCCCACCCTCCTCCTTTTTTAAACCCTGGGCCACCACAAATGACTTGATTTAGCTGACCGGGCATTTTGCTTATAGGCTGCCCAGTCAACTGCATTCATTTAGTACTCCCCTTGCTTAGTTCAGCAATGAAAGAATGTGTGATCCATTTAGGGACCGCGGGGGAGTTAGATATTCGATTCACTTTGCATTTCAAGGGGAACCTACCTAGTCTGAGTTAACCTTCCCGAACTCAGAACGCCTTCAAAGTTTGCACCTCTCTGAATCCAGCAATCTGCACGAAATCTCTACGGATTTTTGGGCACAAATTTCCAGTAACCTGTACAGAACAATGCTCATAGTAGGGGGATCAGCTCTGCAGATATGAGTATAGGAAGGGAAACCGCACGCAAGAAATAGGCATCTTAGGAGAAATTAGCACTCAAATGCTGATGCACTTTCTCAAGAACTCTCCCCTCCTTTAATTGCAAACTGATGTGGAAATGTAGGGAGCTGAACTGAATAGTGGAAAAATTTGAAACGGAAATTGTCAAAGTTGCCCACCCCCCCTAGATCCGACAGAAGAAGTTATTATCTTGTGTTTCCTTTGCAGAGGTGAAACTCTCACAAACCCTTCCGAGATGCAAATAAAGGGTTTTACGAACTGCTGCTACATTGATTCATAGAGAAGGAATCTATGTGCATAAGGAAAACAAGGGGAGCGGCATGGGAAATGTATGTATCAGTGGGAATGTCTGTCTTGCGCAATGTTAATCGATAGGCAGATGCTCTGATCCAGAGCTCAGTATGTGCCTCGGTGCGTGGAATTTCAGCACAACCTAGTTTTGCATTGTAGGTGGGGAAGGTCACCTACAATGTGCACATTGAAGCCCACCTGCCATAGATTCCCATGGACTGAGAGCATGAGCATTGCGTTTTGGAAATAATATTTAGCATTTGTACAGTGCTTTTGTGTATTACGAGCTCTTTGCCTACACTAGCCCTGTACATATATTTATTACCTTTATATACCACCTTTATCTTCCAAGGGTCTCACATGGTTCCACGTGGTTCTCCTGCTCCACATTTCATCCTCACAACAACCCTGTGAGGTAGGTTGGCCCAAAAGATGGTGACTGGCCCAAGGTCACCCAGTGAGCTCCATGGCCGAGTAGGGATTTGAACCCTGGTCTCCCAGGTCCTAGTCTGGCACTCTAACCACTACACAACACTGCCTCTCATGAAACAGTGATGTATCATGCAGCTGATGCCCTCTCCTTCCTTAAAATTGTCAGGTGATGACAGACCTCCTTCTCTCCTCGGCACTGGTGTAGGCCTCCATTTGGGATATTTCTCAGTGAATTTATGCCCCTGGAAATTCAGGCGTGAGTCCTCATAATGCTTAAAAATTACGGAAAAAGCCAAGTCAATAGGTGCACCAGGATAATTTATTGTTCTAACACAACCTATAGCTATCACAAGATTACAACTCTCAAGACTCAAGCTATAATGAGACAAAGGAAAGAGCTAGTCTGCTATGAAAGCAATCTAATGAAATCGGTTGAGAAAAACAGAGAATACTGTCAACCTGTTACAGGTGCTGACAGACAGATTCATCAGGCAAAAGGATGAAATTTGCTAAGCCGAGACTGGATTTCAAAAGGACTGTTTTGGTAGGATGCCAAAGATTTGAGCTGCAGATTCAGTGGAACTGAGTTTTGGCATCAGCCTTATCTCGCTTGATTGCTGTGAGCTGGGGGGGCTCCGAGGAATCTAACTGAAGGGTATGGATAGAATTGGCCAGAGAGGCAGGTCAATGCCTATTCTCATAAGGTTGTCCCAACAGGCAAGGCAAGTGTGGAGCTGACAGCAAAACCAAGAGTTGCGATTTGCAGGATTTGGACACAGAGGAGAAGCCAGCAGGAGGAGAATGTTGGATCCATGCTGAGATTCTAAAATGGTGTTTTAGTGGTGTTCCAGTTAAATCAATTCATTGACAATTTTTTTTGTTTCGTGTGGTATTTTAATACTGCATTTTTGTTTTATTTTGGGGGCTGCCCAGAAAACTCTTATTATTGGACAGCTATATAATATAGCTATTAATAATAACACCCCAATCTCCAAGCAGGTGTTCCAGACCCAGGGTTCGGTTTTCTTTAAATGAGGGTCAGAGGAGACTGTAGTGTCTTTAGGATATATGGTTTACTTCATTGGAGAAATGTTGGAGGGTATGGAGCTATGCGACCCCCCAAGCCAAGGAGATAAGTAACTATACAGCCTCTACTATACAGCCAGTGTGGTGTAGTGGTTAAGAGCGGTGGACTCGTAATCTGGGGAACCGGGTTCGCGTCTCCGCTCCTCCACATGCAGCTGCTGGGTGACCTTGGGCTAGTCACACTTCTCTGAAGTCTCTCAGCCCCACTCACCTCACAGAGTGTTTGTTGTGGGGGAGGAAGGGAAAGGAGAATGTGAGCCGCTTTGAGACTAACAAATCCAAACTCTTCTTCTCCTCACACATATATAAAACCTGAGCAGAAGATGGAGGGCTTCATGGCACTAACACTCCAAAACGGTGTCGCTTCTTCATCCATCACAAGTTTAGATGCTGCCTGGATCAAGCATGTCTCTGTCTCCAGCTTTGCAGCCTGCTTCCTGCTTAGCTCACACACTACTCTCCTATTGGTCCTCTATCTACCAGCCACACGGGGAAGAGGAAAGGCTTTCCTATCTGTCCTATGGCACAGAATAACTCCTTTGGAAAAAATAAATAAAAGAAAAAAAAATTGTCCAGTAGCAACTTATAGACCAACTTAGTTTGTTCTGGTACAGGTATAAGCTTTCGTGTGCATGCACACTTCTTCAGATACACACACGAAAGCTTATACCAGAACAAACTTAGGTGCTACTGGACAATTATTTATTTTATTTTCATTTCAACTGCGTCAGACCAACACGTCTACCTACCTGAAACTAGTAACTCCTTTGGTTATGCTATTTATGGCTCTTAAGTGGCCACCTAAGGCCATTGTCTTGCAATTGCCTAGTTCAGCAACATACCCTCCAACATTTCTCTGAGGGAAATAGGGATGTCCTATTTCAGTGATGGCTAACCTTGACACTCCAGATGTTTTGGGACTACAACTCCCATCATCCCTGACCACTGGTCCTGTTAGCTAGGGATGATGAGAGTTGTAGTTCCAAAACATCTGGAGTGTCAAGGTTAGCCATCACTGCCCTATTATTATTATTATTATTATTATTATTATTATTTGGAAGCCGCCCAGAGTGGCTGGGGAGACCCGGCCAGATGGGCGGGGTACAAATAAAAAATTATTATTATTATTATTATTATTATTATTATTATTATTATTATTACCCCACCCATCTTACTGTGTTGCCCCAGTCACTCTGGGTGGTTTTCAACATATATAAAACCATAATAAAACTTTAAATGTTTTTCCCCTAGAAAAAGAGGTGCAGAAACTCCCAACTTTTGGGGAAAGACCCTAAGCTCTTTTTTAGGGAGCGCCAAAGTTGTTCAACTTTGTTTTAGGGGAACCCTGCCTGCCATAACAACAGAACAATGCTGGGTTGCTGTAGTGTGTGTGTGTGTGTGTGTGTGTGTGTTTTGCAAAGACCTGCAGAGTCAGGCATGTCCAACGAAGCTCATTGTAAGAAAGCAAACCACTGATTCTTTCTTTTCAAATCTAAAGATCTGAGGCGATTCATTCCGTAGAAAATGGCACAGTTCGCCCGGAGCTTAAATGTACAGGGTAGGGTAGTTCTGCCTCTTTTAAGCTTTGTTAGATATCGGCTCTTCAATTTTTAAAAACTTTTGTTGCTGCTGCTGCTTTTGATCCCTGACAATAGTCATTTAGAGCATTCTGCTCGTCTGTCAGACTTCACCCCCCCAAAAGCCACCCAACGGGATCCCGACAGAAGCAAATCTTTGTCTTCATATAAGCGCTGTGCTCCTCTTTCATCTGACGCGGTGCTTATAGGACAACAAAGGGATTAACAGACCAAGGAATGCTTTATGTATTAGCTCACCCAGACAACCACGCCCTGGCTTGTCATAATATTGCTGATAATGGTTTTGGGGCGCAATGTTCCTGTGTGGCCGACTCCCATCTTGTGGGGGAAGTTGGGAACTGGGGGCATTTTGGGGGCACTCCCTCTGTCTTGGCTGCTGGATGAAGAACTCAAACTTGGGTTCTGGCAAACTTGGGTTCTAGTGCATAAATCTCAGCAAGAACTTGGGTTCTAGTGCATAAATCTCAGCAAATACATGGACAAGGAAAGGGCTAAAGGCACAGCTGTTGAATTGCGCAACTACGGATGAGCTGAGATGTTGACCCAACAAGCTACACCCCCCTCCTGTCTCTTCCTTTTGAAGAAAGGGGTGGGCATGGCCAATGACTGGTGTCTCCGGTCCAGACCTGTTGTAGGTTACAGAGGAGAAAGCTCTTCCTTATTCTACGGTGCAATGCCATAGCTGTCAACTTTCGGATTTGAAAATAAGGGATTTTTTCCAAACTTTCGGATTTGAAAATAAGGGATGCCGCGACGGCGGTGCAATGGCACCAAGTAGCCTCGCCACCCTGCGCTCCAGAGGCTGTGCGCGAACGGGTGAGCGAAAGAGCAAGCGCATAGACGGTAGGCAGGCTGTCTGTCTGGTTGGGCGTGAGGGTCTGGCTGCACAAGGCATGCAAGCTCCGCCCCCAGTCAGTCTCAGACTCCTTATTGGCAGCCGAGCAACGCAGCTGAGGAGTCTCCCTGGCCGGCAGGGAGGGAGAGGAGCTGCTTCCTTTGAAATCCGGGAAATTTAAGGGATATCAACAATCTGGGATAGCAGCGGGAAACGGCATTGGAATAAGGGAGTTTCCCGCCAAAAAAGGGAGGGTTGACAGCTACCGGTATGCTCATAAATCAACGTTAGTAGACTGCGGCTGCTTGTAAGATCGATCTGGAGGAGTGAGCCCCTTCTACCACGTCCCTCAGAAGGTGACCCATGGGGGCTTGGGAGCAGATGACGATCAGGGGGAGCCACGCAGGTCCCCGGAGAGCAGGCGAGAAGCCATTTCACACCCCCTCTCCCCTCCACACAGACATTGCAACTGAATGTAGTGGTTTCTCTCCTATCTGGCACGATCCCATTACAGAGCATCTCGCAATGGGCTTTTCAATGTTCCTACTCCCCCCTTTCTCTCTCTCTCTCTCTCTCTCTCTCTCTCTCTCTCTCTCTCTCTCTCTCCACACACACACACACACCCCTCTCCTTCCTTCACAAGTCCAGGCTTTTTGCTCCCCCCTTTTCCTTCTCCCAGGTACCCATTATCTGCGCTTACAAGTCACGCGGGAGGTCAGCTTGGTCTATCAACAGCTGCCGAGAGAGAGGCTTGCTCTGTTTGCCTCATGAACATCCGCTTCTGTGATCTCCGCATAGGCTTAGCTGAAAGGCGAGGTGAATCCTAGGTCTCCGCTTTTGTTTGGCACGCGGAAAACATCCCTGAGCAGCCTCACATGGGAAAGACGGCTGGTTGCCATTGCTGGTGTGAGTGAGTGAGTGTGTAAGTAACGCACAGCAGTTGCCGGAAACCGCAGGAGGGGCGGGTGCTCCTGTGCCCCGGTCCTGCTTGCTGTGGGGCAGGTGGAGATGCGGTTGGATCAGCCGCACAGCCCAGTTCCCCATGGGGAGCTCAGTGGGGCACACAGTCCCTGCAGAAAGCAGCATTGTCAACCCATAGGCTTGGGACCAAGCACCTGACGGCCTGGATAGCTGAGTTGGTTAGAGCATGGTGCTGATAACACCAAGGCTGCAGGTTCGATTCCTGTATGGAACAGCTGCATATTCCTGCATGTACAACAAAGGAAATCCCCTGTGTTGCAAAACAGACCCGCGGCTAATAACATACTTGTTTATGAATTTGCATAAACACTTGTTTGAAGTATGTCAGAGTCACACATATAACGTAGAACAACAGTTTTTCCGGATAACTGAACTGTTTTGATGATGATTCTTCATCACCTGGCAATATTAGAAATAGAAATCCATTGAATTAAAATATAATACAGAAATTGAAATGACAATAATAATAAATACATACCCAATGAATTGTCCCTATAGGTACATAAAGTAGCAATGGATTAGCAATCACTTGATATTGTAGTAAGCTGACACTGAAGGCAAACCCCTAGCAGCATTAAAAAGGCTGCCCACAGGTGTACTGAATCACATATAATTTAAGGAAATTTAAAGATACAGTTCTATGTTCGGAGCACCTGTCACCACATATCTGCAGCTTTTTGACTGTTGAAAGGCGTTTGGCCTCCTTCTTAGTGATACTGACTGACTACGCCTTCTATTTCTGTTCAATGAACATTTATATGTGTGACTCTGACATACTTTTTGTTTATGAATTAGCATAAATACTTGTTAGTACATTATTAGCCATGTGTTGCTTTTGCTTGTTTTGCATATTCCTGCATGGCAGGGGATTGGACTAGAGTTGGCCCACAGGCCGTCTATAAATTACAAATAAATTTTTTATTCAGGGGGTTGGACTGGATGGCCCTTGTGGTCTCTTCCAACTCTATGATTCTATGATTCTATGATCTCTTTGGCAAGCATCACCCACCCAGAAGGGGCTACTGTGCTTGCAGTTCTTATCCAATTTGGTCAAAAAGGCAACCAATAGCCATTTGCTGGTTTCCCCGCGATGACTAGTAGAGTGGCACAAAAGCTTTGGAAGGAGGTTCTGATTTGAACTTGAGGCAAAATGGCCGCCCTCGGAAGTGGTCTGAGGAGAATCGACTCACTTTCTGAAATGCTGAAGTAGAGTCTGAATAAAATCTTGTGTTTGGTGCACACCTCTAGTGTAAGGTTTCCTGGGGACAAACCCCGGATTTACAAATCAGTCCCCATACAAAATCCATTGAAGTTGAAAAGTGTCCCGGATTCATTGAAAAAAATCTGGTAAACTTACATTTAGTGGGTAGCTGTTTCTTGTGCTTGAGTGGTTGTGTTTTGTTGTTGTTCAGTCGTTTAGTCATGTCCGACTCTTCGTGACCCGATGGACCAGAGCACGCCAGGCACTCCTGTCTTCCACTGCCTCCCGCAGTTTGGTCAGACTCATGTTGGTAGCTTCGAGAACAATGTCCAACCATCTCATCCTCTGTCGTCCCCTTCTCCTTGTGTCCTCCATCTTTCCCAACATCAGGTCTTTTCCAGGGAGTCTTCTCTTCTCATGAGGTGGCCAAAGTATTGGAGCCTCAGCTTCAGGATCTGTTGTGTTTTAGCTTGGAGCAACCCTCAGGGAAAGTGTTTGCAATTAAGTGTTGACTGGGGCGGATGGGAATTATTATCCGAAACATTTTGAGGGCACCAGGTTGGCGAAGGCCGCTAAATCGGATGCACCCCCAAGCCGTGTGACCTGGTAATTAATTCAGTAGTTCCCTCATAGCTTAAGTACCGGTTCTCACCAGGTGAGGGCACAGATTCTCTATATGGAATTGGCACTGTGGAATCTCTTGGCAACGTTAGGATACCAGAACTCAGGTATGAATCAAACCCCTTTCTCACACCCTAGGGGGCCATCACCAAGCCCTGTGTGCAACTCCTTCACTGGAGTCGTCTCAAAGCTTCACCAAGGACTGAGGTGTGTTGGCCCACCATTGGGGAGGGGGGGGGCAGAATCAGAAGTCACAGTAGCTTATACTTTTATTATGACCTAATAAAGGCGCTGATATGTTATTAAAATGGGTTGCAATAAATAAATAATTGGGCACAACAGTTTTAGTTTAGTTTTTAGTACTTTTTGATTTATGATAAATAGTTTCACAGAACAGACACGGTGGCACATTGATCTCCTTAGAAGAGCGGCCCAGCACCCAAAGGTGCTGTGGAGGACAATTTGTTGGGAATGGGTTTTGAACTATTATTTTGGTGCTGCCTTTATTTCACCCGTGTACTAAATTTAAATCGTGCATTTACTCACCAGCTGGGTTCACATTCTGATGGTTCAGGCAATATTTGGGCCCTGAAATACTGATGCTTTTCAGGCAGGACACCAGGGGTGGGGTGGTCCTAAGTGTGTGGATTATGAGCAACTAATTCCTCGGTTCAAATCTCATCCTCACCATGAACCCAGTTAGTTGTTAGGAAAAGCCTTGCAACATTATCCCCCTGAGGGAACACCTTGCCTAGGGGTATTCAGGGAGTTCATGGCTGAGCTAAGATTTTTACCACTCATTTTCTTAGAACTACAGCCAGCAGTGGGTGAGTGTTTTCCTCTGCCCGTAAGGAGGTGGAGGTGCACCCGCTTCTCAAAAATCCCCCTCTGGACAAAATGGAAAGTAATTACTATAAAACAGTTGCCATAAAACACCCAATATATCCTATTCTCCTCCACACACACACACACACACACACACACGGAGTTCAAAATGGCACCCATGGTTCCTGAAATGTAGGTTCTTGAAAGACCTACATTGGCTCCCAGTACGTTTCCGAACACAATTCAAAGTGTTGGTGCTGACCTTTAAAGCCCTAAATGGCCTCGGCCCAGTATACCTGAAGGAGCGTCTCCACCCCCACCGTTCAGCCCGGACACTGAGGTCCAGCTCCGAGGTCCTTCTGGCGGTTCCCTCACTGCGAGAAGCCAAGTTACAGGGAACCAGGCAGAGGGCCTTCTTGGTAGTGGCACCCGCCCTGTGGAACGCCCTCCCTTCAGATGTCAAAGAGAACAACAACTACCAGACCTTTAGAAGACATCTGAAGGCAGCCCTGTTTAGGGAAGCTTTTAATGTTTAATAGATTATTGTATTTTAATATTCTGTTGGAAACTGCCCGGAGTGGCTGGGGAAACCCAGCCAGATGGGTGGGGTATAAATAATAAATTATTATTATTATTATTATTATTATTATTATTATTATTATTACCCCTATGAGGAAGGTAAGGCTGAGAGGCCATGACTGTGCTCCAGTGATGGTGGTTGTGGGCATCATCTGGACCCACTAAAACCTGGGATCAGGCTACTGAGCCCGCTTCAAGGTCCGTGTATTAATTTGCAAAGCCCTGAACAGCTTAGGTCCAGGATCTCTTAGGGACCACTTGGTATCCCAGCCCGGTCACTGAGATCACCTGTAGGAGTGTTGGTGACCATCCAGCGAGTTGGTCAGGCTCATTGGGCATCAACAAGAAACCAAGACTTTAATATGGCTCTTCCGATAGGGATTCGACAGGCATTTTCTATACTGAAACTTTTTTTTTAATGCTGCCAGGCTTATGCAGACAATTAAAGAAAAACATTTTGCTGTAATCGTTCGCTGGCGACCAGTAACTTGTGTGTGTTTTATTGTGTATATGTAATTGTAGCAAATTTGTTATGTTATGAAATTGCAGTATACAAGTCATTTTTATGAAGACATAATGTATTGGTCGTCTGTTTATGGAATGGATTTATAGCTTTCAAGCCACAGTTGTTCCCTTTGGGGGCAACCTCCAGGCTGTTGCTATTTTTGGGGTGGGATTCAGTCGCATCCTGGCAAATTCAGAGTGTGCAATTAAAGCTGATTTGGAGGGCTTGTGCAAGAAGCCTGCTTCCGAAAAAGGTTGGATTTATTTATTTATTTAGTGAAAAGGCAAGTGATGGAAAACTGCCTGGGAAAGTTTGGGGAATTCAACTGTGTTTTGCTGAGCATTTTGTTGTTGTTTAGTCGTGTCCGACTCTTTGTGACCCCATGGACCAGAGCACGCCAGGCACTCCTGTCTTCCACTGCCTCCCGGAGTTTCGTCAAATTCATGTTGGTCGCTTCTATAACACTGCCCAACCATCTCTAGACCATAGCTGTCAACTTTCGGATTTGAAAATAAGGGATTTTTTTCAAACTTTCGGATTTGAAAATAAGGGATGCCGCGACGGCGGTGCAATGGCACCAAGTAGCTTCGCCACCCTGCGCCCCAGAGGCTGTGCGCGAATGGGAGAGAGAAAGAGCGAGCAGGTAGACGGCAGGCAGGCTGTCTGTCTGGTTGGGCGTGAGGGTCTGGCTGCACAAGGCATGCAATCTCTACCCCCAGTCAGTCTCAGACTCCTTATTGGCAGCCGAGCAATGCAGCTGAGGAGCCTCCCTGGCCGGCAGGGAGGGAGAGGAGCTGCTTCCTTTGAAATCCGGGACATTTAAAGGATATCAACAATCCGGGATAGCAGCGGGAAACGGCATTGGAATAAGGGAGTTTCCCACAAAAAAAGGGAGGGTTGACAGCTATGCTCTAGACCAGGGGTGTCAAACTCTGGCCCTCCAGATGTTTTGGAACTACAATTCCCATCAGCCCTAGCTAACAGGACCAGTGGTCAGGGATGATGGGAATTGTAGTCTCAAAACATCTGGAGGGCCGGAGTTTGACACCCCTGCTCTAGACCCACTTAAATTAATGGACCTAACCTAGCCTGGTTCTTTAATTTCAATGCGTCTACTCTGAGAATCGCCGAACACCACCCTAGGTCTTTGCCGCATTTCCACACTGCAGGACAAAGGAGGGTAGCAGATCTCCTTGCTAGCTTTGAAGAACGCTCCCAGTGGGTGATTTGACACCCAAGTACATTCTTTTCCCATTTCGGCTGGCACCAGTTGGAAGAGCTTCGCGAGGAATCCTTAGTTTCTGTGTGCGGAGCTGGAGCAAAAACACGCTCTCTCAGGACCAGCTGAGAAAATGTGTCACAAAGCAGCCATTGTCGCCTTCCGCTGCTGTTCCTTGCAGAGGATGTGTGCGGTCTCTGTGCTGCGTCCATGAAGGTTACTGCTTCATAGCCTCCTCCTCTCCAAGAACCCAAGGCATATCCATTGCGGTTCGCTTTACATATTTACGGTGGGAACCTGATGCCAGTCACAGCTTCCTACCGCAAGTACCTGTGGCAACTAAGGATAGATGAATATGTCAGTTTCAGATTCTCGTATTCCCAGCCTTACTCTCTGTTTGCTTCATTTATGCATCTGTTTGCTATTTTTTTTTAAGTGCACGAACATTTGTATGTATTTTCTTTTTTCTTTTTTTCCAAATCTTTTTTTTTTTTTGAGTCTTACATTGCAGATTTAAATTCAAACATTAAACATCAACACCATCATTTAGGATTCCCGGAATCCTTTGACTTCCCTCTGCCCTTCCATGGTTACCATTATCAAACTTTTCCCCCCAACTGCTTCACTTATTTTCTCTATTTTTCTTAAATAATCCATTTTTTACCTTCGTTTTTAATACATTACAAGCGTTACTCAAATCCTGCCAAAGTTTTTAGTTGTTTACAGTGTTCTCTTAAATACATTGTAAATTTTTCCCATTCCTTCTTAAAGTTCTTCTCTTCCTGGTTTCTGATTTTCCCGGTCATTTGCGCCATTTCCGCATAGTCCATCTTCTTCATCAACCATTCGTCTCGGTCGGGGCTTTATCTTCTTTCCACATTGGTATGTATTTTCTTGCACATTTCTCCTAAGAGATGCATTTTGATACAGGTTTCTGCCCAGTAGACATATTGGGGGAAATTGCTTGCAAAAGCATTGCATTTCAGGAGGTGTCATCCAACCACCTTAGGGACCCTCCTCTGGATGTGTGTAGGGTTTACTCCTCAGCCTTTTCAAAGATATCCCTCAAGGCAGCAGAGATTTAGGATCAGAGAGTTTTCCTTCTCCAAGATGAGCTACCTTCCCAGGTTGACAAGCCCCACTTGCCCCTCGTTTACCCTCGCTAGATTCAACATGCTGCCATCTGCCTTATTGCAGGGCAGATTTGAGGGTAAACCATACGCGGAATGAGTCTGTCCCTGCGGCTTGGTGGAGGTAGAAACGGTCTCTTATGCCTTGTTATGCTGTCATTTCTATGGGGATATATGCTCGGCATTTATTATCCCTGCTGACAGCCAGTGTGGTGTAATGGTGAAGAGCTGCAGACTCATAATGTGGTGAACCGGGTTCGCGTCTCTGCTCCTCCACATGCAGCTGCTGAGTGACCTTGGGCTAGTCACACTTCTTTGAAGTCTCTCAGCCCCACTCACCTCACAGAGTGTTTGTTGTGGGGGAGGAAGGGAAAGGAGAATGTTAGCCGCTTTGAGACTCCTCAGGGTAGTGATAAAGAGGGATATCAAATCCAAACACTTCTATATCAAAATCTCCAAATGCGTCTGAACTTCAATGTCTAAAATCCCTGGTAGAGGACAAGGATCCAGAGATCACACTAAGGGTGGCCAAATTCTGTGCGACTGCCATAAAACTTAGGGAACAAGCTGTGCTACCATAATGACTAAGGCCTTGAATGACAATTTTAGATTATATTTTGGTGAATAAGATTTAACTTATATATTTTAACTGTTGCTGTATCTGTCCCTGTTATACCCAATTGCAGATCCAAATGTATCCCTATCGTGTTTTATGACTTCCCTGATATTGTATGTGAGCTGGAACTGGTCTGTGACCGAAATAATAAATTCATTCATTCGTCTGCCCCTCACTTCCCTCTACAGCTTGAGCAGAAATCGCCTTCCTGACCATTGGGCTCACTCTTGGTCTCACCCACTCAATCCCCTGGAGCCTGTCTTCTCATGCAAGAGCAGTCCTTAACTCGCTGAGGGTTTGAGACCCATCGGTTACCCTCACCTGGTGTCAGGGATCTGCCCACCCCTGCCAGTCCAGCTCTGAGTGCTTACAGGGAGCCGCAGCCTGTGTTAATGACAGATTCATCTTCGAGTGAATCTGGCAGCCCCTTTTCGGGGGAGGAGCAGTTAGCGGCTGGAAGCCAGGGAGTGCCAGGTGGCCAGGGAGTTGCTGAGAGACCTGGCACCACCCAGCAGACTCGCTTGGAGGGGGAGGCGTCAGTTCCAGCACATATCTCACGTAGGAGGAGAAAGCGGCAATTTAGGATGCCAAGGTTTTGGTGTTGGCGCCAAAACAGAAGGGAGGCACTTCTGGATTCTGCTAGTGACTGAGCAGACATGATAAACTGAACTCTGCGCTGTAAATAGCTTTGCACTGAAATAAAGAGACTAAAAGACAAGATGGCTTGGTGTGACTATTGAACAACCGATAAGAGAACCTGACACCTGGTTTAACTGGCCAGTCAAAGCCTTTACTTCGGGTGTGGCTGCTGTCCCATGCAGACAGCTTCTAGGAGGTTTTTTTTAGGCTGGGTGTTAAAATAAGAGGAAGGAAGAGACAAGTATGTTGTTGGGAATGGGGCTAAGACCATAAGATGAGCCCTACAGAAGCAGGCAGAGGGTCCCTAATGGAATCATCTTGGAAGCCAGCTCAGTTGCGTTAGAAGCTTAGAACTGCCAGTTTCTTGTGAGCAATCTACAAGCCTGAGGTCTTCAGAGGCAGCCCCATGTGGGATATACAGTGGTCTACTTCCTGCGAAGACGGAGACTCTCCTTAGCCATCATAGCAGAAAGCAACCGGCAGTTCCATCTCTCCTGGTGGAGGCTGCTCTGCTCCGTGTCTTAAAGACAATGGTTTGGAAACTCTTTGAGGACTAATTAGGTAGCGTGCCAAAAGCACAGCGTCTCAAGTTGTGTGAAACGAAGCGGGTCAAAGAAGCAATCGATGCTGTCCCTTTGGAAAAATATAAAAGCCACGAATTATTTGGATCTGTATCTAGCATTAACTGGAGCACACGAATCCCTTCCGAGGCAGGGAGCAGCAGCAGAAGAAACAAAATCTTATAATAACAAAGATAGATATTAATTTTAGCTGGTCCACTTGGCTAAGAGTCAATAGAAGCCAAATTGGATAGCTTTACCTGGTGACCGGAGGGCATTTTGCTTCCCCCTCAGGCAAGCCCAAGCTCCTGTGTGTATTTTAGTGTCTATGAATTGTCAATGTCAGAAATGCTAACAAGTGTGTTATAAATTGAATGAGAATAGCTATTTTTAAGTTCTTTTACCTACTTCCTTAAATAGACACTTTGTGCGAAAGGGGCAGGTTTACAAGACGGGGTTCTGCAGCCTAAGTGAAAGTTAAGAGTAATGGAAAATAAATTAGAAACACCTTTGATTAGACTATGGATATACGTTTTTGTTTCATAGGAATAGCAGGCAATCGCCCTGGATGATCACGATCACCTGGGGAAAAGAAAACCCCAGCATTCGAACACTCATTAGGAACATAACAGAATTGCCCTATACTGAGTCGTACTCTTTGGTACATGTGGGATATCTTCAGGAGAAGAAAAGGCCAAGGAGTAAACCCTACACAAATCTGCCTAAGATGGTTGGGTGGCTCTTTGTATGCTGGTGCCAAAGATCTTGCTCTGCTTTCCTTTAGATCTCATCAGCAAGACTGAGATCTTGTGGTCTGAGCAGCCGAGGAGCTCCTTACACACTGCCCAGACTTGCACCCCAGGGTGTGATGGCCTGGGATTCAGACTCAGATGCTGAACCCGAGGGATCCCAGCCTGCACAGGATTCCCCGCCTCCAGAACCAGCAGAGCCGGGACTAGGGCCTGAGTCTGAAGGGTCCTCACCTGTGCTGGATCCTCAGGTGCAGGCATCTGATGAGTCTGCTCTGGCTCCTGATGGGATGGAGGACCCATTGCCTGCAGGTGCTCCACTCCCAGCCCCATCAGGGAAAGCTGAGGTTGCCTCTGGGTCCGGTAACCCTTCAGCCTCTCCTGAGCTGCAGAGGCTCAGGGCAGAGAGGCGAAGGGAACTGAGTTCCCGCAGGAGGAGTGCTCGCCTCCAAGCCAGGAGAGGCGAGTCACCACAGGATCGGGGCCGCCCCATGCCTCAGGGCAGATAAAAGCCGGCCAGCCTCAGCCCCAAGTTGCAGGAGCAACATTGTTGGTGACCAGTTCCTGCCAGTGTTCCTGCTTGAAACCTGTCCTGCTTTCCTGCCTGAGCTCCTGACCCGCCCTGGTTCCCTGCTTGCCCACCTGTTCCCGTTTTTGCCTGACTCCCTGCCCTGCACCCAGCTTCAGTGACTACGGACTGCCTTTATGTTGCATCTCTGACCAAGGACCGGACTTGGACCTCGCCTTTCGGGTAACCCACAGGACCAGCACACAGGGAGGTCACTTCAGTGCTGCTAGTCCAGAGGTTTGACCCCGGGAGACGCACTCCATTGTCTCTCGAGACAGATATCCATGGAGTGCACAACCAACAACAAAAACACCTGTCTCCGAGCATGAAGGCAGAACAGAGCCATCATGGCTAGTAGCTTATGATAGCCCTCTCATCCATGAAGTTGTCTAGTCCCCTTTTAAAGCCATGTAGGCTGGGGGCCATCACTGGCTCACGTGGGAGCCAGTTCCATAGTTTATGCAATGTGTGACCAAGCACTTTCTTTTATCCGTCCTGAATCTTCCACCGTTCAGCTTCTTTGAATGTCCACGAGTGCTGGTGTTATGAGAGAGGGAGGGAAACTTCTCTCTCACTGCTTTCACCATCCCATGTGTAATTTTACAGATTTCCATCAGGTCAGAGGACTCGCCTTTTCTCTAAACTAAAAATGTCCCAACACTGCTGCCTGACCTGTTAGTGTAAAAACCCACTGCCTTCCACCAGTAGGAACAGCATCGGATGAGAACAGTCAGGTTCTCTTATCGGTTGTTCAATAGTAACACCAAGCCGTTTTGTCTTTAAGTCTCTTTATTTCAGTGCAAAGCTATTTACAGTGCAGAGTTCAGTTTATCATGTCTGCTCAGTCACTAGCAGAATCCAGAAGTGCCTCCCTTCTGTTTTGGCGCCAACACGAAAACCTCGGCATCCTAAATTGCCGCCTTCTCCTCCTACGTGAGATATGCGCCGGAACTGACGCCTCCCCCTCCGAGCGAGTCTGCTGGGTGGTGCCAGGTCTCTCAGCAACTCCCTGGCCACCTGGCACTCCCTGGCTCCCAGCCACTAACTGCTCCTCCCCCGGAGAGGGGCTGCCAGATTCACTCGAAGATGAATCTGTCGTTAACACAGGCTGCGGGTCCCTGTATGCACTCAGAGCTGGACTGGCAGGGGTGTGCAGACCCCTGACACCAACCTGGTTCCTTCCAGATGTTGGCATGCTGTGGCAGGATCAGCGGTAGAGGAAGGCAGGACTTGTCAGGGTTGCACCAGATGAGCAGGAGTGGTGGCAAGCCCCCCTAGGTGAGGTGGCAACCACGGAAGAGTCCAGAGGAATGGAGGGATTCTTACCTGAAGAAGACTGGTGGCGACACTCCTCAGAAGAGGAAGAAGCAGATGGGGAAGAGGGAAGGCCAGAACAGGAGGAGGAAGAAGTTGAGACAGAATCAGGCCCTTGTGAGGAGAGGAGCCGGAGGGCCCCCTCCCCTCCTCCCATCTCAGCTGTAGAGCGTAGAGCTGAGAAACGGAGGGAGCAATTGGAGGCAGTTGCAGTTCGTAAAAAGCGTGGTGATGAGGTGGCTACTTAAGGAAGGCCGGCTGTTTCCCTCACCAGCACCTGCAACTGCTGTGCTGAAGCACGTGGTTGTGCCTGCTCATCCTGATCCTGTGTACCTGACTTCGGCTGGTACCTGACTCAGACTGCTCCTGACTTTGGCTTCTCTTGACCCCGGTACTGATACCTGGCTTCGGCACGCCATCCTGTTGGCGCCATAACAGGACTTCCCGTTTCATTCCTGGTTGTAGTTCAAAGCATCTGAAGAGCACCAGGTTGGGGAACGCTGAACTAGACCATGGCCAAGTCCTGCTACTCCAATCCTGCTAGTTAGGGGTGTTTTGTATGTTCTGACCAATCATTCTTAAGACAGATTTCATTTTCAGATCCACGGCATCTTTGATATACATTGACTCTGCCCTTTTCAGTTCTGCGTTGCTCCTAGCAATCACGTTAAGTACCTCCATGATCTTTATTTTAGTTTCTTTTTCTGGTCCTAATTAATGACCCCAGGAGGAATGTGGCGGTTAAGTGGTACAGAGTTTTCTCCAGCAGCTACCTACCATCAGCTTTGCTCTACATGCAACCACTTTTGAAAACAATAGGGCAATCAGAGCCTCTTCATAAGAGTGCTCATATCTGCCTGGGTTTTTTTTTTTTAAAGTGGGAGAGAAACAGATTGGGAGAAAGAGGTCAGCCATTTAGGTTAATTGATCCCAAAGAAAGGCTTGGAGAGGTCAGAATTGTAGGGGCTGGGTCCCTGCGGAACAAGTTTGGTCTGCAAGAGTCCAATAGCTTGGATTCTACAATTGCCACCAAAATGTTCTCTTTGTGCGTGTGAGCACCTATGCACTGTCTGTCCCAGCATTTCGCAGGTGAAATTAGGGATGCTGTTGTGCGCTTTGCAAAATACACGGTTAGCTGTGTTGGTCCACACAGTTGGGCAGTTTATTGGGACCAGCATAAATGTCATGAAATATTGGGTGAGCTTCGGAGTCCTCTATAAATCTTCATCAGATTGCATGTAAAGTAAAACAGAGGCGAAGCGGAAAAGGAGAAATCGTGCATTATTCTTTTGGTAAAATTGGAGAACCACAGGGCCGTCTTAAGCTTATCTGGTGCCGTGGTGCAAGGATCCCTTCTACGCCCCCCACGCCCACCCCACCCCCATGTTTCCCTCTGGGCGGGCAGCAGCTGGAGGGCGGCTCCTCAGTGGAACAGAGGCTCCGGGTGGATAAGATTAACAAGTTTGGCAGCTCACAAGCCCCCTGCTGAAGTAAGGGGGTCTGGAGTTGCCAAGGGCGCAAGTTCCCCCATTGTGTTTGGGAGACGGGGGTGGCGGGTGTGCTTCCTCGCGAGTAAGTGCGTGGCTGCACTTTCAGCCTCACAGCCTGGTCCTCCGATGCATGTGTTTATGCGGCTCGGCGTGTTTATGCGGTGCTTTACTCTGCAGCAAACACGAGGAGGGACGCAGGGCTTGGCGCAAACTTTGCAGCCAGGTATTCCGCTTTGGCTGGAGAGGGCTGCTGGTGGAGGCGGGTGAGGGCGGCGCTGCTGGCGGACGGCTCCTCCAGCAGGGAGGAGGCTCCGGGCGCAGCGCGGCATGGTGGAGGCGGACAAGGGTGGCGAGTTGATGCGTCCAGCCTCCGCCTCTTCCCTGGCGCCCTCCAGAACATGGTGCCATGGTTCCCTGCTCCACTAGCCTCTATGGCTAAGACGCCCCTGGAGAACCATAAGAGTATTTTCTGTTATTGTCATTGGAAATGAACCTTGCTAGGCTGTTATGTGAGAGCGTAGTCTTCTCACCTCAAAAGGAGTGTTGAGGAGATGGGAAAGGTTCAGAAAAGGGCAAAACAAAAGAAAACGACAGTCACAGGAATAAGGTGGCCCTGAAAAATTCACATGGGTTTAGGTTTTTGTGGATTTGCACTGACAAGATTCCTTGCAGGAGCGCACTATGGCAGTCACATCCTTGTGCGCTCCGCAGAGGTGTCTGGCTGGTTGCTGTGGCAAGCAGGATGCTGGACCGCATAGGCCTTTGGCCTGATCCTGCAGGGCTTTTCTTGCATTCATGCCCTCCTCTTCCTTTGCAAGAAGTACCACTTAGTTCTCCATTCACCTGTGGCTGCTGAATTTCTGATCTGCTACAGTTTCTTTAACGATTTGATACTATTGCATGTCTCCACACTCCAGGCTTTGCTCCGCTTCCTGGATCAGCTACTTCTCCCGCTGGTTTTCTCTTTGGCTCTGCAAACGGCAAGGGCTTTGCAAGTTTAGGTCTTGCTGCTAACGCACCACATCCCCATCAACTCCTTTTTCTATGCTATTATCCAAGCCCATCCTCTTCTAGTTACATGCACCTATTGGCCAGTGGCAGCTAAGCCTGGCCTGAAGCTATTGAAACGGTGTTGGGGTGAGCGTACACTGAGATTCTCCGGTGTTTGTTAAAGCCGTAAAGCTTCTGCGATTTAGGTCAAGAGGGGAGGCTAAAATTCTCTTTGCTTGAGCGGAGGAGCAGGAGATGCTCTGTCCCGTACAGGCAGGAAGATTTGCTGCAAGTAATCCTGCGTCTCTTTCCCTCTCATGAAGTTCACAAAAGCGGAATTTGCAGGGCAATCTTACCTGTGCAAGCCCTGCTGAAATGAAGGGCATTGTGTAAATTTCAGCGGACGGTGCCCTTGGGTCGCCGGGAGAATTGATTGCGTAAAAATGGCAGATAAGCTGCCTGTTGCCCGACTTAATGGGAGAAAGTATCCGGCTTCCCCCTCAAAGGCACACCATGTTTTCAAAATGGACTGTTTCTTGGCACACTGGTGGGCGGGAGGCCAGCAGGAGTCAATGCTCTGCTTGTGATTCTCCATGGCGGGGAAACTAATTGTTGCAATCAGACGACAGCAAGGAATGTATTCCCTTTCACATACACTTAAAAGAAAACAACCCTTTCTTAAGAAATTCAAAGCAAGCAGCCCATTGAGCTGAGTGGTCTCCGATTTGCGCTTCCATTAATGTGCCAGGTTGGGGGTTGCTCATAATAGATAAAAAAAATATCCAAACTTTCCACCTTAATTAGGCCAACAGTATTTTGTCTGGTTGCCAGCTGTGCTTCCAGCCGTTCTCTCCCCGCCCCACCGCCCGCTCCACCGTCCCATGTGGAAAAACAAGTCAGAGGTGCAAACTAGGACAGAGAACCCATTTGCCTGAGTGTTTATTTACTTATTGTGTTGCAGGAAGATTTGTTGCCTTAATGTGGAGATCACAGTGCTAAAGCAAAAAGGAAGGTGTACGGAGAAAAAACTTTAATCAGATATGACAAAACAAAGACCCTGCCCCCTATGATTTGGGGGCAGGATTGTGAAAAGGCATTACATTGCTTGCTCCTTTTGAAGGCTCGTCCTTTTTTTCCAGTTGCAAGTAGGAATGGGCAAATCTGTCAATTTCATTTTCTCTCCGTTTCTCATTTTGCCATCCTTAAGTTCAGTACCACATTTCCACATCAGGTGGTTGTTGTTGTTTTAAAAAATAAGTCCTCATGAAAATTCACCCGCGTTTTAGTGTCAATTGCTCTTAATACACACAGTTTTGCATGCAACATTGCCTAATACAGTGGTATCTCGGTTTAAGAACAGCCCTGTTTACGAACTATTCGGTTTACAAACTCCGCAAAACCGAAAGTAGTGTCCCGGTTTGTGAACTTTACCTCGGTCTAAGAATGGAATCCGAATGGTGGAAGGGTACCAGCAGTGGGAGGCCTCATTAGGGAAAGCACGTCTCGGTTTAAGAACGGTATCAGTTTAAGAACGGACTTCCGGAATGGATTAAGTTTGTAAACTGAGTGTCAGGGGGCTGCAGCCCTGCTCCAGTCCTGCATTAAGCAGCTATCGAGAGCCTCCCCCAATTTTAACGACGGATTCATCCAGTTCCCCTTCTGGCCCCAGCAGTGGAGAAGGAGAGGTGGTGGAAGGGCTTCAGCCAGCCAGGCAGAGCCATCGCCACGTAGCTGGGGAAGGAAAGAAGAGGCGCACAAGGTACTTCCGTCTGCCGAGATGGGTTTCCTGGCGGGAGAATCGCGAAAAGGCACTCTGGGAATCTGAGAGTGATTGACGAGTCGTTTTTATGATGTACTCCGCATTGTAAAGTAATTAGCCAAGATTAAAGCTTCAAAGCTTAATGATTCAGAGTCTTTCTTTGAGCGGCCAGCTGGGGAAGGGACCCCACACCTCCTGACACTGAGGTGCCACTATATACACATTTTTGCAAAGCATATTTTCCTTACTATTCATATTTTCCCCTAATATAATGCATTTCTATCTGTTACACTTATATATGCATTTTAACGTGCACTTTACCCTAGCAGATGTGCATATATTACTTAACTGCACTGCAGAATCCAGAGTACGGTAGTACAAATTTCGAGGGATGTCTGTTTTGGAAGGTGCAAATTAGTGAATGCAACTTCGAATGCCAAACTGATCAAATTTCTCCTTTGTCCCCATAGCTGTCAACTTTCGGATTTGAAAATAAGGGATGCCACGAGGGCGGTGCAATGGCACCAAGTAGCCTCACCACCCTGCGCTCGAACGGGAGAGTGAAAGAGTGAGTGCGTAGATGGCAGGCAGGCTGTCTGTCTGGTTGGGCGTGAGGGTCTGGCTGCGCAAGGCATGCAAGCTCCGCCCCCAGTCCGTCTCAAACTCCTTATTGGCAGCCGAGCAACGCAGCTGAGGAGCCTCCCTGGCCGGCAGGGAGGGAGAGGAGCTGCTTCCTTTGAAATCCGTGAAATTTAAGGGATATCAACAATCCGGGATAGCAGCGGAAAACGACATTGGAATAAGGGAGTTTCCCGCAAAAAAAGGGAGGGTTGACAGCTATGTTTGTCCCTAATGCAAGAGCTTTGTCGAAAGAGGAAGAGGAATGGCATTGCAAATCGTGCTAATAATAATAATAATAATAATAATAATAATAATTTATTATTTGTACCCCGCCCATCTGGCCGGGTATCCCCAGCCACTCTGGGCGGCTTCCAACAAATGTCAATATACATTTATACAGCCAATATACAATATACAGATCACCTCCCTTAAACTTGAAAATTGGTGGATCCCATCCACTTTCCTGTCAATTCACAAACACTCTGACTGCTTGGAGGAGAGGTAATGTGCTCCGGATTGGGTAGGGTCACCCACCTGACCAATCCAGGAAGCATTGCCCTTGCTAGCTGTGCTGTGCTTGATCTTAGTCCTGTCATCACATTGTGGTCTCCGATTGGCTTGGATCACTTATGCACAAGTCCAGGCCTGTTCTTGGCTTGGTTGCGGCTGTTCTTCCCTTCACCATGAAATTACAATTCTCAGATTCTCCCAGGACCAGTCTGTGAGGGTGGGGGAGAAATTCAATTCAGTTCATGCTTGAAGGCGGACCTACCTGGTTTGCACTTTCTGAAACAATACGAGAACTGGAACACAGCCAGGCTTCAGCATTCACACTGCTCCAAATTTTGCGGTGCAGTTCTGCTGCCAAGTAATGTATACAAAAAATGCAAGCACTAGGGTAAAGTTTGCACAAAAATGCACATATTTGTAAAATAATAATAATAACGTAAAAGGTAAAGGTAAAGGGACCCCTGACCGTAAGGTCCAGACACGGACAACTCTGGGGTTGCGGCGCTCATCTCGCTTTATTGGCCAAGGGAGCCGGCGTACAGCTTCCAGGTCATGTGGCCAGCATGACAAAGACGCTTCTGGCGAACCAGAGCAGCGCACGAAAACGCCGTTTACCTTCCCGCCGGAGCGGTACCTATTTATCTACTTGCACTTTGACGTGCTTTCGAACTGCTAGGTGGGCAGGAGCTGGGACCGAGCAATGGGAGCTCACTCTGTCGCGGGGATTCGAACCACCGACCTTCTGATCGGCAAGCCCTAGGCTCTGTGGTTTAGACCACAGCGCCACACGCGTCCCTAATAATAACAACGTACTAAACTGCATTGTGTGGGGGAAATTGCTTTTCAAAAACTGTCTGTTGGGCAAAATTGAATACAAACCTGTATATTGTTAGTAGTTTTTATTGGCGGGGTGTGTGTGTGTGTAGCCCTAAAATCTATAAATTAATAAACGTTAGGATTTTGATTATGTGGGATATGAATGAAAATACAAGCTGCAGAAAATACAAGCTACGAAGAATCCCTGGGCTGGCTTCTGCAAACCAGCCTAGGCAGGCTAGTGGAGAGCAAGCCGTTGACATGACAAAAGGTGTTGATGGTCATCTTAAGAGGAATCCTTGGGCCTGGGAAGACAGAGGTTGCCAAGATGGCAGTGTCTCTCTGTGTGTGAGGTGACAGGGAAAGTGTCTTTTAGCAAGGTGTGCTTGGGCAGGCTGACTGAAAGCAGGCTGGGAGATATAATAATAATAATTATAAATTTTATTTATACCCCGCCTTCCCCAGCCAAGACCGGGCTCAGGGCGGCTAACATATGCCTTGGTCTCCAGTGCTGCGGGAAATAAGCCCCTCTTTAGATGACCATGCTGTAAGATCGGGACTCCATGCTGTAAGGTATAAAAATGTGAACAAATCACATTCCGTAAGACTTCAAGCCAAGACCCCTGGAATTCCGTGCACAGCTTGGCAGGGATTGGGGTGGCTGGTAACAGTGTATTGTGATAATTATGCATTAAGATGCTGGTGGGTTTTCATGGGGACTTTGAAAAACAGTAATAATTCACAAACCGAGTAGAAATGCAGAGTCGTGAGCCTAAGAAGGGAAAATAATAATAATAATAAATTTTATTTATACCCCGCCCTCCCCAGCCGAAACTGGGCTCAGGGCGGCTAACATCAGTAAAAATTACAATAAAGTATAAAAAGAAAAACCATTAATTAAAATACAGGTTAAAAAGCCAATTTAAAATTTAAAATGCCGCTTCATTTGTCGCCCATAAACAAAACCATAAGGGGAGGAAACCATCAGACTGAGTCCGACCCGAAGGCCAGGCGGAACAGCTCTGTCTTGCAGGCCCTGCGGAAAGATGTCAAATCCCGCAGGGCCCTGGTCTCTTGTGACAGAGTGTTCCACCAAGTTGGGGCCAGAACTGAAAAGGCCCTGGCCCTAGTTGACACCAGTCTGACAGCCTTGTGGCTCGGGACCTCCAACAAGTTGTGAGTCCTTTGCGGGGCATACCGGGAGAGGCGGTCCCGTAGGTACGAGGGTCCTAGGCCGCATAAGGCTTTAAAGGTCAAAACCAGGTCAAAAATGGGAAACTGAGAAAAACTGAAATGGACAAACTTGTCCCTCACTATCTGTGAGCCAGTTTTATGACAGCTGTGATGTGTGTTAACAGCTCCAGTAGCCGAGGGGGCAGTTGAATGTGATGAATTTGTAAAAGCACAAATGCCTGAATTTCTTTACAGCAGGTGCCCAGTATGGCTTGGTCCTTGCTCTGTAGACTCTTTCCCCCAATGGTTAATCCTACTCTGATTCAGTCAACTTGCTAATATACTGGTTCCTCACCCAACAATGTCTTTTTGTCTTTCCATTGCACTTGCTTCACAACTGGTCACCTAACTCAACGTTGGTTAAGGGGACCAGCCGTGAAGCGACTACGACGGAATTAACAAGTTGGGGAGTGGAACCAACACCCTCTTCCGATCCCCTGCTGGATCAGTCGGGAATCTTGAGTCTGACAGGCCCATTCAGAGGCCAGGGGCGTAGCGTGCCGCTTGGCTGCCGGGGGCAGCCTGCTTTGTTTTCCTTCCCCCCCTTTCAGCGGCTTTTTTTGCCGCTGGGTGGAGCCGCGGCAATAATGGAGGGGCAGGCCAGCCAGGAGGGGAGATGAGTGGTGACGGGAAGAAGAGGGAGTGGGGACCAGGATAGTGGTGGGTGGGATAATAAGTGAAGATAACTGGATGTTATATTTGAGGCCACAAATCTGTGGAGTATTGAATGAGATATATTCAGATTTGAATTCCTTTTCACCCCACCTCTATCCTTTGAGGTCCGTCTGAGTTGTCAATCCCTGTGTCCCTTCAGATCCCTCACTGCGTCAGTTAGCTAACTCCTTTAGCAACTGTGTAGCTTTACCAAGGCCACTACCCTCCTACCCTACCCACCACTATCCTGGTCCCCACTCCCTCTTCTTCCAGTCACCACTCACCCCTTTTGAGAGAAACCCTGAGACACAAACTATCTCCCCTCCTGGCTGGCCCGCCCCTCTCCTCCATGCCGCGGCTCCGCCCAGGGAGCCCAGCAGCGAAAAAAGCCGCTGAAAGCGGGGGGAAGGCTATTTTCGGCCCTGCCAGGGCGGAGCCGCAGGGGCAGCCAGCAAGGGGGGGTGTCACGTCAGCGACAAGCATGACACCCCTCCTCGCTGGCCACCCCTGCGGCTCTGCCCCGGCAGCGCCGAAAATAGCCGTTTTTTAAAAAAGAAAAAGCCCAGGGCGCCTTTGGAGGCGCGGGGGGTGGGCCCACCGCCTCGAGTGTCACCCCTACCAGGGCGCTGCCCGGGGCGGCCCGACCCCCCACCCCCTTGCCAGAGGCACTCTCCCCAGGTTTCCACAGAGCTTCAGAGGTGGGTGAGAATTAAGTGAATCAAGACCGGGATAAAAACACAGTGTACTCTCTTTCTAGTGAGGAAACCAACACCGTGTGCCAACCCACCCCTTTCATTGGGCTAGCAAGCTACAGCTCGATCCAGAAAGGCTCAAACCTGGGAGGACTTTGCACGTCCCTCCCTTCGCTTGCCTCTGCATTTATATCCCAACATTTGTCATAACTTGCAGCTTAGTGCCTGCCCCAGGGCGAAGGCGGGAAGGGGAACGGATTAGGGGAACAGGCCCTCTACCTTTGTTCCCTTTTTGCAAACGAGTATTACAAGAGAACGTCGGAGGATTTCTTCACCGTATCAAGAAAGGAGCTGGAAAGGAAAGAAGCTGGTTGAGAGCTGAGCTTCTGGTTTGCATTTTTAAACTTAGGGACGAGAGAATTTTGCGTCAGGAGTACACAGACATGATTTTTAAGAGTGAAGGAGACAGACAGAGACCAGCCAGTTCAAGGCTTCTGATCTTTGGGATTGCTGTTTTCCAGTAGTTCCTGCTTCAAGATCTGTCTTGTTTTTCATGGCTCAGGGTGAAAAAATGTCTCCGCAGTTGCCTCCCATACGTCACCCCGTGGGTGAGGTAGAATGACCATGAGGCAGGAACAAAATGCAGCCTCCCGTCGGTGAAGTTCTCGTCTCAGTTTGCACTAGGCATGGAGGCGGAATTCAGTTTTGCATTTTAATGAGGAACCACCCGATTCTCACTTCTTGAGCCAATGGGTGAACCCAAACCCAGCCAACCTTCGAAGTTTGCGCTTCTCCAAATTCTCTGATGCAGTTCGCTGACCGAATAGTGTCTACCAAAATGTATGTGTTAGGGAAAACTGTGCATAAAAATGCATATTGTAGTGAAAAGGACATTTAAAAATGCATTACATTATGGAAAATTACTTGCATGTGTTAGTACTGGTATGTATTAGTTAAAATGGCATGTTGATCATTTTTTAATGCATTCTAAGAGCAGAAATTTCTGGGCCACCCTTGGAGTGCAATGGAACATTAGTTTTTAGGATCTCTCTCTCTTTCTCTCTCTGGGAGATGGGTCATAGCTTAGTGGTAGAGCGTCTGCTTTGCATGTAGAAGGTCCCAAGTTCAATCCCTGGCATCTCCAGTTAAGGCTGGGAGAGACTTTCCCCAAAGCCGGGAGAGCCACTTCCACTGAGTTATATAGACCAATGGTCTGACTTGGTATTATGCAATTTCCCATGTTCCTATGCTGCTATTCCATGGAACAAAGCAACTCACACGTAAGATCGAATGAAGGCCAAAATACAGCATCCTAAAAAAACACCGCAAAACATTCCAAAGTTAAACAGGACAAAGTATTACAAGAAATCTGGAACTGAGTCCTTTCCCATGGAACTTGCACCATTTTATCCTAATGACGGATTGTCACCTTTCCAGGAGAAAGAGCAAGCCGTGGCTTCACCCAACGATGGCAAAATTCTGGGCCATCGCTAGTTCTGCAATGGCCTCTTGTTATGCATAAAGAAAGGGAGGATTTCTCTAGCTTCTTTTACAAATACCCGAGGAGGTCGATTCTCTCTTTTGATTTATTTGCTTTAATATTCCTGAGCACTGGCTTTGGACCTTTGGACTCCCTTTAAGCCTCAAGAGAACAAAGCCATTCCCAAGTTTGTACTTTTTAATTTCTGCTTCATGGAAATCCCCCACCCCTTTCCCCCCTCTCTGGTTTGCAATGAATGTGGCAGTTATGGAACTGGAAAACCTTGTCCATGAACAGGAAGATCTATGACACCCTTAATTTTTTTTTATTAGTCTCCTTTAACCTCCAAGCCCAGAGACCCAGAAGATTTCCTTCCCACATTTTGCTTCCTTGCCCCACACCAGGCTCTAGCACCACTGGGCCTCCTTGGTTGATGGGGGAACACTTTTTGCACATATCTACAAGAATTTGGCGGTTTGAATCCCCGCGACGGGGTGAGCTCCCATTGTTCAGTCCCTGCTCCTGCCAACCTAGCAGTTCGAAAGCACATCAAAGTGCAAGTAGATAAATAGGTACCGCTCCAGCGGGAAGCTAAACGGCGTTTCCGTGTGCTGCTGTGGTTCGCCAGAAGCGGCTTAGTCATGCTGGCCACATGACCTGGAAGCTGTACACCGGCTCCCTTGGCCAGTAACGCGAGATGAGTGCCGCAACCCCAGAGTCGGACACGACTGGACCTAATGGTCAGGGGTCCCTTTACCTTTACCTTTACAAGAATTACAGTGCTGGAGGAGACTCTTGAGAGTCCCATGGACTGCAAGAAGATCAAACCTATCCATTCTGGAGGAAATGAGCCCTGAGTGCTCACTGGAAGGACAGATCCTGAAGCTGAGGCTCCAATACTTTGGCCACCTCATGAGAAGAGAAGAATCCCTGGAAAAGACCCTGATGTTGGGAAAGATGGAGGGCACAAGGAGAAGGGGACGGCAGAGGACGAGATGGTTGGACAGTGTTCTCGAAGCTACCAACATGAGTCTGAACAAACTGTGGGAGGCAGTGGAAGACAGGAGTGCCTGGCGTGCTCTGGTCCATGGGGTCACGAAGAGTCGGACACGACTAAATGACAAAACAACAACAGCAACAACAACAAAAGTGTACTTAACATTTTCGTTTTTGCATGCAGACCTTATGGACCACAGTGTGTCAAATATTGGCTCATTTGCACAGCATTCCTTTGTAAAATGGATGCCGCCATAGAGCATATGCACAAATCATCTGGGATTTAGTCTGCACTTAGTCATGTGCTACCAGACTGTAAGCTGCACCAGTGGGCAACCACTACCTGTTTGATGCAGATGGTAGTAACTAGCTGCAAGGTGGTGCAATTTCCATACCTGGATTGTGACTCTCAGTGAAGAGTTGTCTGTCAGAACTGGCAAGCACATGGAGCAATGAAGGTGCAAGCCCACAGGTAGGCAACATGTCACAACAGGCTAGATCCAGGATAGCCAGTATTCACAGATGTTTTGGACTACAACTCCCACAATCCTTGGCGAGTGACTATGCTGTGACTATGCTGACTGTGGTTTATGTTGGTGTTGGAGTCTGCAGCAACTAGAGGTACCATGGTGGATTAAACATTTCTACATTGGCTCCCAGTACGTTTCCGAGCACAATTCAAAGTGTTGGTGCTGACCTTTAAAGCCCTAAACGGCCTCGGCCCAGTATACCTGAAGGAGCGTCTCCACCCCCACTGTTCAGCCCGGACACTGAGATCCAGCGCCGAGGGCCTTCTGGCGGTTCCCTTACTGCGAGAAGCAAAGCTACAGGGAACCAGGCAGAGGGCCTTCTCGGTAGTGGCACCCACCCTGTGGAACGCCCTCCCATCAGAGGTCAAAGTGATAAACAACTACATGACCTTTAGAAAATACTTGAAGGCAGCCCTGTTTAGGGAAGTTTTTAATCTGTGATGTGTTAATGTATTTTAATGTTTGCTGGAAGCCGCCCAGAGTGACTGGGGAGACCCAGCCAGATGGGCGGGGTACAAATAATAAATTATTATTATTATTATTATTATTATTATTATTATTATTATTTCATAGGACAAGGAAGGAGGGGTGCGTAGTTGGTCAAGTACCAGGTCAGTTTCCACAGCTGGAGGTAGTACAGTATTGCTTATGAATACCAGTTTGCTGGAAACCACAGGAGGGGGGAAGAGAACTCTTGTGCTCAGGTCCTGTTTGCAGGTTTTTCACAGGTATCTGGTTAGCCACTGTGAGAACAGGATGCTGCCATTGGCCTGATCCAGCAGGTCTCTTATTAGTCTTGACCGTGAAGATAGAGTTGCTCCAAAGGAAGAACTGGGAGAGATTCTGCGGACGTACAGGGCAAGGTGGAACATCATTGGTCCCTTGTGACATCTGACATAGCTGTTTAACAAGGTTCAGGCTGTCCGATAGTACTTTCTCCTCCCCTCCCAACTGCTGGGGAAGATTTGCTAGGTGAGATAGCAGAACCGAAAAGTCAGCTGGCCAAGAGCATCTCCTTCCTTCTTGGTATGATTCCACAGAACACCTTTCAGTTTCCCAAGGCTGTTAGGAGAGAGTCAGAGCGTGGTTGCTCCAGCCCTACTGAGGGTAACGTGTAGCCCAGCTACTAAGCATAACATTGAGGTATCCAGTCACACTGAGTTTTTTCCAATGACTTAAGGCAATAGCAGAAACATTTCAAGTTTGTTCCACCCATCCCATCTGGGCACACTATGTGTTCCCCTCCGCCTCCACGCTTGGGCGTTAGTTGAGATGTGGATCCTGCCATTCCCTAGCAAATGATGTCCATCTTTTTCTTTTCCGTTGGCCTGGTCCCAAGAAGTGACTGGCTGGGGCCCCAACTGAAGTTGCAATGTGAGTTGGTGGTGATTATAGATTTGATTGACAACTGGTGGCCCAGCGCCTCATAGAATCGTAGAGTTGGAAGGGACCTCAAGGGTCATCTAGTCCAATTCAGGAATCTCAACTGAAGTATTTGTGACAGTTGGCCTTCCAACCTCTGCTTGGAAACCTCCAAGGAAGGAGAATCTACCACCTTCTGATGGTGTCTGTTCCACTGCTGAACAGCTCTCACTGTCCGAAAGTTCTTCAGAATCTTCTTTCTCGTCCCAAGGAAGGACCAGCTACAGAAAATGTACTCTCCCCTTCCTCCACCAAGGTAAAGGTAAAGGGACCCCTGACCATTAGGTCCAGTCGTGTCCGACTCTGGGGTTGCGGCGCTCATCTCGCTTTATTGGCCGAGAGCCAGCGTACAGCTTCCGAGTCATGTGGCCAGCATGACAAAGCCGCTTCTGGCGAACCAGAGCAGCGCATGGAAACGCCGTTTACCTTCCCGCCGGAGTGGTACCTGTTTATCTACTTGCACTTTGACATGCTTTCGAACTGCTAGGTGGGCAGGAGCTGGGACCGAGCAACGGGAGCTCACCCCGTCGCAGGGATTCGAACCGCCGACCTTGTGATCAGCAAGCCCTAGGCTCAGTGGTTTAACCCACAGCGCCACCTGGGTCCCTCTTCCACCAAAGTTGCTCCTAAGTCTAGAAAATGATTGGGGAGTGGACATTTATGTCAACAGTTCTATTCAACCTTCTGTTCTCCTTCCCTCCGGTCTTCTCTCCCCCTTGCTCACTAATGGAACACTTCTTGGCATCAAAGAGGCAGCTGTATTCAGAACTCTTTATGATTGCCTCTATCTCTTCAAGATTTCAAAACCGCCAACTACTCCTCAATTTGTTATAACCTGAAAATAATGGCAGATAAAGGGAATTTGTACCGGGAAGCATGCCAAGCTAAAGACATTAAATTATTGAGTGATCTGTATCTGGATAATGGATTTATGGCCTTTAACAACTTTTTCAGAGAGAGGAGGGGGAAATCTAATGTTTTTGTGTGTGCCTAGATTGGGAAATTCTGTACAAATTGTGACCCACTTTTCCCCTTCTAATTGTGATAATTTAAAAACTGATGAAACTACATTTGGATGCTATCTGCTGATTTCTTTATATTGGAAATTAACAAAAGGAGCTAATCAGTCATTTTAAGGCACTTTACAAGTCACTGTGTATTGGAAAAGGTACAGCCATTCATCAAGGCAGAGCTTGAGGACAAAATAATTAGAAACCATACAAGCATAGCAAGGGAAGATTAGGCCAGAATTAGAACCTATAAAGTTCGGTTTATTTTGGGTTATGACAAAATCTGAGCAGGGCTTTTGCTGTATAGTGTCTTGCTTAAGAAATATTTCATATACAGGCTGGTTCGTTCAAAATGATTTGTGTTGGGATAAAAATGATCTTCTGTCGTTCCCTAGAGGACAGAGTGGTTCTTCAGAGTGTACCTGAAATGGTGCATGGGTGGGCTTTGACTTTTGATGAGGTTGTGAGAATCTTGCTTTCTCTGCAAGTATGAGGATTATTGTTGACCATGGCATGGGGTATTGTGCAAGTTCTGTGGGCCACTAGCTATTCATAGAATTATAGAGTTGGAAGGGACCCTGAGGATCATCTAGTCCAGTGTTTCTCAACCCTGTGCCTCCAGATGTTTTTGGCCTACAACTCCCATCATCCCTCGCTAGCAAGACCAGTGGTCAGGGATGATGGGAGTTGTAGGCCAAAAACATCTGGAGGCACAGGGTTGAGAAACACTGATCTAGTCCAACCCCCTGCAATGCAGGAATATGCAGCTGTCCCATTTGGGGATCGAACCTGCAACCTTGGCGTTATCAGCACCGCGCTCTAACCAACTGGGCTATCCAGTCTTTCAATGACCTCATCCCACAACATCCCTTAAGGTTGATGAGCATTGGTGCCCAATAGCTTCTGGAGGGATACTGATGCCCCATTCCTCCTCTTTGGTAGTTGACCTCTAAAAGTTGTTTGGGGATATTCCGGTCACTGCGAGCCATTGCAGGCGAGTGGTATCCTGTATGAGTGAATTTGCTGAAGGAGCAGCCAAGGGTATCTTGTCTTGGCAAAACAGCATGTCACCTACCATCATGTTTCACAGCAACCCAGATCCAGTTTTGCTACATCTCTAGCTCCAAGCACTCAGGTTTCCAAACGAGAGGAGCAGATTGCCAATTTTGGCAAGCTTAGTTGGCTACCTGTTGCTGTACTGGCTGGTTTGTGGGCTTATCCTACCTTTCCACACCATTTAATTGTGTATGCACGCTCTTGACTCGGTCTCCCTCCTTAACAGTGCCACACCTTTCTTTCTGGCTCACTTTTCCAACCATGCACAATATGTGCCAGCCCAGAAACATCGGGGGGGGGGCACTGCATTAGCAACCTGTTGCTCTGGGCTGTATGTGGTACCCCCACCACTGTAAGCCCATGGCTACAGGTAAGGTACCCTTCATAATAGTCCCTTGCCTAGTCATTAATGCCTCCTATTTCTTCCCATCCCTTTGAAAGATAGCCCTTCGCTCACCTCGTCCAACATCCTGTTCTCACAGTGGCCAACCAGATGCCTGTGCAGACCCACAAGCTAGTGGCCGTCACGGCTAGTGGCCTTCAATAGCCCTCTCATCCATGAATTTGCCCAGTCCTCTTTCAAAGCCGTTCAAAGCCCTCATTCCCACCACCATGAGCAAATGGTGAGGGGAAACGATAGGTGTTGGGGAAGGCCAATCTACTACTTTGCCCTATGTACAAAACTTGTTTTCAAAAAACAAAAATAGTTAGCAAGATTAAAAAAAACACCTCTGTGTTGCAGTCTTCAAACAGAAACCAAGAACGAGCAACACGACGGCCAATGAAAGTAGTATATTTTTTTTTTCATGTATGATAACAGAAAGACAACGGGACAGTGATCCGGTATTGACACTGTTTCGTACACGTCTTCTTCAGCATATAACTACAAAATATTTTCATGTTTAGAACACTTCATCCGGAAGGGTTGAATTCGGAAATGGATCTTGGTTGCTTTATTTAATTCTGTATTAGGAGTGATGTTGCTTTAACTGTGTTCATTCTTGATTATTATGGAATTCACCTGGTGCCATGAGTGGGTTCATAAGCTTCTGTACTTCTGACAACTAACAGCAGTGGTTACATATTCATATGACCACTGCTCCTTGAAAACTTCCATTGTATGTTGAGGTATGCTATTATATTTCATTATTATATTGATGCTATGTTTTATTGAATTATGTACATTTGCATTAGATGTATTGTTTTCATGGATTACTGTGATGCAGGTTTTTGGTTGTTTATTTGTTTATCTATATTTTGCAGTTACATGCTGAAGAAGACGAGTATGAAACAGTGTCAATACCGGATCATTGTCCCGTTGTCTTTCTGTTATCATACATGAAAAAATATATACTACTTTCATTGGCCGTCGTGTTGCTCATTCTTGGTTTCTGTTCAAACAAAAATAGGCAGGTAAAAAAACTCAAGTCTGAGCTGTCATTGTGCCTTTAATACGTGCCCAGTTACATGGTGCTGAATGCCCTCACCTATAAGATTTAGTCTCTCTGCCAACCACATGGCATACACAGCAGACACATAAGCCAGACAGCAACATGGGATGAGATAGGAAGATTCAACTGGACAAGCATCTCAGCCACTTGGCTACTGGTAAGCTGCCCTTCATAACAGTCCCTTGCCTAGTCATTAATGCCTCCTATTTCTTCCCGTCCCTTTGAAAGATAGCCATAGATAACTCATTAATTTGCCATTCATCCATTTGTCAACCCGAATGCCCACACTCGGACAGCCGAGACGTATTCCGTGTCCCGCATGCCTCCCTTGGCCTGCGCAGGGAGGGGATGTTGGATTAAAGGAGGCACGTACAATAGGACTCCTCCAGAGCATCTCAAACGCCGCCTCGAAAAGATCTGATGGAATGTATCAATCACGACTGCCAGGTCCCCCACAATGCTCCGGCCAATGTTTCCTCTCTCGGCGTGCGAGGTTGTGCGAGAGCTATTGTTAAGCTCATAATGACTACTCCACTTGGCTACACTCGCGGTATTCAGCTCATTACCTTGTGAAGCACTTTGGGAAAAAACGCACGGGAGATGAGAGGTGCCCTGTCGGGCCAAACTCGGTTCCATTTGGTAGTACAATAAGGTGCATTTTATCATGCAACTCTTGACAGACTTTCAGGAGGCAATTGTCTCCCTAATTCAGTATGCCGAGGAGAGTCATTAGCCAGAATTAGCAAAGCCACCACAGCCCCACACACTCCCCTTTCGCAGCCGAGATTTCAAAGCCCGACAAGTGAATCTCTGGCACTTTTGCCGTCACTTAAAATCTCTTTCAGGTAGAGTGCTGGGGGAGGAGGGGAGCAGCCACAGAAACGGCAACTTGCTCAACCTCTGCGCAAGCAAAGGAGGCAGCCACACGGCTCCAAAATGCTTCTGCAAGTGCAGATTAGCATGCCCGACTGATCTGCAGCACCCTTTGCATGCAAAACAACATACCGCTAATCTGATGTCAGCAACCGGAATGCCATCCCATTGGAATTTCTTTCGGAGGCACAGTGGGGAGGGAGGGGCTAACTTGAAGGGGAGTCGGCACCTTCAAAAGATGCTCGTTGCACCGCCATGTTTATTTCTGCACTATGGGCACTTCTTATGTGGGTGCATGCATTCTTTAGACTCCTAAATTGGTGGCAGGTCATAGGCTGGAACCACAAAAGGCATGGAAGATCCAAACCTTCCAGCCTTCCTCCCGTGGCACAGGGGCTCCAATCAAAGATCCAAACTGCCCAAATTCAGGTATATTCAGATCTTAACTCACCAGGCAGGTATCAGCACCTGGTATCCTTGGGCAACTTCCCAGGGCCCCAGCCCGCAATGTGAGGTGGAAAATTTCTGAAGAAGATTTTCCATTTCATAAGTTCATTGGTCAGAGCGAGTCGAAGTCAATTGCAGATGCAACAGGAGGCAAGCTTGGCCAGATTTGGTTTTGTTCTTTAGCTTAGCTTACGAAACACGAATAAAACACATGTGCTAAATTAGGTTGCGTTCTAGGGCCCTTCCTCGGACAGAACAGTTTCTTCCAGACTTTTGATTCCTCGTTGCATCTTCTCAACTTCCTTATTGAACTGTTTCCAGAGGGCCATTTAGTCTGTTAAAATAACCTTGTGGCACTTAAAAGACTAGCGGCTCCATTGTAGTATAAGCTTTTGTGGACAAGAGCCTACATCAACAGGTACATAAACAGAGAGAAGATAAAGACAGAGAGAAAATATTTAATTATATTTATTTTTTACATTTATATCTGCCCTTTCCTCTTAGGAGCTCAAGTTAGCATACATAGCACCTCCCGTTTTTCCCTCACAACAACCCTGAAAGGTAGGTTAGACTGAAGAACAGTGTCTGGCCCAAAGTCACCCAGCAAACTCCACTGAGTGGAGATTTGAACCCTGATCTCCCAGATCCTGTTCCAACACTCTAACCACTACACCACACCAGCTGGGGGCCATCAGCGATAACACAAGTGACATTTATGTATTAAATTATGTAACCTCTCAGTGAAGGAACCACCAGAAGGCCCTTGGAGCTGGACCTCAGTGTCTGGGCTGAACGATGGAGCTGGAGACGCTCCTTCAGGTATACAGGACCGAGGCCATTTAGGGCTTTAAAGGTCAGCACCAGCACTTTGAATTGTGCTCGGAAACATACTGGGAGCCATTGTAGGTCTTTCAGGACCTGTGTTAATCCAACCTGGACCATAGACCGCTGAAGCTGGTTGCTGTCGTAGGACAGGAAACCACCGTCATGATTCACGCCAAAGTGAATAGAATCGAACTTCCTGGCCAGGCATTTCACACTGCAGTCTCCCGCTGATATTTCCTCTGTTGGAGAATGACAGCACCTGGGTCTGCAGCCAAGGGTATCTCAGTCTGCATGGCAGTGTGTGCCACGCTGCCATTTCCAGTGCTGGACCTGCGTCTCGTTCTCCTCCTCCTTTCGATTTACAAAGCTGTGCTATCCGGAACTGAGCCTAGCCCTTCGGCACGGGCTTGCTGCCTCCGCTGCAAGGGCAGGAGAGTCTTTGCTGACCATGGACGGACGAGGGTTAAAGCTGGGGCACCCTCCAGAGGAGGAAAAGCACCTGCCCCACCCTATAGGATGCAAATCTGTCAGCCACTGAGGGTGGGAGCTGACAGCTGGGGCCCATCCAGGAATTCGCCCTTTCATGGGGAAGGGCTCGGGGCCTGGGCGAGGCCCCGTTCTCAGGGCGGGGTGTTGGCTGGAGAGCTGCTTGCTGGTGCCCTTCCCTGCCTGCCAAGTGCCAAGCAGGGCGGAGGGCAAGATGGGCTGTGCAGAGAGACGAGGCTGTTTGGCAGCTTCCGGCTGCAAACATCTTCTGACCAGCTAAAGATATTTCCCAGAACAGACGGTCATGGTGAAGCCAGTTTGGCTGGTTCATCTAGGGGCCCCACCAGACGAGCTGTTTACTGAGCTCTCGTCCTGATTTGCTCTCACAAAGCTTTTTCCGGAGGTTAGATTATAGCCAGTCTTTGGCTGTGTGCACACTATGCCTTTAAAGCACATTCAATGCACACACACCCCCACACAATAATTCTGGTTTAACCCTTGCAGAGTTATAATTCCCAGCAACCCTTGACAAATTATGGTGCCCAGAATTCTTGACCGGGAAAATGTGCTTCAGTTGTGCTTTAAGCGTATAGAGTGTGCACAGCCTTAACTGAGCATTAATTCTGAATTGTTAATCAGGAACTTGTCAGCTGTGATTCCTGCATCACAAGGGGTTGGACTAGATGGCCCTCAGGATCCCCTTACTTCTACACCAAACTTTCCAAATGTACAATTCTCTGATTCTGTGACAATGAGCATTTGTCCTGCGTTCATCCTGGTTTCTCTATGGGGTGTTCACATGCCTTCCTGTTGGCTGATCATTCGTCCCACCCCATTGCTTTCCAAACTGCAAAAAGTCCTGTCCCCACCCCCACCCCTTTTAAAGGTTAATTTGTTGCACCAGGTTGATAGGGTGCTTAAATGCACTTTAAATGCACAGACCCAAAATTTCTCCTCTAATGTCTCCTCTGATTCCACGAGGCTGTAATGCTTCCTCCCCCAAACAGGGCCGTCTTAAGTATATCCGGTGCCGGGGTGCAAAGATCCCTCCGGCGCCGCCCCCTCCCCCCCCGTTTCCCAGAGTTGCCATCCTTTTTATGTCGCTGCCGGCAGCTTTGCGAGGCTGGAGGAGGCGGGCAGCAGCTGGAGGGCGGCTCCTCCCGCGGGGAAGAGGCCGAGGCTCCGGGCATGGCGCTGCTTCAGCGAGGCGGGTGAGGGCGGCGAGCTGATGCTGGGAGGCACTGCTCCCAGCCTCCGCCTCTTCCCTGGCGCCCTCCAGAACTTGGCGCCCTGGTACCCTGTGCCATTTGCCTCTATGGGCAAGACACCCCTGCCCCCAAATCTCCTCTTGTAAGCTCCACATCGACTGCTTTCCTCCTTTTGACTTGTGCATTTGAAACAAGGTGTTTCTGAGGCCTGACAGCAGTTTTGTAGCTTTCCACGATCGCCGCTGTTGTCTGCTGCCTGCTTCCCCTGCAGACCCCTGGATGCCTTTCCTTTTAGCCCCTCGCGGAGAGCCTGGTTTCCATGGTGGGAGCCTTGTTGTGCAGCACAAATTTTAGGAGCCATTTTCCTGATTGCGACCTGTGTGAAGGAAGCACCTCTGCCCGTCAAGGTGGCAGAGGGAAGCGGGCTAAGATCAGAAGAAGAGGAGTTTGGATTTGATATCCCACTTTATCACTACCCGAAGGAGTCTCAAAGCGGCTAACATTCTCCTTTCCCTTCCTCCCCCACAACAAACACTCTGTGAGGTGAGTGGAGCTGAGGGACTTCAAAGAAGTGTGACTAGCCCAAGGTCACCCAGCAGCTGCATGTGGAGGAGTGGGGAAGCGAACCCGGTTCCCCAGATTACAAGTCTATCGCTCTTAACCACTACACCACACTCAGCTCGCCTCCTGTTTTAAATCCAGCTGATTTGTCCTCATGAGTGACAGAGAAACCTAGAAGGCAGAAGAAGCACGTGAGCCTCTACGATGGCATGGGAGTTTATGGGATTAGGCTTAGAGGCTAGGCTGGCTGTCCCCACCCCCCACCCTCATTTTTCGTCACCCTTGTGCTGAGTGAGTTTCCAAGCATGGTGCAGAGTTTGTTTCTCCCAAGGGGAGTAAAAGTTCATTTCTGAAAGAATTTATAGGAAAGGGCTCACTATCATGTGCAGAGTGCCCTTCTCTAATGTGGGGAACTCTCATTCATTTGTCCAAATTCTGTTGTGTTGCAGCTTAAGAGCACAGCAGGTATTGGCAGTAAAAGCAGGCGCTCTGTGATTTTTCCGAGGCATTGCTTGCTCCAAGTCAACAAACCCAGAGAATAACATTATCGCTGGGCATGTTAATCTTTGGTTCCTCCCATGCCATTGTTACAACCTGACAACAACTGGCACAGAGACAACTGGTACCTTAGACATGGCATGGAAGAAGAAGGAAGAGAGACAGACATGGCAGGAGTCAGTGAATTTTTCACCACTCACCTGTGTTGCGAATCTGACTCAAAAGCTGGATCTGCTACTAGCAGGTCAAATACTGGATGTACAACCTGCATTGGCCCTCCTTCGTGTCTCAGGGGGCCTGTTGGTTGGCTTTCTAAAGCAACTAAATAATTATTATTGAAATACCTGAAGGCAGCCCTGTTCAGGGAAGTTTTTAATCTGTAATATGTTAATGTATTGTTTTTTAATATTTGCTGGAAGCCGCCCAGAGTGGCTGGGGAGACCCAGCCAGATGGGCGGGGTACAAATAATAAATTATTATTATAAATTATTATTATTATTAGCTGCACGTATGTTTATATTAGTTTATACAACCACCCTTCGCCGTATGGAAATAAAACCTGCAGGTATATATTTATATTTTAAAAAAGAAACAGCTGCAAAAGTGCTCCAGGGGTTGTAGGCTGCTGGATGGAGGAGGTCTGAAAAACTGCAGAATAGGGTGGCATGTCCCCCTCCCTGCTCTTTCCCCTCCAGCACTCACACCGGGAGAGAAATGGTTCTGTTTTGGATTGGAAATGCTAAGGGCGTTTTGATCCAGCACTTTGCTCCAAGGGTGCTTGTAAAACTGGGTGGAGCAGGGTGAGCTTCGGAAAGTTGTTTCGGCACTGCAGTAAAGCCACAGTGTCCTTTTATTCGAAGCTGCCCTTGAGCCTTAGCTATTAGATGATGCACATTTCCTAGCAGGCACCTCCTGGAGGAGTTGGTGAGCTAGTTCAGACAAATGATAAACCATAGTTCAGGATTACAGGAAGAAGCCGCAGTGAGCTTTGGGGAAGGGCAGCCGCTCAGTCGCAGAGCATCTGCTTTGCTTGCAGATGACCCCAGGGTTCTTCTCCAGCATCTCCAGGTAGGGCTGGGAGAGGTCTCTGTCTGAAATGCTGGAGAGCTGCTGCCAATCAGTGCTGCCAGTACTGGCTAGATGGACCAATGGTCTGATGTGGCGTAAGGCAGATAATTACCGTATCTTCCTGATGCTCACACTGGACCTCAGTAACTCAGAGAAGTAAAAAGACATTCCTTCTCTCTTCAGTTCAGCTGTGAGGTAAGGTTGGGAAACCACAGAACCTAGGGCTTGCTGATCAGAAGGTCGGCGGTTCGAATCCCTGCGACGGGGTGAGCTCCCGTTGCTCAGTCCCTGCTCCTGCCAACCTAGCAGTTCAAAAGCACGTCAAAGTGCAAGTAGATAAATAGGAACCGCTCCGGCGGGAAGGTAAACGGCGTTTCCGTGTTCTGCTCTGATTTGCCAGAAGCGGCTTAGTCATGCTGGCCACATGATCCGGAAGCTGTACGCCGGCTCTCGGCCAATAAAGCGAGATGAGCGCCACAACCCCAGAGTCAGACACGACTGGACCAAATGGTCAGGGGTCCCTTTACCTTTACCTAGGGCTGGGCAATATCTGGTTTTCAACAATGTGCTATATAACCAGCTAAACATTGCGATATACTGATATATCATGATGTCCGAAGTAAGGATGGAGCCACGTAGAGGCATTGGCTGGCTTCACGGTTTTTCCCTACATTGTGATTTTTGCAGAGTACACACACATACACCATGAATCGCAATATATTGCCAGGTCAAAAATTATGAAACCAATATTGTGAGATGGACTTGAAACCAGTTTTGGATGATAGATCGCCCAGCCCTACTGTGAGTTGGAATTCAGAAGCTCCTGCATCTTTTTTGCTTAAGCACAGCTTGCCATGGTGTCTGAGCTTGTGGACTGCCTTGCTCTGGTCTTGTGGAGCAAGGAAGGTTGGTGCTTGTAGGACCAAGGAGAGCTCCTTGTGAGCCACTTTCTCCAAGGCGAACCAAGGCCTTTTAAGTCACCCCTCTCATGCTCCGCTTCCTTTGTGGGGCACAGTCTCTTATAGGGAGTCTACTGGCCTGAAGATGGACATTCTCCATGTTCTCCCATCTGGTTCATTCCCTAGGTCAGGGGTCAGCAACCTTTTTCAGCCATGGTCCGGTCCACCATCCCTCAGACCATGTGGTGGGCCGTACTATATTTTTTTTGGGGGGGGGGAATGAATGAATTCCTATGCCCCACAAATAACCCAGAGATGCATTTTAAATAAAAGCACACATTCTACTCATGTAAAAATACCAAGCAGGCCCCACAAATAACCCAGAGATGCATTTTAAATAAAAGGACACTTTCTACTCATGTAAAAACATGCTGATTCCAGGACCATCCGCGGGCCGGATTGAGAAGGCGATTGGGCCGCATCCGGCCCACGGGTCTTAGGTTGCCTACCCCTGCCCTAGGTAGTTGTTGTGCAAGAGATGCTTGGCTCCTCAAGCTCAAGAGAAGATTCTCATGGGGGTCATGGTTCCAGTTCCACAAGTCCTGGTGCAGTTGGACTGCTGCTTGCTATCCCCAGGTTCAATGGCCACAGATTACCAGTTCAGGAAATACAAATCAAGGGATTGTAACAGGTGCAGTTGGGTTTTGATGGCCGGCAGTATTCTAGTTAATGATTATTTGTTGTCAGCATGTCTCATCCCTTCCCAGCCTTCGAGCAAAATCAGCTGTTAGGACAAATTTCTTTCAAAAAGCATAACCAAATATAAAGGTAGTTAGAAGGAACATACTTGATGTGTGCTGTCAAATAATGGCCCAACCAGAATTCGGCAGCGATACGAAAAGTGAAGCTGTGGGCTGTGGGGAATCCACATCCCACATTTGAGGTATTTTGAGATGTAGATAGTGGCAAGCAATTCCCAGTTACCAGGAGAAATTAAAAACGCAAAGTTATAGCTACTGATAAAGCAGTCACTCGTCTGGATTAGGGCTCGTTCGGCGAAAATTCATTATCAGCATGCAGAAATAGAAGGAGAGAAGGGTGGAGGGAGGAAAAGAAGAAGGAGACGGCTATCTGACGGAACAAAACCGAGCACAAAAGGTTTTATCTGGCATTTGTTCGAATGAATAGATTTCTTTTCAAAAGGAGGGGGAATGAATTGGTGGAAAATCTGTATATCTGCCCCGTCATTTTATTATACAAACAAGTGCGCAGCTCTCCAAAAAGGAGATCAGTCAATTTTCAAATAATGAATGTAGAGACTTAAAAGAAAAGAAGAAGAAAACCTGCATTAAGATCTGGAGGGTGGGTGGGGGAGAAACACAGCGATAGTCTTGTGGTGAATATAAGTTTTTGTTCCTCAAGTCGATGGGGAGAAATTAGATCAGCCGTAGAGCAATTTAAATGAGACATCCATGTAGGATCATGAGTTGTTGTTTATTGCTTTCTCTAATCTGCTCCTCCCAGCTGGAAAGGATTGGTTGATGTTCTTGGGGTTTCTCAGAGTCCATCCTGTTGATAGTATGAGTAAAAATGACAGTGTCCTTCAGAAGAAGGAGGACCAACTTCTTCAGCCTAGGATGGAGGAGGGTGGAGGAGATTATTCTCTGTCAAGCTGCTTGGGAACGAGACTCCATAAGAGCCCCAAAAGAGCCCTGCTGGATCAGGCCCATCATCCATCTAGTCCAGCACCCTCTATTTAAGAGGGGCTATCTGTTTAAGAGGGGACCCAGGTGGCGCTGTGGGTTAAACCACAGAGCCTAGGGCTTGCTGATCAGAAGGTCAGCGGTTCTAATCCCTGCGACGGGGTGAGCTCCCATTGCTCGGTCCCAGCTAGCAGTTTGAAAGCACGTCAAAGTGCAAGTAGATAAATAGGTACCGCTCCGGCGGGAAGGTAAACGGTGTTTCCGTGTGCTGCTCTGGTTCGCCAGAAGCGGCTTTGTCATGCTGGCCACATGACCCGGAAGCTGTACGCCGGCTCTCAGCCAATAAAGCGAGATGAGCGCGCAACCCCAGAGTCGGACACGACTGGACCTAATGGTCAGGGGTCCCTTTACCTTTACCTATCCAGATGCCATGGGTCTCAGGTGCTCAGCAGTGGAGCACCAGCTTTGCATGCAGAATGTCTCGAGCTCGGTCTCCAGCATCTCAAATTAAACAAATGGAGTAGCAGGCTGTTGAAAAGACACTGAGACTCTAGTCTAGATCAGTAGTGGGCTTTTTCTGACCAGGAGGGCACATTTGCAAGCTGGAGAAACTGTCATGGACACAACACACACTCACTCACTCACTCACTCCAATAGAATGCTTCTTTCAGAGCTAATGTCAGCGGTGGGAGGGGACCCTGCAGGCACATATATATTTGTGGGTGTTGCATTGTCGGCCCTGCCCTAGACAGCCAGTAGGTGCCAAGGGTGCTTCCCAGCCAAAGGAATGCACACAGCAGAGAGTTAACTCTTTACTGTCAAAGATAACACAGTCGCTTCTGCAGCTCCAGATACCCACACCTCCCTGTCTAGCATCTAGGCAGCTATTCCCAGGTCTGCGCTCTATGGAGCAGTTGCAGCAACAGGGGACCACTCTCCCCCCGCCAGTTTATGTACCTTCTGCTGATGGGCTGCACACTCGCAAGCAGAGACTACACCTGCATGGAAACTTCTTTCGCTCATCCCCTTTCAGTCCCCTCCTGGTTCTGGGAGACATTGGTGCAGGAGAGGGTGGGGAAGCAGTTGCCTGATCTGCCTCTTCCTTCTCTTCTTCTGGCTCATCCTGTGCCCCACACCCTCCAGCTCTGAAGCTTCCCCTGCCTCCAACTCTTGCCTCCTGGCTGGTACAATTCCTCACAAATCACTGGCCCCCCTCTCCTGAGTCAGACTCCAGCCCCTCTTTCCCCCGTGCACAATTGTCAGTGTCCTGACAGTCCCTGACAGAAGGAGTAGGAAGCTGCTTCATGTCCATCTAGTTCAGCAACGTCTACCTTGACTGGCAGGTGATCTCTAGGATTTCAGACAGGGAGTCTCTCCCAGGCTGGACCACTGAGCTACCTTCCTTCCTGGTAGACAGTTCTTAGATTGACTAATGGTCTGACCTGGTATAAGGTGAACATCCAGTGTTCCCATCTCCAACAGATGATGTTCACAGGTGCATAGAGAAGCCCTGTAATTTGAGTGAACTAGGACAGGCAGGCAGGAGGAGCATCAAACATATCTTCCTCCTCTTGTTTTATCAAGATTTTATCACTAGTCTAGGTAAAGGTAAAGGGACCCCTGACCGTTAGGTCCAGTCGCGGATGACTCTGGGGTTGCGGTGCTCATCTCGCTTTACTGGCCAAGGGAGCCGCCGTTTGTCTGCAGACAGCTTCCGGGTCATGTGGCCAGCATGACTAAGCCGCAGCAGCGCACGGAAACGCCGTTTACCTTCCCGCTGGAGTGGTACCTATTTATCTACTTGCACTTTGACGTGCTTTCAAACTGCTAGGTGGGCAGGAGCTGGGACCGAACTGTTATGATATTTGTCCAAGCCGAGCGGCACGCAGCTGCAGCGAGGATGGTTTCACTTTTGCCTGTCTCACCAAGCCGTGAGAAAGCTGCCTAATCTTTTCCTACGTGGAATGTTTATGTTTTACTGTACTGTTGTAATCCTAGCCTTTGTGCTCTCTCTTCTGGCCAGACCTCAAGCTGGAAAGACGGCATTATGGCAGCTCTGTCTAAATGAGCTGGCAGCAGAGATTATCTCTGCACTATTCCTACAATAAAAAGTTTTAGCCTTAATTATGTCTTGTGTGTGTTGTTCTTCATGCTGAGAACAATCAAATATTACTGCGCCACCGGACTCTCTGTAGTCGGGGATGTGTGCACATGGCTTTGCTCTGGCTTTGGGGCAGTCTCACAAACTGCCCCAGGCGGGGTATTTGCTGACACAAACAACAGGCGCTCACCCTGTCGCGGCGATTCGAACTGCCGACCTTCTGATCAGCAAGCCCTAGGCTCTGTGGTTTAGACCACAGTGCCACCCACGTCCCTATGTATCCCTAGTCTAGCAGCCTCCAAATCTTGATTTTTAATAGGAACGTAGGAAGATGCCTCATGCCGAATCAGACCATCAGCTCATCTGCTTTGGTATTGGCTGCACAGTTTCCCCCAGGGATTTCAGCTGGGGTCCTTTCCAGCCCTATCTGGAGATTGAACCTGGGACCTTCTGCATGCAAAGCAGGTGCTCTTCCACTGGGCTACGACCCTTCCGCATAATAAGCTCTGCAGCTCTTTATCAACCAGCTGGTTGGAGAGCAGCTAAAATGGAGATTACAGGGCAATTGGGCGAGGCTCCTGGGATCCCATAGTCACGAGCCTGCAGGGTTGGCATGTCGTGAACAGCAGTGGTTCTTCCACAGCCCAGGTGTGAGGTTGCGGATAAGTGTCCTGAACTTGCTGCAAGGGTATAAATGTTATCAGCAAATCTATGGCTTATTAATGAATGATGAAAGCTTTCTTTGCGCAATAATACTGTACCATAGCTGTCAACTTTCGGATTTGAAAATAAGGGATCAGCACATAGCTGTCAACCTTTCCCTTTTCTCACGAGGAATCCTATTTGGAATAAGGGGATTTCCCACAAAAAAAGGGAAATGTTGGCAGCATGCAAAGTAAGCCTGTCCATGGTGATGCGAGGAGGGGAAGCAGAGCGAGCTCGGGGCCCCTTCTCAAACAGGCAGACGGCTCAGGTATGCCGTGAGGGTGATGCAATGGCACCAAGTAGCCTCACCACCCAGAGGCTGCGCGTGAACGGGAGAGCGGAAGAGCGAGCGCATAGACGGCAGGCAGGCTGTCTGTCTGGTTGGGCGTGAGGGTCTGGCTGCACAAGGCATGCAAGCTCCGCCCCCAGTCGGTCTCAGACTCCTCATTGGCAGCTGAGCAACACAGCTGAGGAGCCTCCCTGGCCGGCAGGGAGGGAGAGGAGCTGCTTCCTTTGAAATCCGAGAAATTTAAGGGATATCAACAATCCGGGATAGCAGCGGGAAACGGCATTGGAATAAGGGAGTTTCCTGCCTGAAAAAGGGAGGGTTGACAGCTATGATAATACTATTTGCACATGCGACACATAATGGTGATCCAGATGTACATTTGTGCTGCTTCAGAATGGGAACGGGATGGGGTTAACTCATGCAGATGTGATGTGCAGTGGTGGTTTCTGTGTTGTCAAAATGGCATTTCTGCCTCTGATTCTGGACTTCTCTCTGCCACAAACTCCCCCAGCTCATGAAGCCCTGTTACTTCTTCAGCTTCCCAGACCTCCTCCTCCCAGTCTTCTCCCTCTGAGCACTCACTGTCGTCTCACTAACAGTGATGGCTAACCTTGACACTCCAGATGTTTTGGAACTACAACTCCCATCATCCCTAGCTAACAGGATCAGTGGTCAGGGATGATGGGAGTTGTAGTCCCAAAACATCTGGAGTGGCAAGGTTAGCCATCACTGCACTACCACTCCCTGGGCTCTGAGCCTTCTTCCCTTGGTGGTTCCCTAACTGGTTCCTTCCACCCTTCCTCTGCATCCAACCACTACGCGATATCAGAGATTGAGGACAGATTCCAGCCAGGCCAAAACACCAAAAGAGGGTGCAAAGGAGAGCCGGTGAAGGGCATGTCCCAGAGAGAGAGAGGATCGGTTTGGGGATGGCGGATGGTGTGGGGAGAATCCCCCCTGGCCAAATAGAGAGGCCTGAGCTTCCCCACCCCTAATCAGGACCTCCTCCTGGGCATTGGTGGCACCCTTGTAAGACCGCTTTTTGAGCAGGCTGCGTGAAGCATTTCCCTTCCCCTCCTTCTTGATGGCTTGCTGGTGTTTATCAGCTTTGTGGCCAGGGAACCAAACCATTAGCTTTGAGCGCGGCCGTTGCACATCAGCCTAATGATCTCGGCTGGCGCGGCAACGAAGGAGAAGCGACAGGCTAAAGGGCAGGAGGTCGGATGCTGTTAAGGGTCTCCGCGGCAGAAGGAATCGTTAGCAGCTTTGGGGAGGGGAGAGCGGGGCGGCGGATGGTGCTTGTTGCTGACCTTAGTGCAAGTCTGTGCTTGCGCTCTGAATTAAAGGATATTGACGAGCGTTCTGCAAACTGTCGCGTGGCACAGTTTGCCTCCTGGGATTGTTGGCTGCATCTCGATTTCCTTATTAGTGTGTGTGTTTTTTAACACCACTGCTTCCCAAAGGGGTGCACCTGTCAGGAAGGGTGGGGGGTGGGGAGATGGTTTTGGAAATACGGCAAATGCAAAGAAGAGGGGGGCGCGTGTTAAAAAAAACATATATTTTTTTCAGCTACAGCAGAGAAAAGGGAAACCATGAAAAATTCCGTCGGTCATGGCTTAAATGTATCCATTAACACAGGCAGTCCATATGTTCAAATGGATATTTGAACAAGGCTGCCAATTACATCCTGTCCGTTCCAACGTAGAAAGGGGCAGTGGGGTGTTCAGACCACGGAGGAATGGATGGTGGCTGTTCACCCTTTCTAGTGTTGTAAGAATTTTAAGGTTTTATATCTATAATAATTGTTATTAATGTACCAAGCAAACAAGGCCACATGTCTGAAAACAGCACAGAAAGACAGGCCTCACACCATTTTGACTTCTAGCTGGCCAGGTACCAGATGACCCATTTCCCTCACAAAGGACAGTCGTTAGCCCTGCATTTGCCCTGCCCTGCCAGGGCAGGAAATCAGGAAACCTTTTGTTTTCCAGAAATGTGTGTCTGGGAGGGGTCGAGGAGGGATGACCAGGTGTGGAAAATTCTCAAGTTACCTCCTCTGACCCTCCCAAGTTGTGATGTAGTTCTGATGTATCTGTGATGTAGGATGATGTATCTGGGGGTGGGCTGGACTCCAAGGGGGGGAATTTCAAAGTCTATATAGGAGCTTGCACACCATTGTTCTGGGTTCCTCCTCCATTTTTGGGAGTGGGCCCTGTTGCAACAGATATAATAAAATTCTTTGCTTCTCAATTTTTCTCTGGTTGGCCTCTGTAATTTACTCCTTCCGATGGAGAACCTCAAAAGGCTCTTGTGTACCCCATAAGGGAATAAGAGCAGATTTTTCTATAACAGATGGCGACCACGAAGGGACTCGAACCCTCACACTAGCCATGCAGGATGAATCCCTTTGCAACCATCAAGGCTCGAAGGGTCCGTGCTCATTGCCTATCTGCCAGGAATGAAATTTCAAGAGTGCGTGGACACCTGCAAATATAAAGGATTATGCTTTTTTTTGTTTCTTTCCTGTTATTTCTGCTTGAGTCAACTCTGATGAGATAGCCAGCTTCTTAGTAAAAGGAGCCAAAGTGGTGAATGATTAACATTTCCCAACAGTATTCACTGCAATTGTGCAGCATTCCCCAACCTGAGGGCCTTCAGTTGTTTTGGACCGCAAGCTCTGCCAGCTACAACCAGAATCCTAACCCAAAGACAGGTGCCTTCCTCTGAGGAGCCTGTACAACCTAACACAGCAAAGGCAGAGTAAGGGATGGTGGGAGTTGTAGCCTAATAAATTCGGGAGGGCCCCAAGTTTATTTTATTTTTATTTATTAGATTTATATGCTGCTCTTTATCAAAAGTGCAGTTCACAAGGTAAAAATACAAGACAAAAGCACAAATAAATAGCTAAGACAGAAACAACAAAACAACAACAACGCCCCCTCCCACAAATACATTTAAAAGGCTGTATAATATTAATCAGCCAAAGGCGTGGTTGAAGAGGAATGTTTTTGCCTGGTGTCTAAAGATATATAATGAAGGCACCAGGCGAACCTCCCTGGGGAGAGCATTCCACAAGTGGGGAGCCACTGCAGAAAAGGCCCCGTTCCCATGTTGCCACGCTCCTGAGCTCATGTGGAAGAGGGCCTCAGATGATGAACACAGAGTCTGGGTTGGTTTTTATGGGGAGAGGCGGTCCTTGAGGCGTTGTGGTCCTGAGCCGTTTAAGGCTTTATAGGTCAAAAACAGAACTTTGAACTGGGCCCAGAAGTTAATTGGCAGCCAGTGCAGTTGGGCCAGGATCAGTGTAATATGATCAAACCGTCTTGTCCCAGTGATCAAAATGGCCCAGACTGGGAAAGGCTGTGACTCTTAGCTTGTGATTCCAAAATGCACCGACAATAGCCATTTCCCTTTGAGTCAAGTGTGAATTTCATGCTCTTTATTCAGCTCATAGTAGCAAGGAATGAATCTTTCCCCAAAAGTCTGCTATATATACATTATTTACACAATGGGCCCCACGTGATCGGCTAATTCTGGGCTACTCCTGTAGGCTAATCAGGTTGCGGATTCACTTCATCCAGGAGCCTGATTGGCTGCTCTTGCAGGCCAATCAGGTCGCTGATTCACTTCCACCTGGAGCTGGATTGGGTGGCTCCTGCGGACCAATCAGACTGATGCATTTTGGATCCTATTGTTCTAGGATTCAGCTCAGTACATAACACCCTTGTTTATAAAAATCAGATGGGGTGGGGCTGCCTCTCTAGACTGGGAGGAAGGTTATTCCCCCACCCCCATGATTTCCCTGCCAAGTGTCAACTTGTCATTGGGGGAGGGGGACAGGTACGACCATATTCTACAGCAGCCTTCCTCAATTTGGCCCCTTGCAGAGATTTTGGACCGATGGAAATTGTAGTCCAAACATTTGGAGGGGGCACCAGGTTGGGGAATGCTGCCCCTCTCTCAAGGCTATGGTGCTTGGAAACCTCTGCTAGTTTGAAATAAGGGCGTCTACCACTTACCTGTGCGAACAAGGACATGATCATTATCTCCAATATTCTTCTTTTTGAACTTTCTTCCTTTAGGAAGTGATCAGAGTATCACGGGCAGAAATGCCTTTCTGAAGTTTGACACTGAGGCGAGACAAACAGTGAGTATATAGCGAATTCCTCTTTTACTCCCATCAATGAGCTTGTTAAAGTTGGCTGTGTCTGAGAAAAAAGAGCAAGACTTAAGGACACACGCTTATTTCCAAATAAAGTTAAAGTATGTGGGACTTGCCTCTGAGCAGACATGCTCAAGAAGGAGAGAGCTGCAAAGAATATTTATTTTTGTTGCTTTTTAAAGAAACATTGGAAATAAAGCCAGTCACCTGTACACAAACAATACAGCTTGCATTGTGGTGTAGTGGTTAAGAGTGGTAGACTCGTAATCTGGTGAACCGGGTCCGAGTCTCCGCTCCTCCACATGCAGCTGCTGGGTGACCTTGGGCTAGTCACACTTCTCTGAAGTCTCTCAGCCCCACTCACCTCACAGAGTGTTTGTTGTGGGGGAGGAAGGGAAAGGAGAATGTGAGCCGCTTTGAGACTCCTTCGGGTAGTGATAAAGCGGGATATCAAATCCAAACTCCTCCTTCTCCTCCTCCTCCTCCTCCTCCTCCTCCTCCTCTTCTTCTTCTAGAATGTTATGGGAAGAAGCAAATTAAACAGAAATAGGGAAAGCAATGCACCAGGCTGGACTTTGGTAATCTTTGGTAATATGGCACCCTGAGCGAGGCTAACATTTGCCCCCCTCCCAAATAAAAGGTAAAGGGACCCCTGACCATATGGTCCAGTCGCGGGTGACTCGGGGGTTGCGGCGCTCATCTCGCTTTATTGGTCGAGAGCCGGCGTACAGCTTCCGGGTCATGTGGCCAGCATGACTAAGCCGCTTCTGACGAACCAGAGCAGAGCACGGAAACACCGTTTACCTTCCCGCCAGAGAGGTACCTATTTATCTACTTGCACTGGCGTGCTTTCGAACTGCTAGATTCGCAGGAGCAGGGACCGAGCAATGGGAGCTCACCCCGTCACAGGGATTTGAACCGCCAACCTTCTGATCGGCAAGCCCTAGGCTCTGTGGTTTAACCCACAGCGCCACCCGCGCTGTACCTTTACTCATGTACTTATGTACCTTTAGACTGTAAGCTGGAATACCCCTAATTTTTGCCCCCATACTTTAGCCTTTTGCTCTTCCTCTTTCAAAGGAACATTCTTTGCCTGCTTTTTAAGTGTTGGTAGTGAGCAAAGGAAGGAAGTTTGCTACAGTAGATGCATACACGCAGACTGTGGTTATGACGATCCCTCCCCCCCCCAAAAGTGAAACTCTAATCTATGGCAAAGTGGTTAGAATCGCTATCTAGGCCTGCATAATTCCCTCTTCCATCCGGGAAACTGATAAAACATCAAATTGGTGCTGTTTTCTTATCGGCACATGGAATTTGGAGGATGCGAAGTAATGACCTGTCATCTTGCTGCCAGCAAGCCAGTTTTGCAACACGCGGGCTTCCCTTAAAATACAGAACAAAATACATAAATGCCTCGATTCCCTTTTTAATAAGGGCTTATAAGACATCTACTTAAACAGAGAGAGAGAGTTGCAACTATATGCATAGCTTGAGTGCCGAGATTGCGGTATAGCTCATTATTTTGGGTCTCTTTACGCTGCTGTATTTAGAGTCTGTTGCGTTTAGAGTCAAAAGGTGATGCAAGGTGGGACCCCAATAACAAGGCGACCCAGCTCGAGGGACTGGAATGAACCTCTTTCAAACCTGGGGACTGACTGTCTAATGGCAGGCTAGCACGGCAGGGTGGTAGCATAAATTGCTTGCTGAGAAACATACTTCCAAGTGCTGTCAGCAACTCAGCCACAGGCAGTCTTGTCATTATGGGGTTCTGCAAAATGCCAGTGTCCCAAACATGCCAACAGGAGAGTTCAGCTTCCTGGGAAGAGGGAGCATCCGGGTGGCTTGTTCTCAGATTGCTGGTTCTCTGAATGGAAGCCTCTCTGCTGCATGGTGCTTTAAGCAAGTCCAATGGAGTCCTGAAGTTCTGTGATTCGAATCACACCGCACATTTAAAGCCCTATGGTGCTGGTCATGACTTCTTCTCAAGAACCCGAGAGCTGCAGTTTGTTAAGGGTGCTGAGAGTTGTTAGCAGACCCCTGTTCCCCTCGCAGAGCTACAGTTCCCAGAGGCATTTAATGGTCAACCCATCTTCCCAGGCAACTCTGGGAATTGTAGCTCAGTTGCAGGGGGAAGGCAGAGCCCTCTCCTAGCAAAGCTCAGCTCCCAGGATTCTTTGCAGGTAGCCATGATTGTTTAAAAGTGGCATCACAGTGTTTTAAATGTATGCTGTGAATGTGAGCTAAGGGAGGGAGGGAGGAGCAGACATGTCAATTTTGGTTTCTCTCAATTTCTCATCTTTTGAATTTTTAAGTTCACTTCTCCATATTTCCATATTAGTTTATGAAGGATTTTTGTTTTTTAAAGAGCCCTCAGAAAACATTAAATGGCATTTTTGAGCAAATTTCTCCTCCTAATATATGCCATTTTTGCATGAAATTTACAATTACTGTCATGAACTAAATTTATATACAAACCTTCATCCAAAGATTGTGGGGAGGTATTATATTATATTATATATTATATATTATATTATATTATATTATATTATATTATATTATATTATATTATATTATATTATATTATATTATATTATATTATATTATATTATATTATATTATATTATATTATATTATATTGAATTTGTAGACCGCCCTCTGTTTGTAGATTTCCGGTTGAATTAGATATATATGGAGGCACCAAAATCTTTTAAGTGCTTGGGGCCTCTGAAGGTCTTAATCCGGACCTGTCTGCCAGTCAGTGTCTAGGGTTTCTTAAACTTGGGTCTCCCGCTGTTTTTGGACTACAATTCCCATCATCCCTGACCATCGGTCCTGCTAACTAGGGATGATGGGAGTTGTAGTGCAAAAACAGCTGGAGACTTAACTTTGGGAAACCTTGCTGTAGACAGCACTGAGCTGGTCTGATTCAGTGTAAGGAAGCTTCCTGTGTCCCCCAAGTCCATATGGCTCGTGGTTCTCGGGGAAGCTGTGCCTGATTTTCCTACACGTAGAAGCTCCCCCCCCCTCCCACCCTAAGTCTTCAGGCTTCCATCTGAGGGATGCGTCCATAAAAGTTCCCTTTTCTATAGCGCTCCTCCTCCTGAAAGGAAAGGTCTGCTGCACCTCTGGGGATAATAGCAGGACCACTGTTGAGTTGTAGGCATCTGACAACGCTCTCATGGGGTGGATGCGAAGCAGGGCGCGATAATGGATGGTTTGCAACATCGCTAACAAAAAGAGAGGGTGCCTTTTCAAAAGGAAATGAATCTAGGTTGGCCTGACTTCCTGCTGTGCTCCCCTCCAGCCCTCCCGTCCTCGCGCGCCCCAAAGAGAGAAAGAGATTGCGCTGCAGAAGGGGGTCACTTCTTAGCGCAGACGGGCCAGCCGTCTCTGCATCCAATTTCATTGGTTTTCCATGGCTGGGGGGGGGGGGGAAGGGGGGCTGTAGATAATGCCCTCCTGTTAATAGAGAGCCGTGAGCGTTTACACTTATGTATTGATAGCAGGAGCGGCTGTTTCATCCTTGCACGTCTGAGATTTCAGCCCTTTCAGACACAAGGCAGGTCACGATTCCGACGCCATTGAATGCATTGTGCAGAAGAGAACGGAATTCATCCGATATGAAAGCGTTGGCGCTCTCTCTCTCTCTCTCTCTCTCTCTCTCTCTCTCTCTCTCTCTCTCTCTCTCTCTCTCCCCCCCCCCCCGGCTTAAAAAAAAGAGTGGGGGAGAGTCTTCTTCCTTCTTCAGGTGCTGGGCTTTCAAGTCGCACAATGCATCAAAGATCCTACGCGCAGACTTTGAAAAGGGCAGAAGGCGCTCGCTAATATTTGGACAAAAATGAATAATCAGTATCCCGAGACCCCGGCAACTAATTTGGAAGTTCTCGAGGCGCCTCCTGGCAGAATCGCTCCCCTGGAACCCGAAAGCTCAGAGCTAACGAAACGTTTCAAAAAATACCGCTTGGAGACCAACTTTCTGGCCTCTGCGCGCCCCCTTTCAGAATGGTTCCATGGTTAAGAGCTGCTTGTGAAAAGATAAAACGCTGTCCATCCTGGAAAAAAGCATGCTTCAAAGAAAGCCCAGGAGCCAGCAAAGATCCCACCCCCCTTCCTCCCCTTTCTTGTGTCTTGGTATTGAAAGTGTCGCTTGCAGGTCTTCGTAATGGGGACCTTACAATGCAAAGGAAAATATATTAGCATGGGGGTCCCGTTTGGCAGCGTTGTATTATACGGAGGGGTCTAGATTAGATGAAATCTCTCACTGCTGTGGCTTTTGCTTTAAAAAAGAAAGTTGTTTTTTTTAAAAGATGTTTCATTGTATCTTTAGACACAGGTCCGGTCGCTCCCCAAGTAACCTGTTGGTCTTTTACAATGGGAATAAATGCATCTTTGCAGAACGCCCGTGGGATCTGTTATTTTCTGGTGGTGTTGTGGCTTGCCTTAAAAAGCTGAAGCGAGCCGTCTCCTCTTCTTAATTAAGCTAGGGGATAAATTAGGCAGAATGAGAGGATGTAGGCACCACCCCTGTGGTTAATTGCCATTTTCTCACAACTTGCGGAACCAGCCCCTTAGAGCTCATCTGGATGTTATAGTTCTGCAGGAATCTCCAACCCTGTTGTGGCTTCTGCCTTCCAGCGTTACTATTTTGGGGGGTGGGGTCCTCCTCACTGTGTGAGCTTCCCCACGCACAGTCCACCTCCATTGTATTTGCTGGTGACACCAAGGAAGCTTTTGAGCTAGATCAAATGAGGGATAGGGTACCTTCCTGATGTTATCACAGCGTGATGAGGTTCACCTGCCCCAAACCCCTCTATGATCTAAAGATTAAGGGCTCGTCCCTCTTGTCCCATATATAGAAAGAACGTGTCTAAGAGCTTTTCAACTTCTCCCACGCTGCCTAGGCACGGGTGCGAGTGGTTTCACGACCGCCACACAACTTTCCCCTGGAAAACATGTTCTTTACTGCTGAATTGGAACAAACAGCAATCTGCAGAAAACCCCCATTGCTGTCTGGTCTGATTCAGCATGACAACGTGGGTTTTCGGGGAGAAGCGGCGAGACAAAGTGGGGATGAGCCCTCAGAAAGTAAAGGGTCTTGCTTTATCATGATATTCAGGGAACATATAGAACGGCAATTTATATCGAGGCAGATCATTGTTCCACCTAGCCCAGGGGGTCGGCAAATTTTTTTGGGCTGTGGGCCACTCCACTGTTCCTCAGACCTTGTGGCTGTTCGGAGAAGCAGCACGTGGGGGGGGGAGTAGCTGGAAGAAGAGGCGACGGGGGCAAGTAGTTCTTCCTCTTTTTAAAAAAATTATATTTATTGGGTTTTAACAGAAAACAGAAACTTAAACATCATACATTATACATAAAAAAATAAATAATACACCATACAAAAACACAAACATACATCATAATTTCCCAATCATCATGTCAAATCATGTTGGGGTGACTTCCTCACGTCCCCCCTACTGTGTTTCATTATCAGTCATCTTTAGTAATTTCTTAACATCTTTAAATCTTATTTATTATTATCACTTATGTCCTTATCTTATGTAAGTTAACCTATAATCATTAGTCTATATTACTTAACCTATTTTCTATTCTGTAAGCTGTCCTTTCTTCCAACTTTTTTCAATCTTTAAATCTTACAATATTTTTTTAAATATAGTTTGAATTTCTTCCAATCTTGTCCCTAAACGGCCTCGGTCCACCCCCACCGTTCAGCCCAGACACTGAGATCCAGCGCCGAGGGCATTCTGGCGGTTCCCTCATTATGAGAAGCAAAGCTACAGGGAACCAGGCAGAGGGCCTTTTCGGTAGTGGCGCCCGCCCTGTGGAACGCCCTCCCATCAGAAGTCAAAGGTGCTAACAACTATCTAACATTTAGAAAATGCCTGAAGACAGCCCTGTTCAGGGAAGTTTTTATTCTGTGACATGTGTATGTATTTTAATATTTGCTGGAAGCCGCCTAGAGTGGCTGGGGAGACCCGGCCAGATGGGCGGGGTATAAATAAGAAATTATTATTATTATATTATTATTCCACTGTCTCCTCCCTCTGGTCGCGTAGCTTCCCGGTCAGTTCGGCGAGTTCCATATAGTCCATCATTTTCATCTGCCAGTCTTCTATCGTAGTTCTTCCCCACCTCCTAGCCCAGTGATGGCTAACCTTGCCACTCCAGATGTTTTGGGACTACAACTCCCATCATCCCTGACCACTGATCCTGTTAGCTAGGGATGATGGGAGTTGTAGTTCCAAAACATCTGGAGTGTCAAGGTTAGCCATCACTGCCCTAGCCCCAGCCACTGTGCTGACCTTCCCTGGGGCTGCCGCCGCCACCACCACCACCGCTGCTGCTGCTTCTTCTTGTGGGTAGGCAGAGCAAGCTCGTCTGCTCTCTGGCCCACAGGAGCACCGCGGTGGCGGCGGTGGAGGGAAGGGAAGGGTTGGCTCCGGAGAGGGGCTGCTTAAAATGGTGCTCAGCCAGCTCAGCCCAGCCCCCTTCCTCCTCTAGGCAGGGCAGGGAGAAGCCAGGAGGAGGGAGGGAGGAAGCGCCGCTGCGGTGTGTGAGAGGGAGAGGAGGGAAAATGGAATGGCTCAGGGGAAAAAATGGCGTAGCTCGAACGAACAGAATCCCCAAGCCGATCCATGGACAGTCCACGGGCCAGATCCTGAAGGCAATTGGGCCTGATCCAGCCCACGGGCCTTAGTTTGACAACCCCTGACCTAGCCCAATGTTGTTAACACCAATCTGGGAAATTTTGCATGCCGGGCACTTTCTGGAAGCTTCCTGCAGTTATGGGTTATGGCCATTCTTGGGTGACGCTTGCAAAAGACCAAAACCCAAACCTCACCCCTCCAAACAATGCTAAGTAGACTTGGCACCCAATTGTGGGGTGGTAGAATTTTATTTTTTAATTTTCTTTTGGCTCAGCTGCAGAATTTTCACCCCCAGGCCTTTCCCGGGAGAGACAGCTTTCATGGCCTCTTGAAAAAAACACGCCATGAATAATATCAAGCGGGGGGGGGGGTGTCACAGGGACACCCAAGGACCAAATAATTACAACGTCAGCACAGTTGCTCCAGCTATGGAAGCCGAAACTGCAAAAGTGGCCGACCACAAAAATCATTATGTGAAATAGAGAACACGCTAATGACTGGGACCACATTCATTTTATTTTTTTAAGAGCAAGATATTATTACGAAAATCCTTTTTTTTTTTTTTAAACAGCAAGTGTCTACTCCGAAACCAGCTCCCTATTCCCCCGGCTGCCCTGGCTTGTCACATCAAACTTTATTTTTACCATCTGTGGAGCTGTAGCTAAAGTTTTAGCACTCACTTATCTCCTTCTCCCCCAGGCCACAATTAATTGAGGCCAGGAGAGAAGCTGGATCTCTCAGGCAATATTTACAAGACGAAGGGAATGTTAATGGCTTGCTTGGGCTGAGGCTATGGGCTTTTTTTTTTTTTTTGCAAAAAGGTGCTGGGGAGAGCTGGGTGAGGAGGAGATTTCTGGGAAGGAGTCTCTGGGAATTTGACTTCTCGGTAAATAAATAAGACCTCTCTCTCCCTCCCCAACACCCTCCCACTGCACTTCCCAATTAAACTTATGGCTCAGCGAGTTTTGCATTTCCCTGGGACCATTTTGGGGATGGAGTCACCATGTAAAATGGGCTGCTGCATATTACGTATGGGGTAATTGAATGGGGCAACTGTGCCCCTGAAGGACCAGGTGCACAGCCTGGGAGTCATTTGACTCACAGCTGTCCATGGAGGCGCAGGTTAACTCTGTGTCCAGGGCGGCTGTCTACCAGCTCCATCTGGTACGCAGGCTGAGACCCTACCTGCCCGCAGACTGTCTTGCCAGAGTGGTGCATGCTCTGGTTATCTCCCGCTTGGACTACTGCAATGCGCTCTACGTGCGGCTACCTTTGAAGGTGACCCGGAAACTGCAATTAATCCAGAATGCGGCAGCTAGACTGGTGACTGGGAGTGACCGCCGGGACCACATAACACCGGTCCTTAGAGATCTACGGTACATTGGCTCCCAGTACGTTTCCAAGCACAATTCAAAGTGTTGGTGCTGACCTTTAAAGCCCTAAACGGCCTCGGTCCAGTATACCTGAAGGAGCGTCTCCACCCCCATCGTTCAGCCCGGACACTGAGATCCAGCGCCGAGGGCCTTCTGGCGGTTCCCTCACTGCGAGAAGCAAAGCTACAGGGAACCAGGCAGAGGGCCTTTTCGGTAGTGGCGCCCACCCTGTGGAACGCCCTCCCAGCAGAGGTCAAAGAGATAAACAACTATCTGACATTCAGAAAATACCTCAAGGCAGCCCTGTTTAGGGAAGTTTTTAACCTGTGATATTTTACTGTATTTTAATATCTGTTGGAGGCCGCCCAGAGTGGCTGGGGGGACCTGGCCAGATGGGCAGGGTACAAATAATAAACTATTATTATTATTATTATTATTATTATTTATTATTATATGTATGCACACACACTAAGAGCAAATTCACTCTCTGCACGCTCTTAGTTTTGCAGTCAACACAACAGCACCCACACACAAGCGGGAAATGCCAGTGGCATCGGGGAAACTCAGGTTTACAGGGGTCTAAAAAGTCATAGCGGGGGCAGTGGCGTAGCAAGTGGGGGCGGTGCACCCACGGTGCCATGTCTCTGGGGGTGACAAGGCATGCGGTTTGCCGGTGGTGCCACTCCAGCGCTGTACGGACAGTGCCGGGATCCTCTGCTCGCGGCTGCAGCTGCATGTAGAGGGTCCTCCATTCACAGCTGCAACCGTGAGCAGAGGATCCCAGCACTGTCCGTACGACGCTGGAGCAGCGCCACCGGCAACCCGCTATGTACAGAGCATGTGCAGCGTTGCTACGTATGATGCATGCACATGCGCGCTACGTAGCAACGCCCCGCCCCCAGGTGCATGTCATGTTTGCTGGTCCGGGTGCCCAAGCGGCTTCCTACGCTACTGAGCGGGGGTGGGGGTGGGGCTTAACTGAGGGCAGGGGACCCCAAATCATCAAGATGATCAAGGGTCTGGAAACCAAGCCTTATGAGGAACGGTTGAAGGATCTGGGTATACGTTGCCTAGAAAAGAGGAGACTGAGAGGAGAGAGGATAGCCATCTTCAAATATCTCAAGGGCTGTCCCATGGAAGATGAAGTTGGCTTGTTTTCTCCTGCTCTGGAACGTGGGACTAATGGCTTCAAGTTACAAGAAAGGACATCAGGAAAAACTTTCTGACCGTAAGAGCTGTTCGATGGAGGAATGGTCTCCCTCCGGAGATTGTGGACTCCCCTTCCTTGGAGGTTTGGAAGCAGAGGTTGGATGGTCATCTGTCATGGATGCTTTAGCTGAGATTCCTGCATTGCAGGATGGGACCCTCATGGTACCATCCAACTCGATGATTCTGTAGAATCATATGATTCTATGACTAGATCAAGGGTCAGCGAACTTTTCCAGCAGGGGGCCGGTCCACTGTCCCTCAGACCTTGTGTGGGGCTGGACTATATTTTGGGGAAAAATAAAATGAACGAATTCCTATGCCCCACAAATAACCCAGAGATGCATTTTAAATAAAAGGACACATTCTACTCATGTAAAAGCATGCTGATTCCCGGACCGTCCGCGGGCTGGATTTAGAAGGCGATTGGGCCGGATCTGGCCCCCGGGCCTTAGTTTGCCTACCCCTGGACTAGATGAACCTTTGACCTAATCCAGCAGGCTCTTCTTATTTTCTTAAGTTATTAAGTCAATAAGAGCATAAGAATAGCCTCTCTTATTCAGAAGAAATTTCTGGTTTCTGTTTCCATTCATTCCCATTGCTAAGCCACCTGCTTCCCGCAGCTTGGGCGAGTCCAACTTTAAAAGCAAGACCTGTAATATATCTAGAAGAGTCAAGACTTGAAGCAAAATGTATTCTTCAGCCTAAGGGAGGGGAGGGGGGGGGAAACGGTTAACCCGGGTCAGAGAGGTAGCAGAAACCACCTGTGGAGAAATTATCAGCTTGCCGCTTCCTGTATGTTTTGGAAAGAGAGTGGGGCTGTGGGTGGTTTTCTTTCTTGAGGAGTAACTTGAAAGCAGATAAGGTCAGGGCTTTAAGGATTTTGCCTGGGAACAGTTCCCGGGCTTTTTATCAGCACAGAGCAGAAGGCTTGTGTCCCACAAAGGTCCCACATTAACCCTCTGCATCCTGGCTTCCCAAACTGCGAGACAAGTGGAGGGTGCAAGTGGTTGCCTGGGGACTCACCTTCCTCTCCAGTCTCCCCCCCCCCTTTTTGTGTTTTAATTGACATTGAGTATGTAAGATCTGCTAACCAAGGACTTGAACTCGGAGCTTCCTAGGCTGCCTCTGGCCTGTTGAACAGGGCTGGGCGATGGATTGATGATGGATTATTTAATTTCCAGACTACTTAATATATTATAAAAATTCCCTAAACGGCACACACACGAAAACCCAAAGCCACAAGAGACAACGTAAATTAATATTTTTTTTACACTAAATACGTGTAAAAATGTTACATACCAGGTTACTAATAGGTAAAGGTAAAGGGACCCCTGACCATTAGGTCCAGTCGTGACTGACTCTGGGGTTGCGCGCTCATCTCGCATTATTGGCCGAAGGAGCCGGCGTACAGCTTCTGGGTCATGTGGCCAGCATGACAAAGCCGCTTCTGGCGAACCAGAGCAGCGCACGGAAACGCCGTTTACCTTCCCGCTGCAGCGGTACCTATTGATCTACTTGCACTTTGACGTGCTTTCGAACTGCTAGGTGGGCAGGAGCAGGGACTGAGCAACGGGAGCTCACCCCGTTGTGGGGATTCGAACCGCCGACCTTCTGATCGGCAAGCCCTAGGCTCTGTGGTTTAACCCACAGCGCCACCCGCGTCCCTAATACCAGTTACTAATATATATGAATATACAATCAATATTGATTCATTTTCCTTCTGACACACCCTCCCTCTCACCCAGGGTCCAAGGAAACTTTGAGCTTGCCCAGAAAAGAGTTCCTGGAAACAGTAGACACCACCCTAGTTTCTCACTCTAGATTTGTTTTTTATGGGCAGGCCCAAGGCGGATGGTCCTTCCTAACAGTTGCATCTCATTCAGCTGTATTCTCCACACCCAGTTCCAAGTGCAGCAGGTTTGCTGAGCTTCCCAGAGGGTCCAGAGCAGGCATAGCCAAACTTGGCCATCCAGATGTTTTGGGACTACAATTCCTATCATCCCTGACCACTGGTCCTGTTAGCTAGGGATGATGGGAGTTGTAGTCCCAAAACATCTGGAGGTCCAAGTTTGGCCATCCTGGTCCAGAGGATGGGGAAAGAACACCCTTCCACTCACAGCTCTTTCTAGAATAATACTAATATAAGAATAAGAATAATTTAATATTTATATTTCCCCAGCCACTCTGGGCAGCTCCCAACAGAATATTATTAATAATATTAAAAACATGATAAAACATCAGTCATTAAAAACTTCCCTAAGTCTAAAAGTCTGATAGTTGTTCATCTCCTTAACCTCTGCTGGGAGGGCGTTCCACAGGGTGGGCGCCACCACCGAGAAGGCCCTCTGCCTGGTTCCCTGTAACTTGGCTTCTCGTAGTGAGGGAACCGCCAGAAGGCCCTCGGCACTGGACCTCAGTGTCCGGGCTGAACGATGGGGGTGGACACGCTCCTTCAGGTATACTGGACCGAGGCTGTTTAGAGCTTTAAAGGTCAGCACCAACACTTTGAATTGTGCTTGGAAACATACTGGGAGCCAATGTAAGTCTTTCAGGACCGGTGTTATGTGGTCTCGGCGGCCGCTCCCATTCACCAGTCTAGCTGCCGCATTCTGGATTAGTTGTAGTTTCCGAGTCACCTTTAAAGGTAGCCCCACATAGAGTGCATTTAGGGCCGTTTTAAGCATATCCGGCGCCATGGTGCAGAAGGGGCAGGGGCCGACGCTCTCGGCGCCCCTCCCCGTCCTACCCGCCCCCTGCACTGGGCAGCTCGAAGCTTGCTTGCCGGGCGGGCTTCCTCAGCAGTCCTGCTAATGCCGCGGGGCAGGCAGGAGGGAGAAGGGTGCTGCATAGCTTTGTGCGCCGCTGCCTTATCTCCCAGGCAGCAAGCTAGAGAGCGCGGCTGACCGTAGGAAGAGCCACCGCCGCCTAGCATGCTCTCGCAGTTGTTCCTGGTCGGTCCTGGACTCCCGCTGCTGGGCGCCCCTGATGGGCGGGCGCCGTGGTGCTGGGCGCCACTAACCCTAATGGGTAAGACGGCCCCAAGTGCATTGCAGAAGTCCAAGAGGGAAATAACCAGAGCATGCACCACTCTGGCGAGACAGTCAGCGGGCAGGTAGGGTCTCAGCCTGTGTACCAGATGGAGCCAGTAGACAGCTGCCCTGGACACAGAATTGACCTGCGCCTCCATGGACAGCTGTGAGTCCAAAATGACTCCCAGGCTGCGCACCTGGTCCTTCAGGGGCAGTTACACCATTTCTCCATCCTCTGTCCTGTCCTCTCCTCCTCCAGCTTTGGCCCTCCAGATGTTTCAGGACTACAGTTCCCATCATCCCTGACAGCTGTCTATTCTGGCTGTGGATGATGGGAGTTGGAGTCCAACGGAAGTATGGAGGGCTCCCATCTCTGGCTAATGGAGTTCCTTGGGAGGATGTGCACTTGAGAGGATGTGAGGGTCTCCTTCAGGTGCAGACGGAAATCGGGGTGTAAGTGGTCTTGCTGTTCTTTAAAATGATGTTGTACCACTTTCGCCAGCCGCGGATTCAACCTTAAGGTAAAGGTAAAGGGACCCCTGACCATTAGGTCCAGTCGTGTCCGACTCTGGGGTTGCGTGCTCATCTCGCTTTATTGGCCAAGAGCCGGCATACAGCTTCTGGGTCATGTGGCCAGCATGACAAAGCTTCTTGTGAACCAGAGCAGCGCACGGAAACGCCATTTACCTTCCCGCCAGAGCAGTTCCTAGTTATCTACTTGCACTTTGACGTACTTTCGAACTGCTAGGTGGGCAGGATCTGGGACCGAGCAACAGGAGCTCACCCCGTCGCAGGGATTCGAACCGCCGACCTTCTGATCAGAAAGCCCTAGGCTCTATGGTTTAACCCACAGCGCCACCTGGGTCCCTGGCTTCAACCTTAACCTGTTTAATTGCAGCTCGGTTCAGCAAAAATTCTCTTTGGATCTTCTGTGCATCTGGCGAGATCCGATTCAGTGAGAAAGGCCTGATTTTTACAAGGCTCAGAACGGGAACATCTCTCGCACCAGGGGGAATTAATCGGCATACGACACGATCAAAGCATGTGTCAAGCAAAAGGGAATCCCAGGAGCCTCCGATTAGGAGATCTCCAGAATGCCGTTCTGTGTGGCCCCTGGAGCAGAGCCAGTAGATTTCAGAAGATGATTTTGGCCTGTTACAGATATAGCAATGGGGCAGAGGGAGGGGGGCAGTCCTTTGAGCAGAAGGGACCTAGCTTCCCTCCTGCAGAAAGAGTACACTTTGCCCTCATTGCAGCCACTTTCACGGAAGGCTATTAATGCAGAGTCTGTGCCAGATTGGAAACTAATTTGGGAAGGGGAATAATAAAACCTGGACCTCCCTGAAGACGCACCAGGAATCCAAACACCTGGGCTTCTCTTGGGATGCTAATGACTAGCTCTCTGCAAATGTGATTCAGTGGAGAAGGGAGGAGACCAGCGCCCTGCCTGAATGATACCACAGTGTCTCCCTTATTAATACAGCATGTTCTTACATTGTGTATACATTAAATACGCTTTAATTGTTACTACCTTGGCTTAATTGCCTTTGCGTTGCCCCAAGCACCTGGGTGGAAGGCTGAGGCTCCATGCTGCCAATATTTATAAACCTATACAGTATTATATAAAAAAAGCCTAGTTACAGGTAGATAGCCGTGTTGGTCTGTCATAGTCAAAACAAAATAACAAAATTCCTTCCAGTAGCACCTTAGAGACCAACTAAGTTTGTTCTTGGTATGAGCTTTCGTGTGCATGCACACTTCTTCAGATACACTGAAACAGAAGTCACCAGACCTTTATATATAGTGAGAGGGTGAAAAAGCCTGTTTAAAAAAAACTCCTGTTATGCTTGCTTCAACCAAGGACAGCCTCTCAAAATGGCTTCCAGCCGTGAACGGCATCCTAGCGCATGGGTCTGTTGCTCTTGCCCACGTAGGGTAAACTTTCCAGAACAATTTAGACCAAGTTTTCCCAACCTGGTGCCCCACAGATGGGGTGTTGTTGTTGTTTTTTAAATCACAAATCTTCCAGTCACTTGTTTCACTTGCCGCAACTCGGTGCATTTGTTTCAAGCTGTGTAAAAATGCTTCGACTTACAGGAGGAATATTTTATTTTTTTGATAATATCTTTATTGAATTTTAAAATTAAAACAAACAAACAAACAAACAAACAAACAAAAAAGCATACATACATACACATACATGTACACTATTAAATCAAGTCATATATTGAGTCAAACTAAATACAGTGATCCCTCGACTTACGAATGCCCCGACTTCCGAATTTTTTCGACTTCCGATCAGAAGCCGCGGCCGCTTTAGATAGGGTTTTTTTCGACTTGCGAAGATTTTTTCGAGGTACGAATGCGTTCTCCAACGCATTCCTATGGGGACTCGACTTACGATTTTTTCAAGTTCCGACGCTCTCATTGGAACGGATTCCATTCGTAAGTTGAGGGTCCACTGTATACATTACCATAAAAAGAAAATAACAACACCTAAAAACAAAAACATACATAAAGAAATAAAACTTCAATCACTTGGCTTCTGCTTGGTGTCATCTCAGGTGTCTTTACTTTAACTTATATTGTAACTGTTTTAATAGTCCTAATTCTTATATTCTATCCTTTATACTGCTTTCTAATACTATCCATTGGAGCTTTCCAATACGGGATGCTTAGAAGTGAATCCAGGAGGAATATTTTAAAATACATCTATCTTTGCGAATGAAAGATATGGTTGTTCTTCTTATTGTTTTCAGCTCTGTGTTTTGTGGCTTTTTTGTGGATTGCATTTGCACTCAGGTATTAATGCAGAGATACATAGTTCCGTCGATGCAGATTCTGGGTGTCTAGGAGAGAAGCAGCTCCCTGGAAACACCCTCCCGATGAGGTCACTGAGCAAAACAGTTTGCAGGTGGCTTGCTTTATCTCAGGATCCTAGGTGTGTAACCTGATATCTCTGTCTGGCACCTGGGAGGGGCAACTCAGCCTGCAATCTCCACCTTGGAACAGAGTCTACAACAGGGGTAGGCAACCTAAGGCCCGTGGGCCGGATCGGGCTAATCGCCTTCTAAATCCGGCCCACGGACAGTCCGGGAATCAGCGTGTTTTTACAGGAGTAGAATGTTTCCTTTTATTTAAAATGCATCTCTGGGTTATTTGTGGGGCCTGCCTGGTGTTTTTACATGAGTAGAATGTTTCCTTTTATTTAAAATGCATCTCTGGGTTATTTGTGGGGCCTGCCTGGTGTTTTTACATGAGTAGAATGTGTCCTTTTATTTAAAATGCATCTCTGGGTTATTTGTGGGGCATAGGAATTCGTTCATATTTTTTTTCGAAATATAATCCGGCCTACCACATGGTCTGAGGGACAGTGGACCGGCTCACAGCAGAAAAAGGTTGCTGACCCCTGGTCTACAAGATGACCTCCGGGTTGCCTTCACTCAGGATTGTGGTGGTGCCAGACTAGCCTTCATCCTTTTCTCTAGAGCAGTGATGGCTAACCTTGACACCCCAGATGTTTTGGAACTACAACTCCCATCATCCCTAGCTAACAGGATCAGTGGTCAGGGATGATGGGAGTTGTAGTCCCAAAACATCTGGAGTGTCAAGGTTAGCCATCACTGCTCTAGAGCAGTGTTTCCCAACCAGTGTGCCTCCAGATGTTTTGGGACTACAACTCCCATCATCCCTCGCTAGCAATACCAGTGGTCAGGGATGATGGGAATTGTAGTCCCAAAACATCTGGAGGCACACTGGTTGGGAAACACTGCTCTAGAGGAACAGTGAGCTAAAACCAGTGCTTTTCTTCTTCTTCTAGAAAAATAGGCACCAGTACTTACCATGAAATTGTTACAGTAAGTGCCACACTTTTTAACAACAACAACCAACAAAAGAGGTGCCGGTATCCCCTGAAAAAAAATGCACTGGCTAAAACCGTGTTAAAGTGCAAATGTTTCTGACATTACGCTGTGTGCTCTGCTGCACCCATGAACACAGAGAATGGAGTATCGCGGGCTGAGTCAGCAGGCAACTTACAATTTTCCACCTGTGGTGTTCGGATAGAGTACCGAAAGTGCTCATTCACGGGAGAAGAAAGCCACCCTAATTGTCTCCGACAATCCCAAAGGAGCGTTGCGAGGCCAAGTTGCCCTCCACCCGCTTCAGACAGTGCCCTTGTTTGCAGGCTCACACCTCACATTCCTCCCATGCCGACAGGAGCTGACAGCCTTTGCCCACCTACTGAACTAGCGTCGAAGGCTGCGGTGCATTTTGGGCAGCGAAGCCACCGGATGCCTTGTAGCGCTTTGGGCAGGGCGGCAAGTGGGCTTCTGTGCTTGCCTTCAAAAAGCCCAAGAGCATCTCTCCCCGTTCCCTGGCCTTCTGCACCGCCAAGCTGAGGCAGTCTTGTTGCCATGAATGAACCGTGACGACGTCTAGGCTTCTGTTCCACCGAGACAGCGTGTCGCCCCGGAGGAAAATAGCCGCCTGCCACCTCTTCTCATTTGTTGTTTGTAAATTGCATTTATTCCCCATCCTTTTTCTCCAAGGTGCTGCAGGTGGCATAGTTGGTTTCCCCCGCCTCATTTCATCCCACAACAACCCTGTGAGGTAGGTTAGGCTGAGAGGCAGTGAGCTGAGAGGCAAGGTCCCTCAGTGAGCTTCGTGGCCGAGTGGAGATCTGAACCCAGGTCTCCCAGATCTGAGTCTGACACGCTAACCACTACACTGTACTGCCTCTCACAAAGGACTTGTGTACAGCCCTCACCTCACACTGTCCTCGGTTTAAGGTTGCTGGTCTGTAGCATGGATGCCGTTCAGGTTCCGTTATTTGTTTTAATTTCTTTATTAAATTTACTAAAGTCCCCTGCCGTGGAAGGAAGCAAGGCAGTCTCCTAATGCAGGAGTCTCAGTTAGGTCATACGTGACAGCTGTGGGAAGCGATCTTCGTTGGCAGGGCTGCATGTGTGTCCTGCAACTCTTACCGAATTTGGTAGGTGCTCTGGCTGAGGTTCATAGAAGCGCAGAATTGTAGAGTTGGAAGAGACCCCAAGGGTCATCTAGTCCAACCCCCTGCAATGCAGGAATCTCAGCTAAAGGGATTCTGGGCTTTATTTGGTGCTTTGATTAAACGCATGAATCTACAGCTTCAGATGTAATCTATCTTCTTAGCATTCGTCAGGGTAGAGTAAGGATGGGAAATTTGGATCCTACCACTCCTCAGGCACTTATGTGAGACGAGGTATTTTGGAGGTGCTTTATCATCTTTTGCGCTTCTCACAACAACCCTGAGAGGTAGGTCATAATTATTTCTGGTGCGCAGATGGAATTTTAAAAATAATAATAATCAATTTTTTTCTGTTGCAATTCCTCCTGCACAAAGGGGTGGGAATTGCGGTGGTGGATGCCAAATTCAGGCCACTGAGATTCTCAGCTGCCACTGTTCTCTTAAACAAGTTTCTAGTCCTTATGGGTGCAAATGATTACCTGGAGGTTGCTGCCTCGGAATTGTGAAACGATGCGCTGACAAGATTTCCAGCATCCGAGGGCAGCCCATTCGCGCCTTGCGTAACTGCGGCTAGCGTCAGTGGGACAAAATTTGCAAATCCAGAGACATGATTATGTAAGTTGGCTCCCTATTTGCATAACTTATGCAGGTTGCTGCCTTCATTATTTTTGGGGTGTGGGCAGAATTAATTAAATAATGATGATGATGATGATGATGATGAGGACAACAGCTCGGATTACAGCCTATCCATGAATATAAAGTGCAGGAGGAACTTTAGTCCAGGCTTGGCTGATATCTCCTGCAGGCCTTAGCCTTGCTGTGGTCATGTTAATCCTGTGTCAAAGTCATTTTTCCCTGGAAAAGAGGAACTTTGAATCGGCAGCTGAGGAGAACCATCGCCGATGTGGGCGGACTCCTCTCTTTTCCTGCTGCTGCCAGTTTTTTCTTTTTACGAGGAACTTAAAACGGAGGGAGAATAGAGAAGCTTCTCTTTTCAAAACATGTTGTTCAGTCCTAATAGCTTGTAATGAGAGCTGGAGCAGTCTGGGTCTCTGAAGTGGCCGGAAAAGGGCGCCCAAGTGTTGGGGTGTGTGTGTGTGTGTGTGTGTGTGTGTGTGTGTGTGTGTGTGTAATCTTTAGGATTGAGAAGCGTCATTAATCTTGTTGACGTGCGTCCTTGCTACTTCACTGCACTATGCTCCTTCCCTCAAGAAACTCATAATAGTCCTTAGTATTTACTGCGAGTGCGAGTGCTGTCATCTACGAAGCCAACAGCGTTTGACAGGGCTTTTCGGAGCTCTCTTAAGGGAAGGAGAAGACGGGTCTATGCCCCAAGGAGCTTCCAATATAGGTTAGGAGGTAGGGAGGAGAGCAAAGAAAGGGAGGGGAAGGAGAGATAAACGAGGGGAACCAGGGATGAGTGTCACGCCAGTGAAGTCACCCCCCTGCTTAAAAGGTAAAGGTAAAGGGACCCCTGACCAGAGCAGCGCACGGAAACGCCGTTTACCTTCCAGCCGGAGCGGTACCTATTTATCTACTTGCACTTTGATGTGCTTTCGAACTGCTAGGTTGGCAGGAGCAGGGACCGAACAATGGGAGCTCACCCCGTCACGGGGATACGAACCTTCTGATTGGCAAGCCCTAGGCTCTGTGGTTTAACCCACAGCGCCACCCGCGTCCCCCCTGCTTAGGCTGGGTTAAAGATGGAGCTGAGGGAGACATTGTTTATTTACTTCACAAAATTTATACGCTGCTTTCTTTTTTGTTGTAGCGAGACCTCAGAGCAGTTTACGAAGGGAATGGAGCAAATAGTAATAATAATAATAATAATAATAATAATAATAATAATAATAATTGCCAGTAAAAAAAACCCCAACAGTTTAAAACAACTTCGAAACATTAAAAATAAATAAAGCCGACGATAAGCTGAGAAACAAATTAAAACACTGCTGAAAGCAGAACATAGCCATTGTGGCTAGTACCATGTTTCTCCTAAAATAAGACACAATCTTATATTTCCCCCCCCCTCAAAAAAACACAGTATGGCTTATTTTCGGGGGATATCTTATTTTAACCACTCCGCGTCGGTACGCTGCATAGCCACGCCTATCCAGGCCGTCTTAAGGGAGAGGCGCCGCGTCACTATGTCTTATTTTCAGGGTATGGCTTATATTTCACAAATGTGTAGAAATCCTGCTACGTCTTATTTTAGGAGAAACAGGGTAGCAGTCGATGACCTCCTCCCCTGTGAATTTGTCCAGCCCCTTTAAAAATCTACCCAAGTTGGTGGCCACCACTATTTATTGTGGGAGTGAGTTCCATAGTTTAACTATGTGCTGTGTGAAGAAGTACTTTCTCCCCCCCCCCCCCCGCCCTCTCATAAGGGCAGCCTGCTGGCTAACCATGGGGGGAAAGAAATCTTTTCACAGTGGTGAACATTTGCAGGATTGTGCCCTCGGGGAGAGCGGACTGGTGGCCAAAGGCAGCGTGAGGTTTGAAGAAGAAGAAAAGAAGAATTATGGAGAGAGATTTTCAAGAGGGAGGAGGAGGAGGAAGTGACTCAGTTGCTTGCAGGGAGGGTGGAGAGGAGTGAAGATGGAGGAAAGGGAGGGTAAAGGAAAAGAGTTCCAGAAAGAGAGGGGGGTGGAGGGCATGAATGAACGAGACGCCCCTCCCTGGGCTTTGGAGATGGACAGAGATGGAACCAGGCGTGGAGAAGCCAAAGTGCGTGGGAAGCAGAGAAGGGAGGAGAAGGAGATGTCGTCAGAGAAAAAAAGTCTCTCTGCACAGAAAGCCTTTTCTTAGCAGATGGAATCTTAATAGAAATACCCTCCCTGCCTCTGCCGGAGCAGCGAGCATCATTATTTATTTGACGTGTTCGTTGCATTTATATCACACCTCTTTCTCCCAGCAACTTGAGGCGGCGAACATGGTTCTCCCCAGGGGCGTACCCAGGATCAAAACTAAGGGGGGGGGGCAAGCCATGGTCGTTCAGGTTTGCTTTGAATGGACGCTGATCATTTTTGCTTCTAGGGGGAGGGGGCAGCTGCCTTCTAGGGGGGGCAGCTGCCCCCCTGCCCCCCGGGTACGCCCATGGTTCTCCCCCTCCATTAATCCCCACCAAAACCCTGCGAGGTTGGTTAGGCCAAGAGGCAGGGACTGGCCCAAGGTTACTCAGTGACCTTCATGGCTCAGTGGGGATCTGAACCCTGGTCTCTCCCAGGTCCCGGTCCGACACTCTAAACCAGGCAGAAGGTCTTCTCGGTAGTGGCGCCTGCCCTGTGCAACGCCCTCCTAGCAGATGTCAAGGCAATAAGCAACTATTTCACTTTTAAAAGACAACTGAAGGCGGCCCTGTTTAGGGAAGTTTTTAATGTTTGATGCTGTATTGTTTTTAATATTCGGTTGGAAGCCGCCCAGAGTGGCTGGGGAAACACAGCCAGATGGGTGGGGTATAAATAATAAATTATTATTATTATTATTATTATTATTATTATTATTAACACTACACCATACTGGCAGCGCCCCTGCATAATGCTGCTTTTTGCATTGCTCGACCCCTTGTCCCTTGACTCTTTCTTTCCAGATCTGAGCAAAAATACCCCCTGAATTTCTCCGCCTTATTTGCAGACTGCAAAACTGTGGGGGTACACCATCCTGGCAAAAAGTTTGGGTGGAGTGGGTAGGGACTGCCCATCACCGCCAGCACAGCTTTTCCCTCTTCCTCCCCTCCAATTTATATTTTTTGCAACCCTGCTTGCAGCGTATCTACCATTTTGGACCCCCAACAATGTCCCAGTCTGAGCATCATCCCATGGGGTGGGAGTGGGGGAGGAGGGGGACAAATGGGAGCTGCCACTCCAAAAACGCTGGGGCATATTTGGAGAATATTCCGCAAAACCGACCTCTTTCTGAGGGAGGAGGCCAAAAAGAAAAGATGGAAGACTCTCAGATATCTTCTCGGAAAACTCCTTTCCAAGAAGAAGAAGAAGAAGAAGAAGAAGAAGAAGAGGAAGAAGAAGAAGAGGAAGAGTTTGGATTTGATATCCCGCTTTATCCCTACCCGAAGGAGTCTCAAAGCGGCTAGCATTCTCCTTTCCCTTCCTCCCCCACAACAAACACTCTGTGAGGTGAGTGGGGCTGAGAGACTTCAGAGAAGTGTGACTAGCCCAAGGTCACCCAGCAGCTGCATGTGGAGGAGCGGAGACGCAAACCCGGTTCCCCAGATTACGAGTCTACCGCTCTTAACCACTACACCACACTGGCTCATCTCTGTTTCCCTTCTCCCTCTTTTTCGTAAGGAGATCAGTCCTGCTGGATCAGACGAAAGGCCCATCTAGTCCAGCATCCTGATATCAGAGTGGACAACCAGATGACGTAATGGGAATCCCCCCAAGCATGATCTGAGCACAATTGCACTCTTCCCACCTGCGATTCCCAGCAACTAGCACTCAGGTGCATGCACCGAGTACCCATAATAGCAGTCTCTTCTGAGTTAAAACGGACCTTCCTGGTTAGGTTCCCACTTCATGCCTCTGATGCCAGAAGCTCTGCTGCAAGTCATATATGGTGTTAGAGATCAGGGGACCTCCCACTAACCCGTGGAAATTAAGGAATGGCAGGATTTTGATTAATTGGGATATGGATAAACCACAGAGCTAGGACTTGCTGATCAGAAGGTCAGCGGTTTTAATCTCCGTGACGGGGTAAACTCCCGTTGCTCAGTCCCTGCCCACGAAAGCACGTGCAAGTAGATAAATAGGTACCGCTCCGGCGGGAAGGTAAACAGCATTTCCATGCTCTGCTCTGGTTCGCCAGAAGCAACTTAGTCATGCTGGCCACATGACCCAGAAGCTGTACGCCGGCTCCCTCGGCCAATAAAGCGAGATGAGCTCCGCAACCCCAGAGTCATCCGTGACTGGACTTAACGGTCAGGGGTCCCTTTACCTTTACCTTTTTACAGGCTACAGAACTCTGCCGGAGGAGGAATTCCTGGGCTGGTTCATGCAAACCAGCCTGGCTGGCTTAGCAAAGAGCAAATCTGTTAACATGACAAAGGGGGTTGATGGGCCATTTTGCCTGGGGAGACAGGTGGTGCCAGGGTAACTGGGTGTGAGGAGACAGGAAAGGGGAGACTTTTAGCAAGGTGTTCTGGGAAGAAGAAGGAGTAGGAAGAGAGACAGGGATCCATCTTGGGCAGGCTGGCTGAAGGCTGGCTGCACTGCTGTGGGGGACAAGCCCTTATTGAAATGACCATGCTATAAGATCTGGACTCCCTCCATGCAGACTGAAGGTATAAATAGGTGAATAAACCATATTTCTTAAAGCTAAGACCAGGGTGGATTTGATTTAAATCAAATTGATTTAAATCACGATTTAAATCACTAGTCAGTAAGGCTTGATTTAAATCACTAGTCAGTAAGACTTGATTTAAATATTTTTTTTACAGAAAAACTCATTCTTGCTGGTATAATCTTAATATTTACAACCATATGAAGGTTTCATTTTTGGAATAATAAATTTTCAGAGTAGTTTTTACAGTTATATCAAAAATTACTGATTTGGTTATACTACTAGAAATACATAGACAGATAATTATGAAATTATGGTGAGGTTTAATAAGTTAACTGTTTATATTTGGACAACTTTTCTGCTGTACTTTATTGGAAGGAGAAAAATAATCATTTCCTTAATAACCATTTAAACCATTTATTTAACTAAAACAATAACATGATAGCATATGTATCCATGTTTGTTAACTGATGTGGTTAAAAAATTTTTTTAAAAAAACTTTAGACTGAGTTTTACCAGTAGCACACTTGACAAACTTAAAACAAATCCTTATTTCCTGATGAATAGCCTTTGGACTACAATGTAACTTAAATAGAAGACTATATTTAGAAAGATTTTTCCTCCAAAAGCATTTTATTTTAAAAATCCAATTTAAATCAAAAAAATCGATTTAAATAAAAAAAATCCGATTTAAATAAAAAAAATCCGATTTTTTTAAAAAAATCATTGATTTTTATCCACCCTGGCTAAGACACTCTCTGCTGTGTCTCAATTTTCCAAAGGAATGCAGACCTGAGGGAGTGCCTGGAACCCCCTGGAATCTTGCGGGGGGGGCAACACACAACTTTTGTAACAATATTCTTAGTCTTTAAGCTGTCATGAGACCCTTTGCTATTTTGCTGGGGGTTGGGGAAGTTGGTTTGCGTCGCCGCAGCGGACTCACCCCGCTGAAATATGCCTGCCCTGCATCTGTTAAATGTCCTAGAAGCTCCTGGCGCCTTATCATTCGCTCAAAGTCAGTAGGACAAAAAGGGAGAGAACTCCCCCCCCCCCCCCACAAACCATTCGTGCGTTAATTGCAAGTTAATAAAAACCTTGGCCGCCTCTGTGCCGAACTCGGGTGCATTCGGAGACTGAAGGGCGAGCCGTGCGAAAACGTGTAGGAAGGGATAAGAAAAACATCCTGGCCTCAGGAGCGAGATTGGGCTGGGCCGGGGGGGGGGGGGGAGAGGGAGTTGAGATCATCTCTCCTTTGGAGAGGCGAGAGGGTGTTTGTGGTCACAGCGCATTCCTCAATCTGCCTCCACAGGAATTAAAGCTGCAGCGGCTGGCAGAGGGATTGGAGGCGGGAGAGTCAGGCAAGACCAGCCTGGCAGTAAGGAAGATGCTGGGGTGGCATTTCTATTTCTGAGGCAGGGAGGGGACAGTTTTAGGCTAGAGCAGTTGCCAGCAGTTGGGAAAACCAGGAGGGACTTGCTATACAGTCCGATATTTCAGAAAGGAAGGCCGTCACCTGGTCACTTTCTTCCTCCTTTGACATTTCAAGAAACAGCCGAGCTTCCAAAATGTAATTCGGCTCATGTGAATATTCAAAAAGGAATAATAATAATAATAATAATAATAATAATATTTATACCCCGCCCAGCTGGCTGGGGTTTTCCCAGCCACTCTGGGCGGCTTCCAAAAGAACATTAACAATAATAATAATAATAATAATAATATTTATACCCCGCCCAGCTGGCTGGGGTTTTCCCAGCCACTCTGGGCGGCTTCCAAAAGAACATTAACATACAATAATCTATTAAACATTAAAAGCCCCCCTAAACAGGGCTGCCTTCAGATGTCTTCTAAAGGTCTGGTAGTTGTTGTTCTCTTTGACATATGGTGGAAGGGCGTTCCACAGGGCAGGTGCCACTACCGAGAAGGCCCTCAGCCTGGTTCCCTGTAGCTTTGCTTCTCGCAGTGAGGGAACCGCCAGAAGGCCCTCGGCGCTGGACCTCAGTGTCCGGGTGGATCAATGGGGGTAGAGACGCTCCTTCAGGTATACTGGACTGAAACCATTGAGGGCTTTAAAGGTCAGCACCAACACTTTGAATTGTGCTCGGAAACGTACTGGGAGCCAGTGTAGGTCTTTCAAGACCGGTGTTATGTGGTCTCGGAAAGCAGAATTTTATTGGTTTGGGTTGATGCTCCTTCCGAGGGGGTCACTGATGCCACACAGCCTTGTTTGTTCACATGCTGGGTTAATAAGGCAAAGGAGGCCAATGAGAGGAGCAGAGGAGATGGAGGCGAAAGGGGAATTCTTGGCAGAGGAATTATGGGTCTCTTGAGAGGCTAAACTGGATGCCTCTAATGAGGCCAGACAACGGCCAAAGGCGACACGGGTGAAGGAGAAGACCGAGAGAATGGGCTGTGAATCAGGCTGTGGGGTCTGGCTGACAAATAAGAAGTGAGGAGAGCCTGCCCAAACCAGCTTGACAGCAAAGAGGATGCATGAGAACATTCTCCCCCATACGGAAATTATTTATTTATTAGACCTTGCATACCGCTTAATTGTAAATAAAACCACTAAGTGATTTAGGAGAAAAAATAAGATCGTTTTTTAAAGGTCAAGGTTAAAATCAGTTTCAAAGTATAAATTACTGAGTTTGGGTTATCCACCTCATAGCTGTCAACCCTCCCTTTTTTTTGCGGGAAACTCCCTTATTCCAATGCCGTTTCCCGCTGCTATCCTGGATTGTTGATATCCGTTAAATTTCCCAGATTTCAAAGGAAGCAGCTCCTCTCCCTCCCTGCCAGCCAGGGAGGCTCCTCAGCTGCATTGCTCGGCTGCCAATAAGGAGTCTGAGACCGACTGGGGGCAGAGCTTGCATGCCTTGTGCAGCCAGACCCTCACGCCCAACCAGACAGACAGCCTGCATGCCGTCTACGCGCTCGCTCTTTTGCTCACCCGTTCGTGCGCAGCCTCTGGAGCGCAGGGTGGCGAGGCTACTTGGTGCCATTGCACCGCCCTCGCGGCATCCCTTATTTTCATATCCGAAAGTTGACAGCTATGATCCACCTGCCTAGATGAGAGACTGTTTCAGGACTATGTGTAAGCTTTTCTTAGTTTGTTGGCATCTGTCCGTCTTGCACATGTACAGCTTCCCAGTTTACATTTTACGCCTCTTGCTTTGCATCGAAAGCCTTTGGATAAATAGGTGTGGTTTAGCTCAGGGCCAGCTAACATGGTGCCCTCTCAAAATTTTGGACTACAGCTCTGCAGAGCTCTGACCATTGGCCCTGCTGGCCGAGGTGCTAGATCTTGTAGGGCACCATGTTTGCTACCCCTGACTTAGATACACACCCACTGTGGTCCCATGTTTGAGGATCCTGCTCTATATGACATACTGGACTTGCACGGTGACCTGGCCTTAGATAGGAGAACATCCCTCTGCTTTCCACCAGCTGAAGTCGATAAATGAAGGTTGCTATGGTTAAACACCCCGGGTTTTTAATCATTAACACACACTCTCACCCTTTCCCCTTCACTAGCCTCTGGCCCCTCCCTCTGGCACCCAGCTTCCTAGAAGGACCAGCTCCTAGCAGAAGCAGATTTTTTTTAAAAAAGGTGTGTGTGTGTGTGTGTGTGTGACCCCCCCCTGTTTTTTCCAGACTGTATATCGGGTGGCAAAGTCAAATGCAAATGAAAATCAAGGGGAACAGGCAGCCATTACCCAGAATCCTTTTTCCCAAGACATCAGGCGGTTGCCGTATGTTCTTGATGAGTTAATTAATGCTCAAGGACATAATAGGGCAGAATAGTGCAGCCAGTTAAAATGTCGCGCAGGTAAAACGAAAACGGATGGGGGGGGGAGGGTCTGTCTGGAGTTGGGTAAAGGGCAGCGGGTGCTCATCTTCTCGTGGAACAACTCCTTAGCAATCTTTGGATGAGTGAGATGCCCTTTGGACGTCACAAGATGATAGGAGAAGCCACTGTGGCATTTTTGTAGGGCTCTTCCTTCCTCCCTTAATCAGCCGGCTAAGTAACTCTGTCGATTGTGGGTTCGTCGCAGAAGTGGAATTTACGAGGCTCACACCTGACGCCTCTCTTGACAAGTCTGTTCTTCAGGGTTTGGAGATGCGCAGATTCGGAAGTCCCACTTTGAAACAGACCCAAAAAGTCCTGTTGTTTGTAACTCAAACACTGCAAAATAGTGGTCCGGCAAGATCCTCAGCAGTTTTCAAGTGGGGAGGAAAGGTTTAGGAAGTACTCTGTATCTCTGTTGCACACGGCTTGGAAACGATGGTTTTGAATAGCATCTAAATTTCTAAAAAAAAACAAATAGAATTATACCGGTAGTATAAACTCCCATCATCCCCAGCCACCTGGTCAGGAATGATGGGAGTTGTAGTCCAACAATGTCTGGTGACCCAGGGTTCTTAAACGCAGATGTTCCCAATACTGAGATGGGCCAACAACCTGTGTTGGCGCAAGGAAGCATTTCGACTTGCAAAGGTTATCCTACCATTTGCAGAATGCAATGAGCAAGGCTTGCTTGCTTGCTTGAGCCATTTGGATTGGTTTCAGCATACATTTCCCACTAAGCGACCAACCCCATGCACCAGAAGCTGGCTTAAAGCAAGCCTGGGTAGGTTAAGCGGGGATACAATTGCACCAGATCCAAACCTGGTTCATCAGAAGGACTGGTTTGAGCGTGGGAAAGAAGCCTTTAAAAGCAGTGTTCTGTACTGGGTTGCCAGGTCGTGTGACCAAGCTGAATGCACTTAAGATTCAGACTAAGTCTCCTCCTCTGCCCCCCCGAATGCCCCTTTTTTGGGGGGGGGGGGATTTACACTGACTTTTGGCTCAGCTCACCCAAATGTTTCATTGGCTGAGCTACGATTGGAGACTTAACACCTCCTGAGCCCAATGGACCTTACAATAGCAGTGCCCTCTAATTCTCTGCCAAGGCAGATCTGATCTCTACTGCATATTTTGAAACAGAATCTATTAGTGATATTTGAAGGGTGTTCTCTCGCTGTTTATTCTTATGGCCATGTGTTCTGTCATGATTCCCCGAGGCTTGGAGCTTATCCACACTTCCCTTTCCTCTGTGTTTTCCAAGCATGGTCCGTGATCAAAACCTCTGTTTCTGAGCACCCTTTTCCCCTGCTCTGGAGCTTTCCCTGTGAAAACCTGATCTTTAGCACTCCGCCGGAGCAAACAGCAACGCGCAGGAAACCCCAATTGAAGTTTGCTCCGATTGAGCGCCAAAGAGTGGGTTTTTGCAGGCAGAAAAACTCACGTTTGGACACAGAGCTTTTAAAAAAGGATCTGTGCCTGGAAAGATTGGGGCGAAAGGGATAAGCCCTTAGTCTTGTAGTCAATCTATTGATAATATCCCAGCAGCTTTGGGATGTGGGATCTCTATTACTCTAGGAAGGGGCACTTGAAGCCAGATATTGAGGGACAGGAAACTTTAAGTGGGTCAAGCGAAGATCTGAACCAGGGTGATATAAACTGAACAAGGAAGTTGTTGCAACATCCACCCACTTCCTGCCTCCCCAGCCCAGCTCCCAGCTCCCATTTATCTTTTCTCCGTAGACCAGACCTCTTTGCAGTCATTGTGCTGTGGGCACAAAAACAGCCCAAGTTCCTTCCTTTGCAGTACAGATGTCCAGTGTGCTGCCCTCCACCCAGGCTGACCCCGACACAGAAGATTGGCTGCGTCCTTTCGTTTGCTGGGCTTTTGTGCGGGTTTTCCTGATGAAGGCAAACAGATGCTTGGCACTATCTGTGTGCTGGTCCCATGGGTTACCCAAAAGGCGAGGTCCAAGTCCGGTCTGTGGTCAGAGGTGCAACGTAAAGGCAGTCCATGGTAACTGAAGCTGGGTGCAGGGCAGGGAGTCAGGCAAAGTCAGGAACAGGTAGGCAAGCAGGGAACCAGGGCGGGTCAGGAGCTCAGGCAGGAAAGCAGGACAGGTCTCAAGCAGGAACACTGGCAGGAACTAGCAACCAACAATGTTGCTCCTGCAACTTGGGGCTGGGGCTGGCCGGCTTTTATCTGCCCCGAGGCATAGGGATGCCCTGATCCTCTGGTGACTTGCCTCTCCTGGCCTGGAGGCAAGCACTCCTCCTGCGGGAACTTAGTTCCCTTCGCCTCTCTGCCCTGAGCCTCTGCAGCTGAGGAGAGGCTGGAGGATTACCGGACCCAGAGGCAACCTCAGCTTCCCCTGACAGGGCTGGGAGTGGAGCACCTGCAGGCAATGGGTCCTCCACCCCATCAGGAGCCAGAGCAGACTCAGCAGATGCCTGCACCTGAGGATCCAGCACAGGTGAGGACCCTTCAGACTCAGGCTCTAGCCCCGGCTCTGCTGATTCTGGAGGCGGGGAATCCTTTGCAGGCTCGGATCCCTCAGGTTCAGCATCTGAGTTTGAATCCCAGGCCATCACATCCTGCCCTCTCCATGATGTCCCCTCCCTGCTTTGAGGAATCACTGTCCCTGCCTCCTCATGGCTTATGTCTTCCCAGGGCCTGAGTCCAGATGCCAACCATTGGCTGATGCCTCTTTGAGGTCATGTTATTGCACTTGCCTGGCAAAGCTGCTCTTTCCCCAATTGCTGCCTCTGTGACGGGTCTGATTCATCCCAAATTCCTCAAAAGTGGGCATGGCCGCCTCTCCCCATTTGAACCGACCTGGACCCTGCAATCATCAGCCGAGGCCCTTCTTCATAGTGGGAGGGTGGGGTGGGGTATTACTCAGAAGGGTGGTGGGAATGGGTGATTGGCTGATAGCTGTGGTAAACCTGTTGATGACTGTTAACGACTGCAATTGGTCTTACAGGAAAAAGCAAGGGGTGAGATGGCTAAAAATAGCTTTGTCACGTATAATGAGATAAGAATCCAATGTCTCTATTCAGACCAGGTCTCTCCAGGGTTTTAAGTTTGGTGATAAGTTGCAATTCATCAACTTCTCTTTCCAGTCTATTTCTGAAATTCCTTTGCAATAAGACAGCTACTTTGAGATCTTGTATAGAATGTCCTGGGAGATTGAAGTGTTCTCCTACTGGTTTCTCTGTCTTTTGATTCCTGATGTCAGATTTATGTCCATTTATCCTTTGGCGTAGGGTTTGGCCTGTTTGTCCAATATAGACAAACTCCAGTTCAGCTCCCTCCCACTGATTCATATGTCATCCCTCCTTTCCTGGTTCTTTCTGAATTAAATTGGGATCACGTAGGAACATAGGAAGCTGCCTTATACCGTGTCACAACTTGGGCTCATCTGTCTCTGCACTGCCTACTCTGACTGGCAGGGGCTCTCCAGGGTTCCGGGCAGGTGACAGTCCCAGGCCTACCCGGAGGTGCTGTTGAGGATCGAACTTGAGACCTTCTGCATGCAAAGTGGGTGCTCTGCTGCTGAGCTATGGCCCTCGTGAGCAGGAAGCCAACCAATGCTTGCAAAATCAGAAACCGTCAGTGTGCTTCGCGATGATGCCATCATGTTGTTTAGTCGTGTCCGACTCTTCGTGACCCCATGAACCAGAGCACGCCAGGTACTCCTGTCTTCCACTGCCTCCCACAGTTTGGTCAGACTCATGTTGGTAGCTTCAAGAACAATGTCCAACCATCTCGTCCTCTGTCGTCCCCTTCTCCTTGTGCCCTCAATCTTTCCCATCATTAGGGTCTTTTCCAGGGAGTCTTCTCTTCTCATGATGTGGCCAAAGTATTGGAGCCTCAGCTTCAGGATCTATCCTTCCAGTGAGCACTCAGGGCTGATTTCCTTCAGAATGGATAGGTTTGATCTTCTTGCAGTCCATGGGACTCTCAAGAGTCTCCTCCTGCACCATAATTCAAAACCATGCCATCATGGGGGCAGTCAATCTGGGTAAGCAGATATTTTAGGAAGGAGCTACTGAAACTCAGCAGAAAGGGGTGTGGTTTCCCTCGTCTCTCTTTGGACAGTATTCAAAGTACCTGAAAAGAAAAACAGCGAGTAGTTCGGGGGCCCGGCGCCTACCGTTAATTATGAACAAGTTTAGCTTTGGCTTGTGAAAATAACTTATTGCTATTGAGCGCCTTGTATGAATTAGTGTTGTGCTCGGTTCTGCTGCTGGAAACATTAGTAAACACAGAGGGTTTTTTTGCATATGCTGCTGTTTTATCGATCCTTTGGGTTTGGCCCAGCCGCCTCTTCTGGAGTGCAAGGACTGAACGTACAAGTTCTTCGTCACGTGAGCTGATGCCACTGATTGCAAAAGGGCAGCTCCCAGGGAAGACACCGGCAGGAATGAGATCTGCAGCATGTTTCCTTTATTGCTACATGATTGTGCACAGATAGTGCCCCGCCTGATCCGGGGTGAATTTGTTTCAGAGTTTATCCTTTACAGTGTGATTTCGCTGCCTGATCTTTATCCTTGAGCAGCAAAGAGAAATGCTGGATTTGGCCTGGGGCTTGGCTTTGCCCTTATCGGGGACTGCAGCTTTACTCATGGGAAAAGGAACAGAATCTATGGGAGCCTAGAAGAGTTTGGATTTGGATTTGATATCCCGCTTTATCACTACCCGAAGGAGTCTCAAAGCGGCTCACATTCTCCTTTCCCTTCCTCCCCCACAACAAACACTATGTGAGGTGAGTGGGGCTGAGAGACTTCAGAGAAGTGTGACTGGCCCAAGGTCACCCAGCAGCTGCATGTGGAGGAGTGGAGACGCGAACCCGGTTCACCAGATTACGTGTCTACCACTCTTAACCACTACACCACACAGCCTATTATTATTATTATTATTATTATTCCATGGGGATTCAGGTCTGCTTGAAAGTTGTGTAGTAAAGAAGCAGGTTTTCCTAACACCCCCTAAAACTAAGCTAATTGGGGAAATGGGTGAACTGCTCAGATGTATTTATTTGTCTCAATATTTCGACCCAGTCTTTCCATTTCATGGTTAAGCACTCAAAGGAGCAATCATATCCAATGGATTATTATTATTTTTAAAGCAAGCAAGCAGAAGCACCAGACAAATAACAGCAGAAAGTTTTTTTTAAAAAAAGTCAGTATCAAAAGCGCAGATTGTAAAGATGGGGTAAAGAAAAAATTAACATAAAAACCTGGCCATATACCTGTTTAAATGAAGAAAGGTCTTCAGAAATTGGCAGAAAGTGAGCCAAAGAGATGTCCTGTTAGATATCCTTGATAATCTAACTCCCAGCTCCCAGTATGTTTCCGAGCACAATTCAAAGTGTTGCTGCTGACCTTTAAAGCCCTAAATGGCCTCACCCAGTGTATCTGAAGGAGCGTCTCCACCCCCATTGTTCAGCCCGGACACTGAGATCCAGCGCCGAGGGCCTTCTGGCGGTTCCCTCACTGTGAGAGGTGAGGTTACAGGGAATCAGGTAGAGGGCCTTCTTGGTAGTGGTGCCCACCCTGTGGAATACCCTTCCATCAGATGTCAAGGATATAAGCAGCTATCCTATTTTTAAGAGACAGCTGAAGGCAGCCCTGTTTAGGGAAGTTTTTAATATCTAATGCTGTATTGTTTTAACATTCAATTGGGAGCCGCCCAGAGTGGCTGGGGAAACTCAGCCAGATGGGTGGGGTACAAATAAAAAAATATTATTATTATTATTATTAAATTATTATAAGAAGAGCCCTTTATGTTTGTTAACAACTAGGCTTTCCCTCCTTTTTTCTAAATTATTTCTTATTAGAATGTACCGGTATATTCTATGCATATCATAATACGATTAATATGGTGTTCTTTTAACAGGATACAAACATGAAAATACCCACGCCCTAGTGCAAACAGAATGAGGATTTGTGTTATTTTTGCAACGTTGGTAAACCGCTTTGACACTCCTTTGAAGTATGAAATGGAATACATGTTATTTAAAAAAGAAAAACTGGTTGTCGGTGTAGTTCATACAAAAGAGCAGTTTAAAAAAAATAATAGCCTGTTTCTAGTTAATAGCCTGGCTGCTGTGTTTGGAAATACCCTAAGTTTCTGAACAGTCGTTAAAGACAGCTCCACAGAGTGTGTTACAGCAATCCAGTCTAGATGTTGCTAAGGCTTATATGGCCATCATAGCAGATTGGGTGAAGGAAGAAGAAATAGCTCTAGACACTGCGTCATACGGGAGATGCAGGTTGAGGGACTCAAGCCAGGCTTCTAACAAACCATTTGGGATTCAGGGCTAATTCTCCATCTATTGGAGAAATAACTTATCTAGAGATTATGCGGCAATTCCCATTAAAGTACCAAAATTTTCTGTGGGTGCGTAATATTTTTCATGACAGCATCTTCCAATAGAATAGGAGTGGCCAAGTTTTGAAGAGGTGTGTTGAGTCTTCCTTTAGACTACAGGAACGTCTGGTCTTCCAGATGTTGTTAACTCCCATCAAGCCCAGCCACCATGGCCAATGGATGATGGGAGTGGTAGTTCAACATCTCGAGAGCCACACGTTCTCCATCCACACTAAGGAATGCCAATGGAAGTACCAGTGCTCAAGTATCCTCCGCAACCAGTTCCAATCAGGCTGGCAGACAGCAGTCCTGAACACCCTTCAGAAACTGGGTTTTGCTCCCCAAACCCTCCTAAGTCTGGGGTTGGGCCAAGCAAAAGCTACGGTTAGGCAAAGAATCATAGACACCGAGAGACAACAGGACTGCTCAAGGTGCCCCGACTATAAAATTGGAGAAATCGAGAGATACATAGCCACACCGGCAGCATATCTCTTCTTTCTCGTATCCAAAAATGCAAGAAGGACTATTACACTCGCCAGAAGCTTGACTCTGCCCTCACCGGTCCTGGAAGAATCCTATTAAAAAGTCCCTTATGCTCAGAGACTTTGCGCCTGTTCTTTGGGGGAAATAGGAAGCCCAGAGCACTTATTTTTTATCTATATCGATCTATCTATCGATCTATCTATCGATCTATCGATCTATCGATCTATCGATCTATCGATCTATCATCTATCATCTATCTATCATCTATCTATCTCTATCTCTATCTCTATCTATCTATATCTCTATCATCTATCTATCTATATCTACCTATCTATCTATCTATCTATCTATCATCTATCTATCATCTATCTATCTATCTATCATCTATCTATCTATCTCTATCTCTATCTCTATCTATCTATATCTCTATCATCTATCTATCTATATCTATCTATATCTATCTATCTATCTATATCTATTTATCTATCTATCTCTATCTCTATCTCTATCTCTATCTATCTATATCTCTATCATCTATCTATCTATATCTATCTATCATCTATCTATCTATCTATCATCTATCTATCTATCTATCTATCTATCTATCTATCTATCATCTATCTATCTATCTATCTATCTAATCTATATCATCTATCTATTTATCTCTCTATCTATCGGTGCTCAAGTATCTGGGGTTGACTGACCTCCCTACCCCATGGAGGAAACTGTAGCATTCAATGCCCTGATGTTGAAAATAGGCTCCAGAGTTGAGCCTTGGGAATCCCTCGCTCAGTTCATGCTCTGAAGCCAACCAAGAACTCAACTGCTGCTGTTAAGACCTTCCTTCCCTCAGGCTTGGCACCTGAGCTCCATGTGGGCTGCTTAATTGCAACACAGTTCCGGGAAGAAAAGGCTGGCTTTGGATCAAGAAGTGCTTTGATTCTTTTCAAGGGTATTTCTGGAGCCATCTCCTCTTGTGCAGAAACCAACAAATAACTTGCCATATTTGATCTGCAGGTCTTAAATTGCTTGCGTTCCAAATTGCTCCGGCCCCTTCAGAGGCTCTCCCTTCCCTTGTGCTCTATCACCATCTGTAGACTGATTAAAAAGTGTTCCCTTTGCTCTCTCTGTCAACGGGCGATCACAGTAGCTCTCCTTGGACAGTTGCCAAAGGGCTTTTCTGTCTTGTATCAAATGATCCGAGACCCTGAGGGGTGCCAGGGACAGTCTGAATGGGGCTTGGCTGCAGCTGGAGTCATCTATCACCTCACGGTCCGTATCAGGCAACAGGTATTGGCTTCCAAGGAACTGGATCCAGATTACAAGGGCAGAGTGAGCTCAACAGGACCCTGGAGAGCTTCCTGGCAAAGCAGACGTTGCTTTGACCTAAATTGGGGACGAGGAACCTCTGTTTCCCCTAACGGAGCTACAATGACAAGAGTGGTGCAGCAATCAATGCCTCTTCCAAGGGAACTCTGGGAACTGTAGCTCAGTGAGGAGAATTCGGGCCTGCTAATACCCCTCAGCACCTTTAACAAACTATACCACCCAGGATTCTTTGGGCAAATTCAGGACTGTTGAAGTGGTACAATAGTGATTTAAGTGTGACCTAGATGTTGGAACTCCAACTCCCATCAATCTTGACCAGTGGCCAAGTTGTCTGGGACTGATGGGAGCTGGAGTCCAACAACCACGGGAGGAGCACAAATTCCCCTAAATGGTAAAGCAGATGTGCTGGGGGCCTCAAGTCCCATAAGCAAAGAGGTGGCCCAAGTATAAATGGCTCGCTGAGCAGCCCAAGTTCCAGCCTTTGTCTTTTCTGCCAGGAGCCTCCAGGAGAAGTTAGATATATTGGGTAGTTAGAGAAATGGAGGAACTGTGCTTTCTTGCTTCTTGCTCCTTGCACTTGAACTCCTGGACTCTAGCCTTCTCTCAGGAGGTCAGAACTGGCGAAACTGTGGCCCTCAACATTTTGTGGGACTGCAGCTCCCACAAACCCCGGCTATTGCTCATGCTAGCAAGGACTGATGGGAGTTGAAGTCCAGCAACATGGAGCGCCGCAGTTTCCCCTTCCTAGATTTAGGGGGGCCAGCAGAGTGCTCTCTCTCTCTCTCTCTCTCTCTCTCTGTCTGTGGAAAAAAGGGAAGAAGACATATTTCGAAATGGCAAGGCATTCAAAATGACATGATGTGAAAGAGCTACGGACATACCTCACAAAGGTGCCACAGGCACAATCTAAGACAGGGGTCAGCAACCCTTTTCAGCAGGGGACCGGTCCACTGTCCCTCAGACCTTGTGGGGGGGCATACTATATTTTTTGTACTGCTCTCAAGCCAGGTGTCACCCATCCTGTATTTGTGCCTTTCATTTTTTTTGCCCAAGTGTAGTACTTTACATTTCTCCCTGTTAAAGTCCATCTTGTTTGCTTAGGCCCAATTCTCTAATCTGTTAAGGTCATTTTGAAGTGTCATCCTGTCCTCTGGGGTATTAGCCACCCCTTCCAATTTGGTGTCATCTGCAAACTTGATCAGGATGCCCTCAAGCCCATCATCCAAGTCACTGATAAAGACTGGGGTGAGAATGCAAGACTGGGGTGAGTCTCCTGCTGTGTTTAGACTATATGGTCAAGTTATGGGCTCCGACTGACAGCAGTCTGATGGGGAGAGTGATAGCACAAAGCTGCCTATTCCCTGTTGGGTGTTCACTGCCCATAGGAAGCAGTATTGTGTGACTGAATGTTCCCCAGAAGGTGGGGAGGGAGACGTGATACGGGTCCGTTCTATACATAATTCATCTGTTTCATTAGACGGCAAGTGGGAAGATTATTTCCACATTTCCGAGCATTGTCCATCCGAGATGGGCGCCCGGAGTTTTCAAACCCCGTTTATTTAGGACTTCCGAACAATATCCCCAAATAAATGAGCTCTCTGTTTATCCAACAGAAATCCTGTCAGTCCTGTGCCAGGTCTCTTTTGTAGCAAAACTCTTAAGTGTTTTGTGCCTGGGACTCCCAGCTAGCAGTGCCTGAAGGGATTTTATTTATTGATGTGTTTATTTTATTTAATGACATTTATAGACTGCTTATGAAAACAAAACCTGAATGCAATTGACACAAAACAGTATATAAAACAGCTGAGAAAATGCCAATTCAAGAGAGGTTAAAAACAAGTAGCTATAATACAATTATCAAAATGGAGATGGTGAATATTGACCCGCCCTTCCCCTTAAGGTCCCAAGGCGGGTCACAACTATTTAAAAAGCAAGATTGAGATCTGTTTGAATGATACATCTTAGGCGTCGAAGGCTGAGGTAAAGAGGCGCATCTTCAGCATTCCCTGAAAACTCTGTACTGAAGGTGTGAGGCGCACCTCTGTGGGGAGGAGGTTTCACAGCTTAGGACAGTGGTGGCTAACCTTGACACTCCAGATGTTTTGGAACTACAACTCCCATCATCCCTAGCTAACAGGACCAGTGGTCAGGGATGATGGGAGTTGTAGTCCCAAAACATCTGGAGTGTCAAGGTTAGCCACCACTGGCTTAGGAGCTGCCACAGAAGCTGCCATCTTGCAGGCCATCCCTCCGAACTTCTGAGGTGGCAGTGCTACCAAGGGGACCTCCTCTGTTGATCTTAATACCAGAGAGGGTCTGTAGGGAAGGAGATGGTCTTTCAGCCTTGTAAAATCAATAGCTGAAGAGCAAGTAGAGATAACTTTTAAAAAAATGATTTCGTCTCAACTTTTAGCCTTGGGAGTGCAGATGATGGATGCCAGGGACGTGCCCTCCCCTGCCAGTCAGGCACTGAGTGGGTACCGGCAGCCTCAGCCTCTGCTGTCGACGGACACGTCTCCCAGTGAGTCTTCCAGCTCCTCCCCAGGGGAGGAGGAGTCACCAGGGAGGAGCCAGGTGGGAAGGGGTCTCCAGGATGATGCAGAGAGACCTAGCACCGCTCAGCAGACCCATTCCAAGGGGAGACACCGCTTCCGGCGCCTGCTCTACGCAGAAGGGTCAGGGGAGAAAGGAGGCGGCACTTTAGGGTGCCGAGACTCTGGTGTTGGCGCCGCAGCAGGAGGGGGGCACTTCCGGATTCTGCTAGCGACTAGGTGGTCATGTTTTAGGGTAGCTCCGCACTGTACATACTTTGCACAATAAAATAGCTGAAAGACAAGACGGACTTGGTCGTTACTCATGAGCAACCGTTAGCAAACCTGACAATGATGATGATGATGATGATGACGACAACAACAACAACAACAACAACAACAACAACAACAACAATTTATTATTTCTATCTCTGGGCAGCTTCCAGCAAAATATTTAAAAAATACAATAAATCATCAACCATTAAAAACTTCCCTAAACAGGGCTGCCTTCATATGTCTTCTAAAAGTCAGGTAGTTGTTTATTTCCTTGACATCTGATGGGAGGGTGTTCCATAGGTAGGGTGCCACTACCGAGAAGGCCCTCTACCTGTTTCCCTGCAACCTCACTTCTCGCAGTGAGGGAACCGCCAGAAGGCCCTCGGAGCTGGACCTCAGTGTCCGGGCTGAACGATGGGGGTGGAGACGCTCCTTCAGGTATAATGGGCGAAGGCAGTTTAGGGCTTTAAAGGTCAGCAACAGCACTTTGAATTGTGTTCGGAAACATACTGGGAGCCAATGTAGGTCTTTCAGGACCGGTGTTATATGGTCTCGGCGGCCACTCCCAGTCACCAGTCTAGCTGCTGCATTCTGGATTAGTTGTAGTTTCCGAGTCACCTTCAAAGGTTGTTGTTGTTGTTCAGTCGTTCAGTCGTGTCCGACTCTTCGTGACCCCATGGACCAGAGCACGCCAGGCACGCCTATCCTTCACTGCCTCTCGCAGTTTGGCCAAACTCATGTTAGTAGCTTCGAGAACACTGTCCAACCATCTCATCCTCTGTCGTCCCCTTCTCCTTGTGCCCTCAACCTTTCCCAACATCAGGGTCTTTTCTAGGGAGTCTTCTCTTCTCATGAAGTTTATAAACGTCCAAACCAGCCCTGGTTTATTTAGAGATCTGTTTCTCTCTGTCTCTCATTTCCCCAACTTTGAATTCAGTTGTCCACAGTTCCGCAGCAATTTGCAGATTTTCTAGCCTTCTAACGCTTTGTACGCTTGTGTTATGAGCGCAGCGAAAGGTCTCATAAAGTTTCACCCTCCTCTTGCCCAAGTTTTCAAAGCCACCCTTCCCTGCCTCTTTCCCTTGACGCCCTTTCCTTCTCTGGAGTCAGCGTCATCCACCAACCTGTTCCAAAACCAGTTCCTTAAAGCCAAAAGTTCTTCCGTCCCAGCCTCATGCAAATGGGCTGCAGGTTTTCCTTGATGCCAGTGCCAGCCGCCCAATTAAGCAAATTAATTTACCCTTCCCTGCCTATCTCCACACTTCAGCATCACGCCACATCCCTCGCCCCACAAGCAATGTTTCTGTTGTCATGGAATAACCAAGGGTGTGTGCATGTTTAAGCGGGGGGGGGGGGGGAGAGATTGCAAATAATAGTGATTATAAATGGAAAAACATTTTTTCCCCTTTCAACCCCCCCCCCCAAAATTTAGGAGGGTTAACGTTTTTGGAGAACATAGTCAACACTGGTTGGGGAGGGCACCCCCCACACTGCCCAGTGTCTCAGCAATGTTGTGTCTGAGGCGTTGTGAGGGGGGGGGGGAAATGGTGGTCTTTGGCGGCAGGGAAATAAAGCATTAAAAGTGTTTTAAAAATCTGCCTCTCATACTCTTCTAGATAATAATAAATAATAATAATAATAATAATAATAATAATAATAATAATAATTTATTTCTACCCCACCCATCTGCCTGGGTTTCCCCAGCCACTCTGGGCGGCTTCCAACAGAATATTAAAATACAATAATCTTTTCTGAACCAACAGAAACTAACCTACTGTATGAAAGTGAAATTTGTATGCATCTCTCTCTGTCCACTGTTGTCTCTGGCCCTGCCACTAGTGACGTGGGGAATCTCAACTGCAGATATCAGCAACTTCTACTTAAAAGTGTATAAAACCCACGGCTTTTCGTTTCGAACCTGGAGTGAAAAATGCAGCGTTCTACCGGATTGCTAAGACAGGTCATCTATTAAACAACAGGTGGTGCAGAGCCAGCCTTTGACTGTATTTTCTTCATGGACATGTATATATTTTTCATTGGATTCTTAGGAAGGCCATAAAGAGTTTAATTTCCAACTGAAACTCGGTCAATACATTCTCAGTCTTGGAGCACTTTCGAGACGTAATACGGAGGATGGGAGCAGAGGGAGGAAATCGGGTCAGCTGGATATTTTAGTTCGGGAGAAGCAACATTAAATGTTTGCCCGCAGCAAAAATAGGTGGAGGGAAGGAAAATGGGAAAGAAAGAAGGAAGGAAATAAAGTTTTGTTAATATAAGCAGAAGATACATCGGTGGCTCAGTTCAACTCAGGAAAATGATGGGGAGTTTTTTCTTAGCCTGCTGAAATCTTTAAGGCCCTGTCCATACTATACATTCAAAGCAGTATCATATCATTCCCAGCAGTCACAGCTTCCCCCAAATAATTTTATGAACTGTGCTTTGTTAAGGGTGCTGAGAATTTTTAGGAGGTTCCTCTTCCCCTCACAGAGTAACAATTCGCAGAATGGTTGCGGTTGCAGGACCAGGCATGGGGCTCCCCATACCCCAACCCATATAGTTAATAATAATAATTTATTACGGTCAAAGACCAGCTCGCATAACACACTAGTGACAGCATTCATAAAGATAAAATATACAATTAGAATAGATTGCAGCAATAGCTCATGAGTTAAAATTGAAATATATACATACATCCGTATGATTGAGATTTGGGCTACCATAAAAATTGATCCTAAGGCACCCCAAAAAGGGACTTCAGCTTTTCCCTAGTAAGCTATTTTATTCTAGAGGATGGTCTGTGCCTACAAATCTGGGCACAGAATCTGGCTACCAGCCAGGTCACCTTGTGATCTTTGCCCAAGAGGAGACAATTTAGTTTAGACTTGACTGTGAGATCGGCAAGCCTCTTCAGCAAAGGGTCGATGGTTTCTCTACGAATCTCAGCATAAAAAGGACCTTTAAAAAATATGTGTTCGGGACTTTCCACCTCCCCTAATGGGTAGGTGCAAAGTCTCTGTGCGTATGGGACTCTTCCATAGGAGCCTTCCAGAACCGGTGAGGGCAGGGCCTTGCTTCTAGCAAGAGTGAAAGCCCTTCTTGCACTCCTAGATGCGAGGAACTAGAGATATGTTGCTGGAGCGGCTACGTATCTCCCGTTTTCTATGATTTTATAATCGGGAATCCTTGCACAGTCCTGTTGTCTCTCTATGTCTTTACATTGCAATGTAGTCGAAGCAAAATTCCAAGTATGATTGATACTTGGCCAATAAATTATTCCTAATTCCTAATTCTTTGCTTAACCAGGGATCTAGCTTGGCCCAGTCCCATCGTATTTCCCCCAACCCATATAAATAAGAGCCCAATAAGACTGGTTTTGGGTCAAAACAGGCCACAACTTTATGGAATAAAAACAAAAGAGGTTTGGCTTGGGCATGGGGCAATCGAAATACTTCCGGCCTGCTCACCGGAACTAACGCTTGGTCAATCCAGGCAGGGGTTCCTAAGACTTACATCCAATAGGGTGACCCCTGTAGGGAAGGCTGTCTGGGGGAGTCCCTTTGGCCCTGGTCCCCCTGGGCACAAGGACATAGCCACTCCCCCTGGATCCCTTTAACGGGATACCCCAGCGTTTGGAGGGGCAGGCGGAGACTACAACCTCCCCTCCGTCCAAAACAAAGGATTGCCCCAATGCCCAACCAGTTGTGATGATTGCTATGAGGTAGGCAAAACCACCGGGTCACAGCCAATTAGCTCGGTGGGCTAATTCCTACCTGGCCCCATAAAGAATGGTGACCACCGTAGCCACAGCAAAGTCATTGACTAGCAGCGTAAACCATGGGTGGGTGGACGGGAAAACCCGGCGCAGGAACAAACAGGCTGAGCCGCAGATGTAGGCTTCTTAAATGGGCAAGGGGTAGCTCCGAGGGAAGACCACCGTTGGCTCCATCAGCTCCGCCCCCCGTCCCAGCCTGCACCCCCATTCGCCAAAGCAGGGTGCAAGCTAGGATCTGGTTCCTGATAGGCGGCGGGGGCTTATGCCTCCTCTGCCCACCAGGAAGGACACAGCAGTTTGAATTCCTCCGTCGGCGCCCAGTGAAGCCTCCTCCGTCCCGCAATGCCGCGGCACCAAAAGGGGTGAGCAGACTTCTAAAAGAAATCCCTCTTCCCAGGGAACTCTGGGAGGCGAGCAGGGAATCTGCTAGCAACTCTCAGCACCCTTAACAAACTACACCTCCCAGGATTCATTGGGGGAAGCCCAAAGCTGTAGCCACATGTAATAACATAATTAATGATGGTTACGTGGTTTTTTTCACATGCTGGAAAAATAATGACAGCAAACTGCAGGCTGGAAAAGAAAAGTTGACAGCGATTACTAGTCCTACTTGCCAGATTATATAGGCTCCCCCTTAAAAAAGTGGGAGTTTCTGCACCTCTTTTTCTAGAAAAAAAGCAATATCTATTAAAATTTTATTAAATCTCCCCCCAAAAATTCCAAAACATTTACTATCTTTTCCCCAAAAAAATTCCAACATAACTATTCTTCTTCTTTTTTTTTTATAATGATTTTTATTAATTTTACAATTTTATAAGCACATCACATTACATTTCGGTCAGGTTTCATTGCCCCCCACCTCTCACCATGGAGGGCTTTAATCTTACCCCCCCTCTCACAGAGGAACTATTCTTCTTGACTCCCTATTCTTCTTGACTCCCTACCCCTCTTTTCCTGATGTTTGTTTTTTATATAATAATAATAATATTTTTATTTATTTATACCCCGCCCTCCCTGGCCAGAACCGGGCTCAGGGCGGCTAACACCAATAAAATTACAATAAAACGTAAAACAGAAGGTGCTGGCACTAATTGAGCCCCCGCAAGAGATGGGAGATGGCCCTCCAACCCCATGTCATCCTAACCCAGCCAGAGGACCTCTGTCTTCGAAGGATTTAACTTCAACCGGCTCCCACGCAGCCATCTAGCCACAGCTTCCAAGCATCTGGTCAGTGTGTCCGGGGCCGAGTCAGGGCGGCCGTCCATCAACAGATAAAGCTGGATGTCATCAGCATATTGATGACAACCCAGCCCAAAACTCCGGACATTCTGGGCAAGGGGGCGCATTAAGATATTGAAAAGCATCGGGGAAAGGATTGCGCCCTGCGGGACTCCACACACCAAGGAGTGCCGCGGTGACAACTCCTTCCCTAGCGCCATCTTCTGTCCCCGACCTGAGATAAAGGAGCGCAGCCATTGTCGGACTGTGCCCTGAATCCCCATGTCGGCAAGGCGGTGGTCCAAAAGTTCGTGATCGGCCATATCGAAGGCTGCTGACAAATCTAAAAGAATCAGCAGTCCCGACCCGGCTCAATCCAGCTGTCTACGGAGATCATCTGTTAGGGCGACCAAAGCTGTCTCGGTTTTTTATTAGCTGTTTTACAATACATGTGCTTTTACTATCTAAACTTTTCTTTTCTTAGTTCTTTCAGTAATCCACTGGTTCTATTTCAAATCCTGTCTGTGACTTCATTTGATAGATAATCCATCAATGGTCTCTATTCCTCCTTAAACGCTTCGCCTTTATGCCCTCTTCGTCTGGCAGCTAATTTTGCCATTACGGCATAAGTTTCCAGACAGATTTCTACAACATCCCTGTTGAAAGGCAGGTACCACAATGTAGCCTAGAATGGGTCTTCCAGCCTGCCAGTGCCAAGTGCTGACTCCAAGCCTCTCTCCAGGAGAGGTCTTTCCTTTGCCTTTTCCAGGGCGTTGGAAGGGACCTCAAGGGTCCTCTAGTCCAGCCCCCTGCGGTGCAAGGATCACAGTTAACGAATCCCTGACAGATGGCCATCCAACCCTTGTTTAAAAACCTCCAGTGAAGGCATGTCCACCATCTCCCAAAGTAATGCATTCCACTGTCGAACAGCCAGTGTGGTGTAGTGGTTAAGAGCGATAGACTCGTAATCTGGGGAACCGGGTTCGCGTCTCCGCTCCTCCACATGCAGCTGCTGGGTGACCTTGGGCTAGTCACACTTCTCTGAAGTCTCTCAGCCCCACTCACCTCACAGAGTGTTTGTTGTGGAGAGGAAGGGAAAGGAGAATGTTAGCCGCTTTGAGACTCCTTCGGGTAGTGATAAAGCGGGATATCAAATCCAAACTCCTCCTCCTCCTCCTCCTCCTCCTCCTCCTCCTCCTCCTCCTCCTCCTCCTCCTCTTCTTCTTCTTCTCTTGCCACCAGAAAGTTCTTACCAACGTTTAATCGGAATCTCCTTCCCTGTATTTTGATTCTGTTGGCTCGGATCCTACCCTGTGGGGCAGAAAAAAAACAAGTTTGCTCCATCTTCCATGTGACAGCCTTTAAGGGGAGACTTTTACTGCATTTTGACTGGTTATGCCAGAGGTTTGTTTTCTATGTACAAGGATCATGTCCTGTCCTTCAGCTTCTCTCCTCCCATGGTCAACTTTACGATGCTGGCCTTCTGTTCTTTCTACACTTCGCCCTCCTCCCAGAAATCTCGATGGGTGGGGGCTCCAACTGGGAGGTGGGAGAGCCGATATACACAAGGGTGTATTCCTCTTAGGGTGATATAACCGGAAAACCACTGGGAGGCAATTTTCTCTCTCTCTCTCTCTCTTCATTTCCAAGGCTGGGTAGATTGGCATTTACTGGACATGGCCCAGATTTTGCTAGGACCTTATCTTGGGGCAGGCATATGGTTTGCACTGGCTCTGCTGATTAATGTACCCAGACACTCCTTAGAAAGCCAGTAGCCAGAGAAGTTGCTGATAGCGGGTTGGGTGTGGGATCGTAGGAGAAAGGTGGGAGAGGACGTTCAGAAACCAAAGGATTCCAAAACCTTTTTTAAAAAAAATATAATAATTCCCCTAAGCATTCAACTTCTGCAATTAAAGTAAAGCCTCGCCCAACTTGTCAGCACACAGATTGCTGCTTGTTCATCATTTGAATTGGCTGGTCATATTTCAGGAGCTCTGCCCTTAGCAAGCAGAAAAATTGGGCTGGATAAAGCTTTGGGTGTCGTTGATAAGAGTAATCCAACTTAGCCTTTCCATGGGACTTTTTAGAGTATTCCGATCTCGGCGATCCTTACAGCAACCTCAGAAATTCGATTAATATTATTGCTCCCATTTGGCAGATGGAAGGACTGAGGCTGGGGGAGGAGGAGGAGGAGGGGAGACATGCCTAAAGGCACCCAAAGAGTGGTTCATAGTAAAGTCGGGATTTCAATGGGGATCTTCCAAGTTGATAGCTCAGAAGCTGAAAGCTAGCGGCCCAAGCATGCAGAATGAGACGGGAATTGAGAGGTAAATTGCTCCTGAGGTGGTAGAGCAGAATATGGTGGACTGGAGATTTAGGGTTGCCATATTTTGAAGAGCAAAAAAGAGGACACATTTGCTGACTTCTACTTTTAACTATGGATTGCTATGACTCTCATTTTACATACCCATGAGAAGGAGGTATCCTAGAAAAAGAGGACATATGGCAACCCCTAGATTTAGAAGCAAAGCAAATCGCCCTCTTCCCTGGAAGTAGAAGCTAGCACAAGAGGGAAGGAGCTGAGCTAATTTCTCCTTGGTGCAAAAGTTTGTTGCTGCTTTTAAAGGGTATTATTTTAAAAATAAAAATAAAAATGTGGTAGTGAATTCAAAAGAAATGACTTCTAAAACCTGTAGTGGTACTATCTATTCCATACCCTCCAACATTTCTCTGATGAAAATAGGGGCGTCCTAAGGAAAAGTGGGACGTGGGTGGCGCTGTGGTCTAAACCACTGAGCCTAGGGCTTGCTGATTGGAAGGTCAGCGGTTCGAATCCCTGCGACGGGGTGAGCTCCCGTTTTTCAGTCCCTGCTCCTGCCCACCTAGCAGTTCGAAAGCACGTCAAAGTGCAAGTAGATAAATAGGTACCGCTTTGGCGGGAAGGTAAATGGCATTTCTGTGTGTTACTCTGGTTTTGCCAGAAGCGGCTTGGTCATGCTGGCCACATGACCCGGAAAAACTGTCTGCGGACAAATGTCGGCTCCCTTGCCCAGATGAGCGCCGCAACCCCAGAGTCGTTCGCGACTGGACTTAACTGCCAGGGGTCCTTTACCTTTAAGGGAAAGTGGGACATTCCAGGATCAAATCAGAAACTAGGACAGCTTCTGTAAATCCAGGACAGTCCTTGGAAAATAGGGACACTTGGAGGGTCTGTTATTCTACCACCACCACCACCACCACTGGATTCTACCACTTCATTCTGCTGCAGTTGTATTATATATATATATATTAATAGCATAGCATGTGCCAAGGTATCAGGGTAGGGGTTCAGTCCCTTACGTGCAGGAATTCAGCCAGGGATGGATGCAGTTAGGACTAGTAATCTCCTACACACATTCCTGCCCAGATAATCACCTCTACCCTCCTCCTCCATTTTTCCCCTCTTCCAACTGGCTGGATCCCTCCGCAACTGCCGTTTCATACTCCGCCAACGTCCCAAATCTACTACCCTTAAAATGCCCTATATCTGCCCTCCAGAGGTTTTGGACTAGCCAGCCTGATGGGAGTTGTAGTCAAAACCTTTGGAAGGCACCAGGTTAGCAGAGTCAAACCTACGTCAAACCATCTCCTCCCTGCTCCCCTCTAAACACATACCCCAAACACAGTTCACTATATATTCCAGTACAATAGGTTTAAACCTTGCATGGCATGGATATCTTATGTCATATTGCATGGGGTGTGTGTGTGTGTGTGTGTGTGTGTGTGTGTGTGTGTAAATTAAGCTCCCTGTGATCCACGGATGTCTTCTAAATTTGCACAGAAGGAATGCATTCTTAATAGTTAAGGTGCAACTAATTGCATTTTCTTTTCTAATTTAATTATGTTTTAACTATATCTGCCTTTTAAATCTGCTGTTTGTCTGGTTAGTTATTCGGAGCCGGTGCTCTCGGTTTGCAAAACTGCTGCTTAGATGGGCAGAAGCCTGGCAAGAGCCTGCCTTTCTTTAAGAAGAAAGGAGGAAAGAAAGAGAAAGTCTTTCAGAAGAACGCAGTTGGAGAGAAGGGAGCATCTAATACAGGCGCTGGCTTCCCCCGCGTACTGTTAAGCCTTTCGTACAGGTGGACAGCCAGGGCTGGGTGCCAAATTCTTTTTGTTTACAGGGAGTGGTGGGAAGGAATCCTTCAAACCGCTCCTAGAAGGGCTTAACTTTCCTCTTTCAAATGAGGGACAGGCTACTACGTTCTGCTGCAGACGCTCGGGGAGAATGCTTTTTCGCAGATGTCTTTCTAAAACAGAACAGCACGTTTTTACAACCGAAGGCTCCAGGGGAAAGGAGGAGGAAAGAGTTGCTGAGGTAGGTCAGGCTCGTCTCCTCTCTCTCTCTCTCTCTCTCTCTCTCTCTCTCTCTCTCTCTCTCTCTCTCTTCCCTGCTTCCTCTTTCCCTGAGAAGGATGGTTGGAGTTTATTATTTTCAGTGCTTCCAAGTTTATTTAATCACAAGGAAGCATCCTGTCTTCTCTGTGCAGAGGCTAATTTGGTTAATTAAAAAAAAATGTTTCCAGTCTGCCTGAAGTGCCATAGCGTGTTTCGGTTTGCTGTTCTCTTTTACAGTCTATCACAGCCAACATGTTTTGTTAATTGCTATTCAAAGAAGAAGCTGTGATTCTCTCTCTCTCTCTCTCCTGTCTTTTTAGTGCTTCTTAAATCCTTCCAAAACACACTGGCATCTTGGCTTGACGTCAACCCAGCAGATAGTAACAGCATCTTCAATTTTTGCATGTTTCCCCCCATGTTGGATTCAATACATTATTTTTAATCTTCTTTTTCTTTTCTTTTTTTGGCTGGAAAAATGTGGCATGGACACACCTTGTTGTTTTAGTGTCTTATAGTGAGTTTGGGGATACTGGATTTTTGTATCCGGCAAGATTGTCTCTTTCAGCTTCGTTTGAATCTCCCTTTTGCATGGGGGTTGATTCGTACATCATGCTCCTTGCAGATTTGTGCCTCAACAAACATGTTGAGTAAAAACTTATCCTGGAATTGAATGCTGCGGATACTCAGGGCTGTGGTTTTAAAAGCCACTCAAATCGACTGGTTCCACTGCTCTCAGGGAAGAAGTCTGTCATTATGTACGGAAAACAAGAAACTATCTTATAACCATTGTGCCATTGTGATCCGAAACTCGGGACGGAATATCCTGTGAATAGCTTTGTGCAACTTTTGTGTGGCTTTTTATTTTTTTTGCAAATCAGATACTAGGAAACAGATGAGATACTCTGGAGCCTTGGCACTTTGTCTTTTCACGGTTCAACCTGTTTGTGTGTCTACTCAGAAGTAGGCCCCACGTAAGTGTGTATAGGACTGCAGACTCAGGTGTATGTTGGTTTTAAAAAAAATTGTTGGAAACATTCTCTGGATCATCATGGTGAAAATAATATTTTATACCTTATGGTGAGACATAGAAATTGTAGCGATGTGCTTGATCAGTATAACCGCTTGCCTCTCATAGCTGAATGAGCCCTGAATGAGGTCAGGATTAGAGATGAGCAAATCTGTCAATCTGTGTTTCCCATTTTTCCATTCTTAAGATCATTTCTCCACATTTCTACATCTGTTTTCTTTTTAAAGAAAAATTCCCTTGTGAAAGTTCACCATCAAATTACTCCTAAAGTTTTGTGTGCAATTCCCCTTATAAACACGTTTTTGGAAAGTATTCCACCCCTGAATATAACTTATTTCTGTATGCTGCCATTAATAATAGATGCAAAGCAGTCCATTATATGCATCTTTGTACAGATTACTTGCTTGGAGAAGTGCCCTGAAAAATTCAGAGGTGCGAATTTTTTAAATAAAAAGATGGCTGTGTTTCAGTTTGCGTATTTTTCTGTAAATTACAAATTAGGCAGGTTCACTTTTAAATGTAAATGGAATCGAATTGTCCCCCCTTCCTTAGCCAGGATGTATACATTTGCTTTTTCTTCTTCTGCGCAATACGTACGTGAAATCTTCGTGGAAAACTGCTGTATGGGCTTTCGGGAATAGTGTGTTGTTCAGTTTCTTTAGTAAAGAGCCGCTTGATATCATCAGTCTCGTAGGAATTGCTTTGACTGGAGTACAGATTGTTTAAACAATCCATTGATGGCTGGACTGTGGGGTTCCTTAAATCACACCAAGGTTAGGGACACTGAACTTTTTGTCACTTGGGATTTCTGAGGCACAATTGTCTCATGGATATCTGTTAAGAAATTGCTCCTCCACTTACACACACACACACACAAAAGATGTTTATCACATTTGTACACAAACACACATTTTTGTCCAAAGACTTCAGAGCCTTAACATTTCCCTCAAACTTTGCTGGAAAACGTTGCTAGCTGTACCAAACAATTCCTTGAAATTTAACTGAGGAAGAAGCTCAAAATTCACCTCGAATATCTCTTTTGGAAAAATCCAGTGATTGCTTTGTAACATGCAGGAAGTACAACAGCCACTGCCACCCCAGGAATGTTTACTAGTCTTTACAGAACTCAATTTTTGCTTTCCTCCCAAATTCATCGCATCCTTCGCATGAGAAACTATCCGGATTTTGCTTTCACTCTTGCTCTAGGCGAATTGTGGGTGGTAGCTCTAGGTTCTCTTTATTTTCTGACAAAATTGGTTCGCGTCGTAGAAAGATGGTGCGCGAGCCAAACAAGCAAGCCTTTTGGTGTTGCTGTTGACGTTGTTAGTAATGTTATTTATAGTGCTGTCATTATATGTGCTGCTTTCCTGTGCAACATAGGCAAGCAATTTGCAATGATCCAAGGAGGTTGCTCCTTGTAAAGGGGAGCTAAAAACATAGGAGGAGGGGGCAGAGGAAGTAGCAGGTATAGCAAGGGTTAAGTGCAGGAACACACAGGGAATACACACACAGAGGCTTAAGACGGCAGTTGAATGGGTTAGCCCCGATTCCAGTGGTATTCATTCCCCAAGAATAAAGTTAGACAGAACTGTCAATTTCTGTTTCTCCCAGTTTCTCATTATTTCAGTCTTATGTTAAGTTCACTTTGCCACATTTCCACATCATTTTGCCTTTTTTGTTTGTTAAAGTCTGTCCTAATGAAAATTTATCAGCATTTTAGAGTAGATTTCTTATTCTTTTTTGCAAGCATTTTTGTTTGCAAGCAATTCCCCCTAATATAATGCATTTTAAATGTTATTTTTAATAATATGTTTATTTTAATCCATACTTTCCCCTGATTTTTTGGTTGGAGAACTACACTGCAAAATTCAGCAAAGTGCAGATTTCAAAAGATGGATCTTTTGCTTTGCGTATTGTAAACTACAAACCAAACCCAAGTTTTCCTCCATCATTACCTGAGAGACCCTCCATTTCCAAAATATAGATTCCTTTGCAGCCGCCACGTTAATATTTTTCACATTTCAGGGTAATAAACATGTTCTTACAATTGCTCTGATTGCATGACATTCACTGGCAGCAATTTTAAGGGTTTTCGGAGCCCTGTGCATGTTTGCAGAGTTAGTTTCAACAGCTAAGCAAGGAAACATAACATTGTAGCCCGATTAAGTGCACTTGACAATCCTCCACTGTTAGGCAGAAGACCAGCATTCACCAGAAAGTAGTACAGTTCAGTAGTGTGCATGCAAAAAAATAAATTAAATGAAGTTGAGAACTGGCATAACATAGTGTCTAAAACATCTCACCCCTTGCTTTTTCCTGTAATAATAATAATAATTTATTATTTGTACCCCGCCCATCTGGCTGGGTCTCCCCAGCCACTCTGGGCGGCTTCCAGCAAATATTAAAAAACAATAGGACCAATTGCAGTCGTTAACAGTCGTCAAGAGGTTTACCACACCTGTCAGCCAATCCCGCATTCCCACCACCCTTCTGAGTAATACCCCTCCCCACCCTCTCACTATATATAAGGGTCTGGTGACTTCTGTTTCAGTGTATCTGAAGAAGTGGGCATGCACACGAAAGCTCATACCAAGAACAAACTTAGGTAAAGGTAAAGGGACCCCTGACCATTAGGTCCAGTCGTGTCCGACTCTGGGGTTGCGGCGCTCATCTTGCTTTATTGGCCGAGAGCCGGCATACAGCTTCCAGGTCATGTGGCCAGCATGACAAAGCCGCTTCTGGCGAACCAGAGCAGCGCACGGAAATGCCGTTTACCTTCCCTCTACAGCGGTACCTATTTATCTACTTGCACTTTGACGTGCTTTCGAACTGCTAGGTGGGCAGGAGCTGGGACCGAGCAACGGGAGCTCACCCCGTCGCGGGGATTCGAACCGCCGACCTTCTGATAAGCAAGCCCTAGGCTCTGTGGTTTAACCCACAGCGCCACCTGGGTCCCTACAAACTTAGTTGGTCTCTAATTTTTTTATTTTGTTTCAACTATGGCAGACCAACACGGCTACCTGTGTCTAAAACATAGTTATCAATTCAGAAGCCATAGAATCAAGGAATTGTAGATTTGAAAAGGACCCTGGGATGCCTAAATCACAGCTAGGTTGCTGCTTCAAATGTCACCTTTGCCATGAGCTCACCAAGGCGCCTTAAGAAAGTGTCTCTGTTGACTCTTCAGCCCATTTGTCTACAGTAAGTGGACATTACAAGCTCTTGGAGATGATCTCGCAATCCTGGGTCCTTTTTTGCTGCCATGCCTGGTTTGGTTTAGTGCAGGGGTCAACAACGTTTTTCAGCCATGGGCCAGTCCACTGTCCCTCAGACCATGTGGTGGGTCGGACTATATTTTTTTTTTGGGGGGGGGGAAATGAACGAATTCCTATGCCCCACAAATAAGATAAGATAAGATAAGATAAGATAATTTATTGTCATTGCACAAGTACAAGCACAACGCTATACAAGTCCAACGAAATTGCATGCCCCCCCGTAAAAACAGAAAGAAAAAACAAAACAAAAAGCAGCACAAAACACACACACACCAGAGAAAGCCACACATACACACACAAATAACCCAGAGATGCATTTTAAATAAAATCACACATTCTACTCATGTAAAAACACCAGGCAGGCCCCACAAATAACCCAGAGATGCATTTTAAATAAAAGGATACATTCTACTCATGTAAAAACATACTGATTCCTGGGCCGTCTGCGGCCTGGATTGAGAAGGCGATTGGGCCGCATCCGACCCACGGGCCTTTGGTTGCCTACCCCTGGAGTGTGTTGTTTGAACTTGGACTCCCTCTGAACTGGACCAAACTGCCTCTACGAGCTGCGGTCCAAAAAGAAACGAGGTTTGGCTTCGCATGTCGTGCGAACCAACTCAATGCATGTGAGGCCCTTTGAACAGTTGCGCCATGAAGATGAAGGTGATGGATGGTTGGTGTGAGAAGCAGGGAAGAGAAGATCTCCCAGGATGGGAGGCCAGGAGAAGAAAGGGAAGCTCCCAGGTGAGAGCTGGGAGAATCCACCTCTTTCTGAGTGGTGTAAGAATTAAGATTTACCTGTGTGAGAGGACTTTGTATTCTTCTTTTTCTTTTCTTATCTGTTTTTGTGTGTGTAATGTATTATGAAAAGTATTAATAAAATCCTATAAAAAGAAAAAAAGCCGTTGCGCTACAGAAGAACTTCTTCCTGTTGTTAAATCCCTGCAGCCGGGATTAAAATCTGAATTCAGCTTTCTGAAACTGCACTTCGTTCAGGTGTACAGTTATGTCCCTAGCAAAGGAAGCGTGAAAATTCATGTCGTTGCCCCAATCCCACAATAGCATTTAAGTTTGTGGTCGAAGTAGTCAATTAGAGCCTCTGAAGACTAGAGCTGTGGTTGTCCGTGATAGTTTACCCCACGGAGGGTCTTCATATCTCTCCGTTTCAGCCAGAGGTCTGTTGTGGGAACTAATCACTTTCCCGCTGTGTTCATGCAGAAGTCAGCATTTTCTCTCTCTCTACACACTGAAACCACACTGTAGCAATGGATTTCACCACAAAACTATCACACCCCCTGAATCCCTTTGTTGTGGGTCTTGTCGATGGCTCAGACTGGTGCTAAGGAATGCTTTTTAAAGTTGTTGCTTTTGTTTTGATTACAAAGGCAATGTGCTCCAGCAAATATAGCTCAGTTGGAAGAGCATGGAAATTCAAGTCCCGCGTTGGGCAAAAAGATCCCTGCATGGCAGGGGGTTGGACTAGATGACCCTCATGATCCCTTCCAACTCTACAGTCAGGGGTGTAGCAAGGGGGCGGGGGGTGGACCACTGCGGGCAGCGCCCCATGGTGGGGGTGACACTCAGGTACCCCCCGCACCTCCAAAGCCGCCCTGGGCTTTTTTTTTTTTTTAAAGGTTATTTTCAGTGCTGCCGGGGCGGAGCCGCAGGGGCGGCCAGCGAGGAGGGGTGTCACGCTTTTCGCTGACGTGACACCCCCCCTCACTGGCCACCCCTGCAGCTCCGCCCCGGCAGCACCGAAAATAGCCTTCCCCCCGCTTTTAGCGGGGGGGGGGAAAGCCGCTAGGCTCCCTGGGCGGAGCCACGGCATGGAGGAGAGGGGCGGGCCAGCCAGGAGGGGGTGACACCCCTCCTGGCTGGTCCGCCCCTCTCCTCCATGCAGCAAGCCAGCCAGTGGCTTTTTTCGGCGCTGAAAGGGAGGGGGGAGGAAGACAAAGCGGCTTTTTTCGCCGCGGCATGGAGGCGTTGCTCCGTGCGCATGCGCGTCGTGACGTCATGCGCACGGAGCGATGCCCCGCCCCCAGGGGTGCCGCTTGGCTTGCCGCCCCCGGTAGCCAAGCGGCACGCTACGCCCCTGTCTACAGTGCTGTGAATCTATTCTAAATATGCCCTCTAGAGCAAGATGAGCACGCAACCCCAGTGTCATCCACAACTGGACCTAATGGGTCAGGGGTACCTTTGTCTGTCTGTCTGTCTGTCTGTCTGTCTGTCTGTCTATCTATCTATCTATCTATCTATCTATCTATCTATCTATTTATTTATAGAGACAAAAAGGTTCCCAGAGCCACAGACTTACAGTCTAAAAGTCATGACACAGAAGGGGGGGGGCAAGCAGAAAAGAGGGGGAAAGCAAAGTGAGGTGCTAGTTCTTTAAACAAAACAGAAGTTTTTACAATGACTAATTAAGTAGTTCTTAATTAGAAGCTTTCTTATTGTGCCTCCTGCCCCTCTAATTCCTCCTGACCAGTGGGGGATATGGTATTATTTAATTGCCTCTTAATGAGCCTCTCTGTATTTCCCGCTTTAGTTATTGTTGTCTGTTGTTAATTTTACTTTTTCATCATGTAGAGCAATAAAAATAAAAAAAACAGTGAGAGGAAACAGTAATTAAAGCCCCTGGAACTAAGGAATTAAGTGGGGCAATTCAGGGGCAATTCATCAATAATTTTTGGGCATGATGAACAGGAAGCAATTACAGCCAGGCACCACACGGAAGAAGCTTTTAATTAAACATGCAGTAGAGTTTTGTTGGGTGGCACATACTTCTCTGTGTTATGTGGTTTTTAATGTGTGCTCTTAGAATCTCCTCATGCCAGTAAAAACTGTGTATAAATTTGTACTTTACACTGGAATTTAATACATTTTATAAGACTAGGCTACCAATTTACATAAAAAGGCAAATAATCACCACTTGAATTAATCTGAATTTTGAATTGTATTATTGCTTTGGTTACTTCTGTCACCCTTTTTGATCCAGAGCTTTATTTGCCTGTAAAGTTAAAAGGGTAAATGACATGGGCGTAGCCAGGATTTTTGTTAAGGGGGGCAGAATTCGGTTGGGGGGCAGGACTTTTGTTAGAGGGCAGAACCAACATGATTGTTCAGTTAAGTATTTATATTGTTTTACTTGATCGGGGGGGGGGGAACAGCTGCCTCCCTTGACTACGTCCATGGTAAATGACCCCTGGACGGTTAAGTCCAGTCAAAGGTGACTATGGGGTTGCGGCTCTCATCTCACTTCAGGCAGCCGGCATTTTTCCACAGACAGCTTTCTAGGTCAGCATGACTAAACCGCTTCTGGCGCAACGGAACACCGTGATGGAAACCAGAGCAGCGCAAGGAAACACCGTTTACCTTCCCGCCGCAGCGGTACCTATTTATCTACTTGCGCTGGTGTGCTTTAGAACTGCTAGTTTGGCAGGAGCTGGGACAGAGCAACGGGAGCTCACTTGGTTGCTGGGATTCGAACTGCCTGTAAGTCACCCTGGGAAATATATGTGGGAGGCAATTCACAAAACAATGAAAGCATTTGTTTTAGATAAAATCATTTCTAACCCGCTTCCTAGTTCAAAAATCTCTGAGCCGTGTACGGTCTAAGACAAACGAGCAATATATCATTAAAACCAAACTACAACCTAAAACCAATAGAACAGCAATATAAAAAGACAAGGAAGCATATGGAAGGAACTAAAACAGATATTTGGGGATCCAGGGAAAGCCTGGGCAAAAAGATATGTCATCATCACCATCATCAGAACAACTGGAAGGGGAACCTAGCATTTATGACGTCAGCAAGTTACTGCATAACCCCATATGAACTTTAATGAAATTCCCAGCACTAGAATTTCCACATTTTCCTGAAACTTGTGAATCATATGAGGAAAGACGGAGATGAAAAACTGGAAGTGCTTGGGATATAACGAAAGAGTGGAGACTTGTCAGGTTTTTTTCTTTTCTTTTGAAAATTGGTAATAAGGCTGGGGCAAAGGGGAGGTTTACCCCAGCCTTATTACCAATTCTCAAAAGAAAAGAAAAAACCCTAACAAGTCTCCACACTTTTGTCATATCCCAAGCACTTCCAGTTTTTCATCTCCGTCTTTCCTCATATGATTCACAAGGGGAGGTTGACGGGATGCGGGTGGCGCTGTGGTCTAAACCACAGAGCCTAGGGCTTGCCGATCAGAGGGTCAGCCGTTCAGATCCCTGTGACGGGGTGAGATCCCGTTGGTCGGTCCCAGCTCCTGCCAACCTAGCAGTTCAAAACCACATCAAAGTGTAAGTAGATAAATAGGAACTGCTCTGGTGGGAAGATAAACGGCGTTTCCATGCGCTGCTCTGGTTTGCCAGAAGCGGCTTAGTCATGCTGGCCACATGACCTGGAAGCTGTACGCCGGCTCCCTCGGCCTATAGAGCGAGATGAGCGCCGCAACCCCAGTGTTGTCCGCGACTGGACCTAACGGTCAGGGGTACCTTTACCTTTAAAGGGGAGGTTATTTTGTTGGCTTTTTTTGACCCACGAGGGAATGTAGACCTCAGGATGGAAAGGGATGACCGTTCGGAGCAATTGAAGACTCTCCATCATGAGAGCTTTTAAAGAACTGAACAGCGTGTTACAGCCACCATGGGTATGTGCTCAAAGATGGCTATAAGTGGCGAGTTGTCTCAGGGGCGTAGCAAGGGGGCGGGCCGCCCCGGGCTGCGCCCTGGTGGGGGTGACAAATGGGGCGGGGGTCCTAACCCCCACAGCCACCCCGCACTTTTTTTTTTAAAGGCTATTTTCGGCGCTGCCGGGGCGCAGCCGCAGGGGTGGCCAGCGAGGAGGGGTGTCACGCTTGTCGCTGACGTGACCCCCCGCTGGCCGCCCCTGCGGCTCCGCCCCGGCAGCGCCGAAAATAGCCTCCTACCCGCTGGCTTGTGGCGCCCCGGCATGGAGGAGAGGGGCAGGCCAGCAGCCAGGAGGGGTGTCACCCCCTCCTGGCTGGTCCGCCCCACTCCTCCATGCCGCGGCTCCGCACAGGGAGCCCAGTGGCGAAAAAACCCGCTGAAAGGGGTTTTTCAGCGGCTTGTTTCGCCGCGGCATGGGGCAAAGGAGTTGCTCCATGCGCATGCGTGTTGTGAAGTAATGCGTACGGAGCGACGCCCCTCCCCCAGGGGTGCCGCTTGGCTTGCCGCCCCTGGTAGCCAAGCGGCACACTACGCCCCTGAGTTGTCTGCTCCACTGCGATGATATCTAGGTCTCCTCATCTTGCACTGCTATCGCGTTGAGTTTGCCCTGCCAGTGGCCTCTCCTGGCATGGCACACAGGAACAGGGAAGTCCACAATGTGATCGTGTGACAGGGAGCACTCCAATATGCTATGGAAAGGAGGGGATGTCAAATCCTGATTGAACCTTGAGCAGAAGCCCTCAGCAAGTGAAGGGGGGCCCTGATCTCATTCACATCCCATTTGTGAGCCCTCAACTGCAGTTGAAGTGGTACATTCCAAAGTAGTGCCGAGTCAAACTTTGGGCAAAATTCAAGAGCAGGGCTGTGAAACATCCCCTCCCCCCAACAAAAAATCAGAGAGCCAGTTTTGATAGAGAATAAAATAAAGTTTTATTAGCTGCGGCACACTGTGTTTCACTTTTTGTTCTTGGTTGTTGTTGTTTGTCTCTTCCTGGTGGCCAGCTGTCACCAGATGCCGTCCCCCCCCCCCCAATGTCTCTGGAATGATGCTAGTGGGATGTATTCAGGTAGCCACCCATAGAGATCACCATTTCCTACTCAGAATGCTCCTTGGAACAACGTTGTGTCATGACATAGCGTCCTGCTGGGAGATATTAAGGAGAATTCAACATGGTGGCTGTCAGCAGTCAAGCGGCAGAAGTCATGTTTTGAATTTTGAGTCCTCCCTTTACATAAAGAGTTCCGCCCCCCCCCCATAGATGCGGGCCGTGAAATGGAGGGAACATTCTATCTTGGCCCTTTCACAAACACGACTAGCCCTTCCATGGAGAACCAGGTCTAGGTTTGTCAAACATTTTGTTGACTAAGCATGGATGAGTTCAGTCCCTGAGACAGTGAGATCACTTCCAGCCAAGGTCACCCTCTCACATGAAGATGATCACTGCTTTTGTCTTTTGAAGAAAGTATTTCTAAGAAAAATTCCTGCTTCTGGGGAGGGGCTGGACCTGATGACTCATGCAGGTGTCCTTGAGATACCACTGACATTTGAGAGAAATATTAGGCTCTGGCATCCTAGACATCTTTGAATGTCACCGTGTAATTTGACATGGAATGGTAATAGTAGTGTAAGATACAGGAACACGCAGATTGGTCAAGCTGACCCTGAGCTGCAGCTCAACATGCTGAACACACAGAAACTATTAATTCACATCTCCGTGGGTGTAATTATAGGGGAGACTTGTCCCCTCCCAAATTTCAGAATGGGTGTGGGGATATAATTAGTCTATTTCCCCCTCTCCCCTCCTACATCTTTTCAGCCCACATTCTCCATAAATTCAACTACTTGAGAACATAGTAAAGAGGTAAAAGTGGGAGGGCAGGGATCAGTGCCACCCCGTCTGTCTCCATGGATTGAACTAAGGTTCAGCTGTGAATGCAAGACCATCAGAATCTGGTCCTATTATTTCATAAGTAAAAATGAATATGTCCATATGTTTCGTTGTCCAAAACAGTACTTTTTTGGGGGGTGGTAGTGGTGGTCCCAGGTGGCGCTGTGGGTTAAACCACAGAGCCTAGGGCTTGCTGATCAGAAGGTCGGCGGTTCGGATCCCCGCGACGGGGTGAGCTCCCGTTGCTCGGTCCCAGCTCCTGCCCACCTAGCAGTTTGAAAGCACGTCAAAGTGCAAGTAGATAAATAGGAACCGCTCTGGCGGGAAGGTTAACGGCATTTCCGTGCGCTGCTCTGGTTCGCCAGAAGCGGCTTTGTCATGCTGGCCACATGACCTGGAAGCTGTACGCCGGCTCTTGGCCAATAAAGCGAGATGAGCGCCGCAACCCCAGAGTCGGACACGACTGGACCTAATGGTCAGGGGTCCCTTTACCTTTACCTAGTGGTGGCTTGCTCCAAAGTAGAAATGTTCTCTACAGCAATGGCCTTCAAGCTGTGTTCTGGTCAACAAGATGGGTTTTCCAGAACCTTTCCTGGGCAAGTTTCGGTAATTTACACTGCAAATGTTCCATGTGCATTGGGAAATTTCCTGGTGCCCTAGAGCAGGACGGGGGAAATCTCTGATCTGCAAGCATAGTTAGGCCTCCCCATCTGGCTCGCAAGGTTGCTTTCACCAAGCCATTTCTACCTGCCCTGTGCCTGATGTCATATATGGGGCAGGTGAAGTTGTGACTAGGCCCAAGGGGCATGTATAGCTCCATGCAAGCCCTGAAAAATCAGCTGGCCATTGGAGTATGTGCAGGCCCTGAAGGCCAGCCGATTGCCAAGGCTTGCATCGCTCTGTTCATAGCTTTCACCACCAGGTGATGGACAGGTATCAACTTTGTTCGCCTGTCATACTTGGGCCACAGGATGTCAGAATGATAAGGATCTGGCCTGCCAGCTGGATCCAGTTCCCCACCCCTGCCCTAGACAATTACCTAATTTAGCATTTCAACTTGTATTTAGTAAACAAAGCTAAGAACATGGAAACAGCCAAGCTTGCCTAATGCTGTCTTTCCATTGACTTTCCTCAGACTCGTCACTGAAACTCCCGCCTCTCTAGAAACCAAAGCAGATTTTTTTCTTCCACTTTTTAAAAATAAATAAATTCGCTTGCTTTTATTTCTTCACCGTTGTTGCTCAGCTTTCCTCTTCTTTTAAACTAGATTTGGCTATGACTTTACTATTACAGAAAGCGATCCAAGTTCCAGTGGCTTCCTGGCTATTGTTGTCAGGTTTTGCATGGAGAGTTTGCAAGGAAGATCAGGTAGCGTTGTTCAAGGCTGTTGCGCAATGTATTCCTAAGGCAGCTAGTGGCCCGAATCCACAGGTCCGCACAGAGAGATTTTGCAAGAATGGCAGGGCTTCTGAGACCTCTTCCCCAGCACCGCCTGCCTGATTCTAGTTTTAGCACTCTGCTTGCAACCAGCCACCCCTGAAGGTTGGCAGGGACTGGCCTGAGACAGTACAGGGCAGGAACCCCTTCAGCTCCAGCCAGCATGGACAATGGTAAAAGATGATGGGAGTGGTAATCTGTGCTGGTCCCGTGGGTTACCTGAAAGGCGAGGTCCAAGTCAGGTCAGAGGTGCAACATAAAGGCAGTCCGTAGTCACTGAAGCTGGGTGCAGGGCAGGAAGTCAGGCAAAGTCAGGAACAGGTAGGCAAGCAGGGAACCAGGGTGGGTCAGGAGCTCAGGCAGGAAAGCAGGACAGGTTTCAAACAGGAACACTGGCAGGAACTGGTAACCAACAAGGTTGTTCCTGCAACTTGGGGCTGGGGCCGGCCGGCTTTTATCTGCCCCGAGGCATAGGGCGGCCCCGATCCTCTGGTGACTTGCCTTTCCTGGCCTGGAGGTGAGCACTCCTCCTACAGGAACTTAGTTCCCTTTGCCTCTCTGCCCTGAGCCTCTGCAGCTCAGGAGAGGCTGGAGGGTTACCGGACCCAGAGGCAACCTCAGCTTCCCCTGACAGGGCTGGGAGTGGAGCACCTGCAGGCAATGGGTCATCCACCCCATCAGGAGCCAGAGCAGACTCAGCAGATGCCTGCACCTGAGGATCCAGCACAGGTGAGGACCCTTCAGACTCAAGCCCTAGCCCTGGCTCTGCTGGTTCTGGAGGCGGGGAATCCTGTGCAGGCTGGGATCTCTCAGGTTCGGCATCTGCGTCTGAATCCCAGGCCATCACATAATCTAAAGCAGCTGGAGAGCAGCACATCGCAGACCTCTGGTAGTAGGGCTGGCCCAATAAATTTTGGCACCTGAGGCAAATCACAAAATAGTGCTCCCCTCCTTTCCAGGGAAGAAAGGGTGACTGAAGATTTACGTCATGAACAAAGGGTGGGGATTTGCATTGGGATTTGTTGCCCCTGTGGATCCTGCCACCTGAGGCGGTTCCCTCATGGGTGGTCCAGCCCTGCCTGGTAGAAGCACTATGGCTGGCACCTGAAACCCATGAAATAATCAAAATATGCCCAGAAGCAGCACATAGATCCAAGAACTTCCTAGGATCTTTTGGTGAGTTTTTTTAAGTCTTCAAATGCATGTTAGGACATCTCTGTGGCCGCACCTCTCCTCTCCCTCACTCCTTTATTTAAATTGGTTTATATACTGCTGTTCATAAAACAGATCTCAGTGTATTGCAAACTTAAAATAAAACAACAAAACACTGTTTGTGAAAACCAAAACAAAAAACAACAACAACCATGCACAGCAAAACAGCTCTAGGACACAGCATGGAGCAGTCAACTCTAATTTTCAAAGCTTGGCTGGGATACATTGACTTTTGCTTGTCTGCGAAAAGCTAGCAGAGAGGAGGCAGTGGGAACCTGGTTTGGGAGAAAGCTCCCAAGCATTGGGGCTGCAGCAGAGAAGACCCTGCTGCTTGAGGCTGAACTCACCTCCCTTTAATATATAACCCAGAGAAAGGTGGCAAGATTTGATGTGCCGGTGGGGGGGGGGCATTATATGGGAGGAGATGTTCCCCAGAGATAGGGAACAAATATTGTCAGACTCCAACTCCCATCAGCCCCAGCCAGCATGCTCAGTGATGATGGCAGCTGTAATGCCAACATTCCTTAGACCTGCCATAAGGGTATCATACGAATTTCCTTGTTCCCCATCAACAACAGCTAACCAAGTAGGGTAGAGAAAAGGAGGGGGAGATGAGAGCTCCCAGAATGCGTCGTTCCTCTTCTAGGCTCAGATCTGTTGCTGGCATGTACAACACAGAACATGAACTGAACCATGAATGACAGGATCCCCCCAGTCCTGTGCTGATGATAGCTGCACACCCTGTATTTTGCACAGGCAAGCGGACTCCTGTTCCTGCTCAATTTAAAATATATAGGGGGGGGGGGACACAGGCTCAGTTGAGGCCACTGGCTCAAATGGCACTTAGTTTGCTCTTCCCTTTCTAAATATAAAGATTAGCACTGGGGATAAGGCTCAGGAGCATGTGGCGGGGTCTGTTCTGTGCTTACAGTAATTACACAGGTGTATAATTCTCCAGAAGTGTTTTGCTTGCCATGTTCCCATTCAGCAGCACGACTGTACAGGTTTGGTCAGTGAGATAGCTGCGTGGTTTATTTTCTTTTGGCTGGGAGCCCTGGAGGATGAATAGAGGGAGGGGATAAGAGGCTGGTGTGTGTTTTTTTTTAATATTCTAATGCCAAGAGCCAACTGGAGACTCCCAACACATTAGTCAGGGCTCTTTCACTTCCATTCTTTTTTCTCTTTCTTTCTTCCTTGCTTACTTCAGTGGTGCACCAGGGCTGCCAACACACAGCGTTTAATAATTGCAAAGCAAACCCCACCAAAAACTCTAGTGTCATTATAAGAGAGAGAGAGAGAGAGAGAGAGAGAGAGAGAGAGAGAGAGAAAGAGAGGAAAGACTCAGTTATTCCCCCAAAGCCTTGGGGCATTTTGGACTGCGGTCTAGTGCGGTCATCTGAAGATAAGAATATAAGAATTGTAAAGTTGGAAGGGACTCTGAGGGCCATCTAGTCCAACCCCCTTCAATTCAGGAATCTCAACTAAAGCATCCGTGACAGATGTCCATCCAACCTCTGTTTAAAATCCTGCAGTGCATGAGAGTTCATCATCTTACAAGGCAGTGCATTCCACTGTCAAACAGCTCTTGCCATCAGAAAGTTCGTCCTAATGCTTAGTCAGAATCTCCTTTCTTGTAACGTGAATCCATTGTTTCATGTCCTACCCTCTGGAGCAGAAAAAGAAGAAGTTGGATCAGAAGAGGGTCTCTAGTGCATCATTCTGCCTTACTTATTCAGCCAGCTTGCAAGCAGGAATCTCTGTGTAGCCTTGCGATATGGAGGTTCTCTTTAGCTGCCATTGATAGATTTATTCACAAATTTGCAAAACTCCAAAAGCCACATTGCAGTGATTCCAAAAGAGGACATTCATTGGTCCATCTTACTCAGCGTCGTCTGCTCTGACTGGCAGTGGCTCTTTAGGATTTCGCTGCCAGTCCTACCTGCAGATGCCAAAGACTGAACCTGGAATCTTCTACATATAAACCAAATTGCTCTACCACTGAGCTATGGTCCTTCTGCAAGAGCAGGGCTGCATAAAGTGCATTGCAGTCATCTATTCAGCAGGTTTCCAGGGCACTGAGTAATGTGGCCAAGCTATCCCTAGCCAAGAATGGTCAGAGCAAGTTCTCAAGGGCTTCAGAACTCTGTCTCAGGCTGAACGCTCAAGATATAGCTGGGCTTAACGTTTTCAAAAAGAGGGCCAGCAGTCGCTTCCTTGTTGCGGAATCCTAGTCGTCTCACGATGGCAGCAGTACCTGGCAGACTTTTAATTCAATCTGTCTCCAGTCTCCATCTTGAAACTGAGCCTAATGGCAGACTTTATGGCTGCAACATCCAGCCAAAGGTTCTTTTCTTTTGTTTTCCGCCTGCACTTTGCATATCATCCACCCTGAATAAAGAGTTCTAGAGAACGTGAAAGCTTTCTCACCATTTTGGGATATTTCGGCTGGTCCTAATAAATGCATTCTTCAACTGTGGAGTTTTTCTCATGGACCACCAGAGCATCCTTTGCTTTTTTCACGTTCCAACTATGGAATCTGCTTCCACAAGGGGTAGTGATGCCTAACACATTGGATGGCTTTGGAAAGGAGTTAGACAAATTAATGGAGGGCAAGGCTATCAGTGGCTACTAGCCACAATGGTTGTGTTCTCCCTCCACTGTCAGAGGCAGCGCTCCTCTGAAGATCAGTTGCTGGGAATCCCAGACTTCACATCTCGTTGGCCACTGTGGGAACAGAGTTCTGGACTAGACACACCTGACCCAGCAGATTCTTCTTAGGGCCTGCTTGATCATGATTTCAATAGGTGCCCTTGGCTCATCTGGTATCTCACACAAATGTAAAATAACAATGAATTGGCATGGGTGAGGATCATAAGGAACTTTGTACACTTTAAGTGGTTTTCAAGCGAACAACAGTCACTGGTGGGAACTGTGCATACAGCCAAAGTGATCTGCTTTGGGGCTTGTTGTTGTTGTTGTTGTTGTTGTAAGTTGTGCTGGGGTGATGAACCCTTTTCAGCTTGCAGGCTGCATCCATTCATGGACAACCTTCTGGGGTTCACATGTTGTGGCAGGCAGGGCCACCAGTCATTATTGCAATATACAGCTACTGACTCACACTTGTGTGCATGAAAGAGTTAACCTGAGCCCAGAGCTCAGGTTGCAAGTAGGTGTGGCTTAGCAGGCCTGTGGCCAATAGCTCCCAGCTGCGAGAAAAGCCAAGTGAACTGAATATCTCCAAACAGCAAATTGTGCAGCCTGCATCTTTGCTAACCCAAATATTCCAAGATCCTTTTTGTAAGGAAACCAAGCTCTTTACTTTTTAAAGTCGTTTGGAATCTTTTTCCAGTTTTATTTTACTGCCAGCAGATGGAGTCTTTGTTTGCTATAACTTCTGGAAACTCTGTGGGTAAAATCTCCACTTATTTGCAAAGCTAAGTGTCTGTGATTTATTCTAGCCTAAGTATTTTCATGGGAAATGTTTGTTTAAAGGTGGATGAAGACAGATGCAAATCTAACCCAAGTTTTAATGTACTTGGAGCAATGATCACCATTGTGCTTAACTCTGCTAATGGAGAGTAAGTTCTCTCACCCAACCCCCTCCCTCCCTCCAACAGTTGGCTGATCGAGGGTGCCGCCCAAATGTGCCTGTAGGGTGTGAGAGCTATGAATTGTGATTGGCATTTCCAGGGATATTCGAGGAGAGAGAGATTTCAACCCCACCTGGGATACTAAGCCAAGAGCTACTGTATTGCGGAATCTTGCTGGAGTTTCTTGTTCATGTAGGCAGCTTTTATTGATTCAGGATAACACTGACTCAGCAGCCTCTGAAACAATGCCAGGTATCCCTGATCCTAATCATTAAAGGATCATTCCTTTAAAATATGGGGACTCTGGCAGATGGCTCCCTAACTACCACATAAAGTTCTTTCCCCCGAGTCTTGGTTATGTGTTAAATAACGCACATAACCTTTGCACTGAGAAGGAGAAGCTGTGCTCACATCCCCTGTCCAATAGCTTCTGTGTCTTTGCACGAAACATCTCTAAAGGGCCACCAGTGTATGAGGAGCTCAGTGTGCATTGGTGCGCCATGCAGTCAGGATCCCCGGGCGCATGATGCTCCCCATAAGTGGGCAAACCTTTGCAGATGTTCAGAGCAAATGCACAGACGTGGTAGTACATGTGATGGGGGGGACAGGGACAAAAGTGCTATCTCCCTCCCCCTATCCACACAGAAATGCTGCGCATGGCTTAATGTGGGGATATTAGACATGCTGCTCACTGGATTCCACCCCCCACCCCCCCAAGAAGAACTGATGTTTGGAATTGGGTGACTAGACTCTCTTTTTTCTAGGCTACAGCTGAGGGTTGTCCACACAGACAGATGAGTGCAGGAGGCCATACCTCTTACCCCCACTCCCCTCCCCCGGGAGGGAAAAGTGAGACATTTTTTTTTATCAATGGCTCTCTAGCGAATCAAACGGTGCCTAATCTGCATTGTGGGAGGAGCCCTGGGGCCGTTGCGAAATCCAAACAGGCTGCGCTTTCCCAAGATCTTGCCTCGAGTTCACATCATCATCATCCATTTGCTTTAATTGCTCCATAATTAATTGCAGCAAAACTGTTCCAAGTTTTGCCTGAATGCACGCACAGCTGAGAAGCTGGAACATCCCCATTGAACCCACTTCCCTTCCTTCCCTGCCTTTATTGCCACAAAAGAAGTGTTGGCGTTCATCACTCTGGCATCTTCTACGCTTACACAACGAAGAGCATGGTAGCTGTAGGTGGAACCAATATGGGAACTGAAAGGTCTGGTCCAGTGTCGGCTCTAGGATCTTTTGGGGGGGGGCACAGTTCTTGAGTGGACCCACCTCCTCCTTGCCACTACCACCAATGCCAGTTCCCTTGCCTGTGCCTTCTGGGCCCAGTCTTCACAACTGCAGAGAGAGGGGGGGCAAAGTAAACAACAACAACAACAACAACAACAACAACAACAACAACAACAACAACTTATTTATATTCTGCCCATCTGGCTGGGTTGCCCCAGTCACTCTGGGAGGCTCCCAACAAAATATTAAAAACACAATAAAACATCAACTGTAATAATAATAAATAAATAACAACAACAATAATTTATTATTTATACCCCGCCCATCTGACTGGGTTTCTCCAGCCACTCTGGGCAGCTCCCAGCAAAATATTAAAAACGCGATAAACCATCAAACATTAAAAACTTCCCTAAACAGGGGTGCCTTCAGATGTCTTCTAAAAGTCAGATAGTTGTTTATTTCCTTGACATCTGATGGGAGGGCGTTCCACAGGGCGGGTGCCACCACCGAGAAGGGCCTCGGCCTGGTTCCCCGTAACCTCACTTCTTGCAGGGAGGGAACCGCCAGAAGGCCCTCAGAGCTGGACCTCAGTGTCCGGGCTGAACGATGGGGGTGGAGACGCTCCTTTAGGTATACTGGGCTGAGGCCGTTTGGGGCTTTAAAGGTCAGCACCAACACTTTGAATTGTGCTCAGAAACGTACTGGGAGCCAGTGAAGATCCTTTAGGACCAGTGTTTTATGGTCTCGGCAGCCACTCCCAGTTAAAAACTTCCCTGAACTAGTAGAGGATGATGCTTCATCTCCTCACTCTTGCACCTGTAGGTTTGGTCAGAGGAGTGGATTGCCAGCATGGCACAGAGTTGTCCTTCGGGTGTTTCCCCTGGTGCTCTCGAAGCCTCTACATGTCACCACCCTCTTGGTCCTGCAGTGGTGAGAGTGCTGACCTTTTTCTCCTTTGACAAGTACACAGACCTGAAGAAAGTAGTTGGAAGACTGACCCCCCCCAAAAAATTGTGCAGTTGGAAAAATGGGGAGAAAGGCACACTAGGTATACAGGCAATGTCAGGGACAATGTAAACAGGCAACCACCCACCCACCCCCATTTACACACGGTCAATATGTGCATGAAATTGCACATCATGCAGAACCCAGGAGTGACCCCAAAGCATCACAAAAAGGGGTGAGAACAGGGGGGGGAATGAAATGGGGTGTTGGCAGACTTTTTCAATGGCGTTTCAAAAATACGTGATTTCACTTTTGCAGAGCCTGGGAACTTAACCCCTGCATAAATGGGGGGGGGGGGTTCCCTGTAAACAAATACCCCATAAACTGTCCAAATCATATTAAAACTCTTTTGGGGCAGAACCTCCTCTACTTCACCATCTAAGTTGCTATACCGGAAAAAGAAGAAGCCATGAGCAAAGAGATTAACATAAGGGCGGAGGGGAGGGGAATGTACAAGAAGAATTAGCAGCTGCATAACTCTTTTTCCCTGCTGAACATTATCCAATCTGTGTTGGCAGAAAGATATATACTGTACAATAGGTAGGTCCTGTTTGCTGTCTGCCTCCTTTGAAGTTAATACCACAAAAAAACACCAGCCCACGCTTTATGTTGCTCGTATATTCCTTGCCCTCAGAATATGCAGCGAATGGCTGTGAAGGGAAAAATACATATGCCTTTTCTTCCTTAGCATTTCATCCGCTTCTAGCATTTCAGCCCCTACCTGTAATAACTAAGCCCTTCGCGCATTCACCCGCGATCAGAAGGACTTTCGTCGCTTTTTACATTTTGAAGAAAACCCTCCCGTGCAAACAATGGTGGCTGCTTCCTATAAATATCAATCGCGGTGGGTATTCGTTAGAAAGTGGGATGTACCAGGGACCACCTGAAGCCTGTTTAGTTCTGTCACCTGGCATTGCTCTTGTTTGAACAGATGCACAGATTCCTGCCCTGCCCAAGACTCTCCCCAAATAGTTTTCATAAACAAAGACCGCTCCGTACTACCCTAAACGCACCTGTGTCCAAACCAATTATGGGTCTTGCCAAAATAGTAATCATAGACAAATCTCTTGCTCGGTTATTGGCACGTTTTCATCCCATTTGGTGATGGGATACGCATGCAACCGCCTTCCTGCTGTCTGATGTGGTGATTTCGGCACACCCATTTTGCATTCTGGATGTTTCCTTTGAATGTGCCATTGTGCGCTGAGAGGCGGTATTTATCACCACTTCAGTGGGAACCAGTTGCTCTCACTGACGACCCTTCCAGTGTGGTGTAGTGGTTAAGAGTGGTAGACTCGTAATCTGGTGAACCAGGTTCGCGTCTCCGCTCCTCCACATGCAGCTGCTGGGTGACCTTGGGCTAGACACACTTCTTTGAAGTCTCTCAGCCCCACTCACCTCACAGAGTGTTTGTTGGGGGGGAGGAAGGGAAAGGAGAATGTTAGCCGCTTTGAGACTCCTTCCGGTAGTGATAAAGCCGGATATCAAATCCAAACTCTTCTTCTTCTTCAGACTGGTGGTTTTTTGTTTTGTTTTCATGTGTGGGCATATTCTGCAACCCAGCGATGCAATAATACTGCAATAGTGGTGGATTTATTCTGGACTGTCCATACAGCATTCAGTTTTATTTATTACTCCATAACGCAGCCCCAGTGTTATCACATTACTGCCACCCGGAGGGGTATATTGATCTATAGCGCAACAAAAGTGAGGCCAAACAACAACCCACCCCACTCTCAGAGCATCTTGTGTTATAAAAGTGATAGTGCTTCAGCAGGAAGTTATGGGATATGCACCGGTCAGAAACAAAGCAGTATATCCATGCTGAAATATTTGAAGATGCAAACCGTATTGAAAGCAGGAAAAACTGCCTTGATACCATCATGAGCAGGGCTTTCCCCCCAGGGGGCACTCAAGGGCACGCAGTTCCGGCATCTCTTTTTTCTTGCTGTTGTTAAAAAGTGTGGCCCTTACTGTAACAACCTCATGATGAGTAACCGGCACCTATTTTTCTAGAAAAAATGCAGTGATCGTGAGCACAAATAATCAGGAATGCGCAAGAAAAGGGCCATCTAGAGGGCCCCTTAGTGAGGGCGCCTTCAAAGTGTACAGCGTGCAAAACTGATCTAGTAAGAGAAAAAAATTGTTCAAAGGTACCATGAGCCGCAGAATGAATCAAAGTCTAGGTGGTTCTTTTTGGGGTGTAGCTTTCAAATGACAATGCTTTTCATTAAACAGGTGTGATTTTTTTTAAAAAAATCTTGTTAAATGCCCAGGACAGAGGCTATCCAGAGGGGATGTGAGTTATAAGACACTGAAACATTCAGGAAAAGTATGTTGTTCCCAGGGCCCACCTATAACGTTTGGATACCATGTCCTTACTATTGTAAAGGTAAAAGGTAAAGGTAAAGGACCCCTGGACGGTTAAGTCCAGTCAAAGGCGACTATGGGGTTGCGGTGCTCTGAGGGAGCTGGCGTTTGTCCACAGACAGCTTTTCGGGTCATGTGGCCAGCATGACTAAACCGCTTCTGGCGCAATGAGACACCGTGACGGAAACCAGAGTGCACAGAAACACCATTTCCTGCCACAGTGGTACCTATTTATCTACTTGCACTGGTGTGCTTTCGAACTGCTAGGTTGGCAGGAGCTGGGACAGAGCAACGGGAGCTCATTCCATCGCGGGGATTCGAACTGCCAACCTTCTGATTGGCAAGCCCAAGAGGCTCAGTGGTTTAGAGAAGTGGACCAAGAAAGGAAATGCACTTGAGAGTTCAGGTGGACCTTATTGCCCCAGCTGGGAAAGAAAGTCCATTATAAGAAGAGTTTGGATTTGGATTTTATATCCCGCTTTATCACTACCCGAAGGAGTCTCAAAGCGGCTCACATTCTCCTTTCCCTTCTCCCCCACAACAAACACTCTGTGAGGTGAGTGGAGCTGAGAGACTTCAAAGAAGTGTGACTAGCCCAAGGTCACTCAGCAGCTGCATGTGGAGGAGCGGAGACGTGAACCCGGTCCCCCAGATTAGAGTCTACCGCTCTTAACCACTACACCACACTGTCCATCCTTGCCTAGGGCTGGAGCCAGGAGCCAGCCTGGGTGGGTGGAGCCTGCCAGATTCGAAGAGGCTGCAATTGCAAGGTTCTCCACACGGGGCAGTAGGCACTACTTCCTGCCTGAAAGTTGTTCAATGAGAGACTATGCTTAAGCGGTGGTTCTTGGCACTTGTAGACGTCTGAATTCAGGTGCATTTCCACCTGAGCTCCTCCCAGCTGGTGCCTGGCTGCTGGAACTGGAAGTTCCAGAGGCAGTTCCCTAGCAGGCCAGATTAACCCTAACCTAGCCTTGACCATTTTAGAGAGTCTCCTCCGGGAATGCTGCCGCTTGGCTGTTGCTCCAGTTTGGTCTGGCGCTGCTGAAATATCGGCAGCTCTCTCAGTTGGATTTGAAGCGAACTAAGCTCTTCACCTGAAACTTAAATGGGACAGGAGACGGTTCGAAAAGAAGAGGAGGCGCTGTTGTGCCTGATGGCTCCAGGGGGCAGGGATTGATCAGTTGGAGGGCAGGGCTCTGGCAGAAGGGCTGCCCCCATCCCCCCTCTTGGGCCAGAGAGGTATATCTGTCCTCCATTGCTCTGCTTGCAAAAAAGGAAAGCCTTAGCCCCTCCAGCTGATGACCCTGTACCTGCTATGCATACTAAATCCACTGCCGGGATATAAAACTCTTTACACTGATTAATTTGAGCTCGCTGATGGCTCTTATCCTGGTTTCAGAGTAATTGTTTCTCTTGTCTGCGGTCTTCCCTCCTTACATTTCACTGCATATTTATTAGGTTCTCTGCCGAGGCTATCTGCGGCCACATTAAACCAATTTACTCCTTGAAACGTCTGACCTTCGATCTGCCAGCTGCATCCTTTCTAAGCCAGCAGTGGAGAAAGCGGAGCCTCCTTAACAATGGGCTGGCCGAGGATTCTTGCACCTCTGAATTGTCCAGGTCCGCAAAGAAATCAAGTTATTGCACCTTAATCACCAAAAGTCATTTTTATGCTAATAGAATTTTCTATTAGGGCCCCTCTGTTTTCCTGGTGACCTGGTGGTGTCATCTTAGTTAAAAATATGAATGCTTAGCCATGTCTGCTCTGAAAGTGCTGTTGATCTTATCAAGGGTGTGCAAGCAAGGACAGAGTTCGGGTCTCTTGGGACTTTGCACACTGGTGCCCTTTGTGGGTCACACAAAGCTGCAGACGGAAGGGGGGAATGTCAGTATAGCCACCCCAGGATTTAACTTGGCTCCTCCCCCTTTGTAGCCCATTGGCTCCTCCTCTCTTGTTGTGCCTATGAGAGCTGGCCAGTCAGGTGTGCAGCAATTTTTCCACTTCCTGACCTTCTGTGGTGGCTTCCTGGTCATCTTCAAAGGGGAAATTTGCTAACCTGCTAGATTTCCAGCATCAGTGTTTTACTGCAGGCTGCTGCCTTCCCTCCGAGTCTTCTTCAGGCAAACATCTCAGCTCAAACTCAACCAGCAAATGACTTAGTCTTCCCTTCATTTGCTGCCTTTATGTTGCTTCCCCCCCCAAAAAATATCTGCCTTGGCTTTCCTATGAGGTATCCCCCAGTGCGCCATCCAAACTCCTGTTTTTGATGGGGCTAGGTTTTGGACCCTTCTCGTTCGAGCTGGCTTCCCAATGAAGGGGACCCTGGGCATATTACACCCTGGCGAGACCCCTCCACTGTTGACGGATTTATCTGGCAGCAATTCTGGCTTGGGCTGATGGTTGTGTTGGTTGAAAACCTCTGGAGGGCATTAGGCTGATACCAGCTTGGACTATCTGTCTGTCTATCCCAAACAGATGGACAATCAAAGACTGTTCCTGCATATCTGTGCTCCTCCCACTTCAAGCCTCTTCTGGTCCTGGGAGACCAGGGGAGAGGGAAGCTTATCGCAGCAGGAAGAGGGAGACTCCCGTGCCTCTTCACCAGCCTGACCTAAGTCACTAAGCCATGTTACCTCTTCAGCTTCTGCCACCACCTCCTCCTCCCAGTCTTCTCCCTCTGACCACTCATCTTTGTCCCACCACCACTCCTCGGGCTCTGAGCTTTCTTTCCTTGGTGGTTCCCCACCTGGTTCCTTCCAACGTTCCTCTGCATCCAACCAGTCCATGATACTGGCTGGGGTCATAGCTGTCAACCCTCCCTTTTTTGCGGGAAACTCCCTTATTCCAATGCCATTTCCTGCTGCTATCCCGGATTGTTGATATCCCTTAAATTTCCCGGATTTCAAAGGAAGCAGCTCTTCTCCCTCCCTGCCGGCCAGGGAGGCTCCTCAGCTGCGTTGCTCGGCTGCCAATAAGGAGTCTGAGACTGACTGGGGGCGGAGCTTGTATGCCTTGTGCAGCCAGACCCTCACGCCCAACCAGACAGACAGCCTGCCTGCCGTCTATGCGCTCGCTCTTTCGCTCACCCGTTCGCACGCAGCCTCTGGAGCGCAGGGTGGTGAGGCTACTTGGTGCCATTGCACCGCCCTCGTGGCATCCCTTATTTTCAAATCCGAAAGTTTGAAAAAATCCCTTATTTTCAAATCCGAAAATTGACAGCTATGGCTGGGGCTGATGGGTGGGGTGGCCCAAAACTTCTGGAGGACATTAGGTTGATAAAGATTGCTATACCAGCTTGGACTCTGTGTCCATCTATCCCAGAAGTGTCTGCTCTGACCGGCAGCGGCTCCGTAGGGTCTCAGGTAGAGAAGTCTATTTCCCATTGTCTGCTAAGCTGGCCTCTCTTTTTTTGTTTCAAAGAGTGGAGATGGCAGGGATTAAACCTGGGGCTTTCTGCAGTCAAAAGGATGTGCTCCACAGCTCAGCTGTGCCCCTCATCTTGGGACATCTTTGGACTTTTCTGAATCGCCACTCTTGCATTTGCCTGGGCCTTCCCAGATGAACCTGAGAGGACTGTTTGCTCCAACACACACAGCCCAAAATGACAAATCACAGCCGAGGGAAACATCTGCAAGACCGCATAATGTCGTTTCTGGCCTTGCAGCCCTTGCAAAGGTAGATTTGGTTTCTATTAATACAGGGATAATAGAATGGGGGAAGCCTGGCATCGTGGCGGCCTTTGTCCGGTTACGGCCGCCTTGCAGTTATAGCAGCAGTTGCTGTACAATTATCTGACCACACCGTAGAGCCACAGCAGAAACAGAGGCCGCCTGGCATTTTATTCTTAGTAACAGTATAACAGGGAAGGTCCGGGAGGGGGGGGGGCTTCGTTTGAACTCCTTCCTGTGGCTGAGGGGAAAGGCAGAGCCAACGGAAGGTCACATAGACCCCCTTCTGTGTGGTGTGGGAGTGAGTTTAGGGGCTGTGCTTGCGGGCAGAGAAGCAGTGAGCTTGGTTCGAACCCCTTCTTAGCCTTGAGCCATGTGGGTGGCCTCGGTCAAGTTATTTTCTTGTGACTTCGGGTTTCACCGTCTGTTAAAAAAAAAAGGAATTGGAATGGTGTGCACCGCAATAATTAATGGGAGACTGAAAATAGTAAGGACAGCTGCCCCCAGCCACTTACGTGCGTTCCACTTGCACACAACCATGTTTACGTGGGTCCGGACGATGTAAATAAATAAATAAATAAATAAATAAATAAATAGATTGGCCTTCTCTCACTCCGGCTGATGCCCGGACGTGAGTGAAGGAAGGAACGTCGGAACACTGCCCAAGTGAGGGAAGGCACCCTGGGCATCAGCCCCAATCGAGGGAAGGCTTGGGACTGGCCTGGCAGCGGCCCCAAACGACTTCCAGGCAGCAGCCCCAGCAGGGCTGGACTAACCATTAAGCAAAAGAAGTACATGCTTAAGGCATCAAGGGAAGAGGGACACCACAGGGAACCAGTAAGTTACAGGGAATCCGGCAGAGGGCCTTCTTGGTAGTGGCACCCGCCCTGTGGAACGCCCTCCCAGCAGAGGTCAAAGAGAAAAACAACTACCAGACTTTTAGAAGACATCTGAAGGCAGCCCTGTTTAGGGAGGCTTTTAATGTTTAATAGAATCATAGAATCATAGAGTTGGAAGAGACCACAAGGGCCATCCAGTCCAACACACTGCCAAGCAGGAACACCATCAAAGCATTAGATTATTGCATTTTAATGTTCTGTTGGAAGCCGCCCAGAGTAGCTGGGGAAACCCAGCCAGATGGGCGGGGTATAAATAATAAATTATTATTATTATTATTATTATTATTATTATCACAGAAATTTCCCATTGCCGGATTGTTAACATTGACCGCCACTGATTGCTCAGCTGAGCATTCGTTTTCTCAGCTGAAGCATATTGAAAATCCCAACGGAACAACTATGCAACAAGGCAGGCTGGAGATACCTTATCTCTGCTAAGTCTTCTTCTTCTTCTTCTTTGGCGATCACTCATAGCCAAGTAAGACTGTCTTCCATAAACATGGTTTTAACAATGAGTCCGTAAGTGACTGTGGAGGCCAATTCTGGATCCACATGTCCTTCCACAGTGGGGACATTGGTTTCCGGGTGGGAGTTGACCACAGTGTGGATTTGCCAAGCGTCCCTTCCTCTTAGCTGGTTTCTCCCTTTCGTCCTGAGTTCGAGTGTCTTCAAAGCCCATGTCACCTTTGGTAAAGGCTGTTCTCCAACTGGAGCACTCGCAGGCCAGTGTTCCCCAGTTCTCGGTATTTATACTACATTTTTTTTAGATTTGCCTTGAGAGAGTCTTCAAACCTCCTTTGTTACGCTTTCGATTTTTAAGTCGGGAATAGAGTAGTTGCTTTGGAAGGTGATCATCAGGCATCCGCACAACATGACTAGTCCAACGAAGTTGATGTTGAAGAAGAAGAAGAGTTTGGATTTGATATCCTGCTTTATCACTACCCGAAGGCGTCTCAAAGCGGCTCACATTCTCCTTTTCCTTCCTCCCCCACAACAAACACTCTGTGAGATGAGTGGGGCTGAGAGAATTCAGAGAAGTGTGACTAGCACAAGGTCACCCAGCATCTGCATGTGGAGGAGCGGAGACGCGAACCCGGTTCACCGGATTGCGAGTCTACCGCTGTTAACCACTACACCACACTGGCTCTCTGAATCATCGCTTCATCACTGGTGATCTTTGCTTGATGTGTTACCGGGTAACGTTGGATTAATTTTGAGGGTCTGATCAAAGACTTTGCAGTTAGAAGAAGTAGGAGAATCCCCCCCCCCAATACAAATAAAAAGTCTATGAAAAGAACAGGATAGTTGTACTTCCACCTCCCTCCTGCTTACTCCCTGGGCGGATTGTGTGGGTGACATGCACTGTCCTTGCCTGTTGCTCCAAGTTCACAAACCCACTCTCTCATCCCATCCTCATGATGCAGGCACTGACGAGAGTCAGCAGATCTAATCCGCCCACTGAGAAGTCCCTTTGCCGAGTATAATTATTTCTGTTTCCTGAAAGGATTAGAGGATTTAATTAGTGTCCTGTTTGACGTGCCCAGCACAACAGGAGCGGGGGAACGCACAGCCTTCAGAGCACCAAAATACACATTGCAAAAGGCTAATAAAATGGCAGACATCCAGCGAGCGTTTGTGCAGGAGTGAGTGTGGCTGGATTGGGGCCTTTCATTCAGTCCCCATTGTCTCTAGGTAGGGCTGGGAGTGGCCCCTGCCTGGAACTCCAGATGCCTGAGGATGCCACAGAGTCCACTGCCTTCAAATAATTTGTGGGTGGCGAGGGAGGAAGCAAAGTATGGTTTAAGATGAAGTTCACACACCCAGATTGGTAAAGGCACCTTGGAGAAAGAGACAGACAGACGGGCAGACAGACAGACAGGGTGAGATGTTGTAGGACACATTAGGGAGGAAGGGAGAGTAGCAGAATTGCAACACAGGAGAAAGGATACTGGTTAAAGGTGGTAAAAAGGTAAAGGGACCCCTGACCATTAGGTCCAGTCATGACCGACTCTGGGGTTGTGGAGCTCATCTCGCATTATTGGCCGAGGGAGCCAGCATACAGCTTCCAGGTCATGTGGTTAGCATGACTAAGCCGCTTCAGGCAAACCAGAAGCGCCATTTACCGTCCCTATTTATCTACTTGCACTTTGACGTGCTTTCGAACTGCTAGGTTGGCAGGAGCAGGGACCAAGCAACGGGAGCTCACCCTGTTGTGGGGATTCGAACCGCCGACCTTCTGATCAGCAAGCCCTAGGCTCTGTGGTTTAGACCACAACACCACCTGTGTTCCGTTAAAGGTGGTAGATAGTTTCAAAGGTGGGAGTGCTTGCTTGGTGGGAATGCAAAATTGTTTATATATTTTGGACCAGGGTCTTCGGTATTACCTCCAGTATTGTTAAACAACCCCTATTGCCAAACCCAGCCTAAGTCCTGCTTTCTCTAAACCCTACTATCCAGCTTAAAGATTTAATTCTTTTTCTACTGGTAGCCGCACATCTAGTGATAGCGTAGCACTGGAAAACCCAGGTGGAGTTACCTCTTGAGACCTGGTCCGATAATTTCTGGGATATAGCTAGTTCAGAACGACTAAATGGGCTTAAGAAGAGTTGCAAATGGGGTCATAAAGAAAAATATATTTGATGAAACCTGGTCCCCCCTTTTTTTTCATCCGTACGGGAAGAAGAAAGAAAAGCTCTCCCACCAGCCTCACAAACCTGTCTCTGTGGAGAACCGATATGCACTGCCAATGGTTTAAGACCATGTAAAATGACGCCATAGCTGTTCTTTGCTTTGCTTTGCTATGACTGTATTGTATAATAAAAATATTTCTTTTCATTAAAGTGGGAGGGTGGGAGTATAAGGGATGTTAAAGGGGCCTTTCCAGATCAGGCCAAAAGCCCATCTAGTCCAGTAGCCTGTTCTCCCATCGGCCAAGCAAATGGTCTAATGGGAAGCCCGGAAGCCAGACCTGGGTGCAACAACACTCTCTCCACTCTGTCTGCAGTGGCGGTAGAATGTAGCCATTGTGGCTAGTAGCTGTTGATCGCCGTGTCCCCCATGAGTTTGTCCAAACCGCTATCCAAGATGGTGGCCATCTTGTGGGAGTGAATTTTGCAGTTTAGCTAAGAAGGAGTACAGTCATAATAATAATAATAATAATAATTTATTATTTATACCCCGCCCATCTGGCTGGGTTTCCCCAGCCACTCTGGGCGGCTTCCAACAGAGCATTAAAATACAATAATCTATAAAACATTAAAAGCCTCCCTAAACAGGGCTGCCTTCAGATGTCTTCTAAAGGTCTGGTAGTTGTTGTTTTCTTTGACATCTGAAGGGAGGGCGTTCCACAGGGCGGGCGCCACTACCGAGAAGGCCCTCTGCCTGGTTCCCTGTAACTTGGCTTCACGCAGCGAGGGAACCGCCAGAAGGCCCTCGGCACTGGACCTCAGTGTCCGGGCTGACCGATGGGGGTGGAGACGCTCCTTCAGGTATACAGGGCCGAAGCCATTTAGGGCTTTAAAGGTCAGCACCAGCACTTTGAATTGTGCTCGGAAACGTACTGGGAGCCAGTGTAGGTCTTTCAAGACCGGTGTTATGTGGTCTCGGCGGCCGCTCCCAGTCACCAGTCTAGCTGCCGCATTCTGGATTAGTTGTAGTTTCCGGGTCACCTTCAAAGGTAGCCCCACGTAGAGCGCATTGCAGTAGTCCAAGCGAGAGATAACTAGAGCATGCACCACTCTGGCGAGACAGTCCGCGGGCAGGTAGGGTCTCAGCCTGCGTACCAGATGGAGCTTGGAAGTCAAACGGAATCCGTTCTGGAAGTCTGTTCGACTTCCAAAACATTCGAAAACCAAAGCGCGGCTTCTGATTGGCTGCAGGAAGCTCCTGCAGCCAATTGAAAGCCGTGGAAGCCCCGTCGGACGTTTGGCTTCCAAAAATAGTTCACAAACTGGAACAGTCACTACCGGGTTTGCGGCGTTCGGGAACGAAAACATTCGGGAACTAGGCTGTTTGACCTCCAAGGTACGACTGTACTTCCTTTGGTCTGTCCTGAATCTTCAGTCAACTTCATTGGATGACCTCCAAATTATAGTATTATTGTGGCGGCGGGGGCAGGGGGAACACATCCCTCTCTACTTTCTTCACACCCTGCATAACTTCAAAAGACTTTGAAATGTGACATGGTTGATCCCGAATTACATCGCAGGAAACATCTGATAGGTACCCATTGTATCCAAGCAGTAACCTTCTGCATGGAAATCACAATAGCAACGAATGTGCCAGGAACGACTAGCTGCCTGTTTTCAGGTACAAACGTGATGCTGTTTTAAACGCTCAGAAAAGCGCTGTATCCGTGCAACAAGAAGGTAGCCTCAGGAGAGAGGATAGGCAAGTTATGGGCAGCAAACAAAAATCAAATGTAAAAAGTCGGAAGGCTGTAAGCTGAACCTTGGTAGTCATAAAACATTGTAAGTGCCTCAGGGGCAGCTATCATTTTTACGATAGTCTGTGAAGTGTGAATATTCTTTGTCTTATACAGAACTAACAGCCTCATACCCAGTGTTATTTGGGAACGCTTAAGAAACAAACAAAAAAAGCCAGTGAGGTGTTGACCAGTGGTTAAAATCAGTCCCGTTTCGAAAGGTTCACTCCACCATCTTGATTCAAAATGGCGCCCAGTTGTATCCAAGCATAGATGAAGAGCTGCTTTGCCTTGTCAGGAACCATGGTGCAAAATGTGGATGCAATGTCTTAAGAGGTGTCCAAATGCATAGCAAACAGCTTTCCAAAATATATAGTAGATGCATGAATTAATAATAATAATAATGACCACTACTCATTATCCATGCAAGGCAAGTACTCCCTTCTCCCTGAAGCATTTCCTCAGTGTGTCTGAAGCCAACATCCTGCCTTTTCTTATGAGGCTGAAATCTCTTCAGGAGCCTTTCCCCACTGCTATCTGCAGATCTTCTCCACTTTTCCGCCGTGAAATACGACACCTGTCTCAAGCAGCTCTACATCCCCTCCATCTTCCTTGAGGATGACAGGAAAGCGGCTGCTTAACAAATGGGCTGCGTCTCTGAATATCCTCGTTTCCGATGCGTCGCTATCATATTTTTAAGGCTGACTCTTTCCCTCCGCTCTGTCCGCCCCTTGTGCAGATTGCAGAGAAGCTTTTATTGTTTGCCGAACGATTTCTTGAAATTTCCCAGCTCGTGATGTCTTTGGAGGGGCTCCTTTAATCTCCCACCTCCAAAGTGCTGCTTATTTTTTTTAGTGCTCTCACAAAAATTGAAACACTTTCCCAGCTGTTTATACATCCCTGTCCAATAGGCTGAGAATGTACGGGCGTAAGGAGCTGGATCAGGCCAATCTAGTCCAGCATCCTTCTCTTAGAAGGCCAACCAGATGTCCATAGGAAGCCTGAAAGCAGCACCTGAGGGCAAAAGCACTCTTTCTTGCTGGCGTTCCAGCAATTCAGAAGCATTGAGATCCAGCGCCGAGGGCCTTCTGGCGGTTCCCTCACTACGAGAAGCAAAGCTACAGGGAACCAGGCAGAGGGCCTTCTCAGTAGTGGCGCCCGCCCTGTGGTACGCCCTCCCGTCAGAGGTCAAAGGGATCAACAACTATATGACCTTTAGAAAATACCTGAAGGCAGCCCTCTTTAGGGAAGCTTTTAATCTGTGATGTGTTGATGTATTTTAATTTTTACTGGAAGCCGCCCAGAGTGGCTGGAGAGACCCGGCCAGATGGGCGGGGTACAAATAATAAATTATTATTATTATTATTATTATTATTATTATTATTGCTGCTTCTAACAGAGGAAGTGTAGAGCAGGCTTCCTCAACCTCATCTCTCCAGATGTTTTGAGACTACAATTCCCATCATCCCTGACCACTGGTCCTGCTAGCTAGGGATCATGGGAGTTGTAGGCCCAGAACATCTGGAGGGCCGAGGTTGAGGAAGCCTGGTGTAGAGCATAGGCATCCCCAAACTCAGCCCTCCAGATGTTTTGGGACTACAACTCCCATCATCCCTGACCACTGGTCCTGTTAGCTAGGGATGATGGGAGTTGTAGTCCCAAAACATCTGGAGGGCTGAGTTTGGGGATGCCTGGTGTAGAGCATAGGCATCGAGGTTTGTAGCCTCTGACAGATGCTCTATTACTGGGGTAGGAGAGTTGGGGAAAATTCACATCTGGCAGCCAATGCACCCCTTCGGTTTCAGATAGTACATGGGTAGACGAGTCTAAAAAGCCCAGGACACAAATTTTACCAGAAGCAATGTATTTAACGTTAGCTCTGGTAGTGTATGCACGATACGGACCAAACTAAGCCTCCTACAGCAAAATATACTGTACATCAGGACAGGATGCATGGTTGTGATGAAATAATGTGTGCCAAAAAAAGGTGTGTATTGTGATAAAGTAATAGATTAAAATGCACAATATTAGAGAATGCAATAATTTGAAAAAGCATTTCGTTAGGCCAGATCGCGTGCAAGAAAATGTGCCTATCAGGCAAAACTGTACGCAGAAATGTGTATGTCAAGATAACTTTTATCTAAAATGCTGGCGAATATTCATGAGGACTTCATTTTTATTTTTATTTTTCATGCAAACCGCTTTGGAAATGTAGAGATGTGGAGTCCAGAAAAATTGAGAGAAATTAAATGGATGGATTTGCCAGTCCCTATTGAAGTGAGCTGGGTGAAACTCCCTTCCCTTCGCAATAGGGAGCGGTGTCTGCAGCAGAACAAAAACCCAAACCCACCCATAAAGGTTCAGGGGTTGGGTGGGAAGGTGTCAGAATGAGCTTTTGCCTTGGGCAATAGAATAGCTTGAACCAGCCCTGCATAAACGGTAATTGCAGCAATAGATTTTGGGGTGTGGGGTAATTATATAAATCCCCACACCCTGTAAGGGTGCGGCATTGTCTTTTGACCTCACGATGCTCTTTAGGGTTGCATCTTTGTTGTGGCTCGTTGCTGTTCTTCCTTTTTTTAAATTAAAAGTGGTGTGTCACCTCTAAAACTGGTTCCCAAAGAGTCCTGCTACAGTGTTTCAGGGCTGTTATTTATGTGGAGTTTGGAATTCAGGTGTCTACCGTTAAGTCCTCCACGTGGATAGCTAGCACACCGTGGGCTCTTTCTCCGATGGGCTACCTTTCTCTATGCAGGGAGTTTTAACAAATGCAGAGGCATTAGAAATGCAGACCCACTCAACGGAAGCTGTGAAGGCCCGATACCCTGTTTCCCCTTTTTTAAGACGTAGTCATAAAGTAAGCCATGGCAGGTTTTTATCACATTTGCAAAAAATAAGCCATACCCCGAAAATAAGCCGTAGTGCTGCCATTGTCCCCGTCGCCTCCTAAGCCCCTCCTTCCTGTTCCTGGCGCTCAGGAAGCCAAGACATCCCCTGAAAATAAGCCACCCTGTGTTTTTTTGAGGAAAAAAATATATAAGACAGTGTCTTAAAATAGGGGAAACACGGTAGGACTCTTACCACGTGATTTTGTATCGATCAGGGGTCAGCACACTTTTTCAGACAGTCCACTGTCCCTCAGACCTTGTGGGGGGCCGGACTATATTTTGGGGAAGAAAAAAAAGAACAAATTCCTATGCCCCACAAATAACCCAGAGATGCATTTTAAATACCAGTAAAAGCACACATTCTACTCATGTAAAAACACGCTGATTCCCGGACTGTCCGCGGGCTGCATTTAGAAGACGATTGGGCCGGATCCGGCCCCCGGGTCTTAGTTTGCCTACCCATGGTATAGATCAATTACAAGACCTATTTTCTTGGTCTGGCATTTTGTGCTAGGTTGATAGGAGAATGAGGTATTAACATTTGCTTGATCTCTTTTATTAAATCATTTCATATCTTATTTTATGTGTGGTGTATCATGGCTGTAAGCCTCTCTCCATCTATCACGCGTTCAGATCCCCCTTCCTCTGAGAAGCTCAGAGAGACATACATGAGCTCTCTTCCTCCACGACACGGCCCATATCACCCCATCAGTTTCCTGGTCAAGTTGGATGGCAAAGCCCAGCTCTTACTGGTCCAAGTCCTCGAGCAAGGAAGCCCAGGCCACTGAGCTCATGCCGTCGGCTCCTGAAACTGGCCTGAGAATATTTTTGTAGCATTTGCTTATTCTAATATTTGGAATTGGATGCCTTAGCAGAAAGGTGACGTATAAATGAATTCACACGGCACCACATTAGCTTGATGAACCTGAACAGAAATGCCCACAATTTCCAGCATTCTGGTCCCGTGTCCAGAAAGATGCTTTTGAAAAATTTACAAGTGTAACATGATGGTCATAATAATGTTTAAAAAGGTAAAGGTAAAGGACTCCTGACAATTAAGTCCAGTCGCGAACGACTCTGGGGTTGTGGCGCTCATCTCGCTTTACTGTCTGAGGGAGCTGGCGTTTGTCCGCAGACAGATTTTCCGGGTCATGTGGTCAGCATGACTAAGCTGCTTTTGGCGAAACCAGAGCAGCGCACAGAAATGCTATTTACCTTCCCGCTGGAGTGGTACCTATTTATCTACTTGCACTTTGACGTGCTTTCAAACTGCTAGGTGGGCAGGAGCAGGGACCGAGCAACAGGAGCTCATCCCGTTGCGGGGATTCGAACTGCCGACCTTCCGATCACCAAGCCCAAGAGGCTCAGTGGTTTAGACCACAGAGCCACCCGCATTTAGGGAAGATTTTAATGTTTAATGCTGTATTATGTTTTGATATTCGTTTGGGAGCCACCCAGAGTGGCTGGGGAAACCCAGCCAAATGGGCGGGGTATAAATAATAAATTATTATTATTATTATTATTATTATTATTATTATTATTATTATCAGCATCCACATTGAGCCTCAACATTAAGCCTCCATTTAGCTGTCATGGTTCATGGTAGCTGGTTAGTCTTCCCTCCATGAAACAGCAGAATATTTTCCACAAAGGCATCTGAGCTTGTAGCCACCTTAGCCAGACAGGGCTTGTCAATGTGATGTTGTTGGACTACAACTCCCAGCTAGCATGGCCAAGGATGATGGGAGCTGTAGTCCAACACATCTGACTGCCTATCCCCTCCTCTAGGAGTTAATCCCATAAATGGATTGTTTCTTTTGTAAGGATGTATTCCCTTTGTTTTTGCTTCTGAATTGACTTCTTGCCAACTTTATTGGAAGGAAAGACTAGTAGATTTAGGAGTCAATCTTGCTTAAATGGATATCAATGGCACTCCCATTTCCTTTTTTTTTGGGGGGGGGGGGAACTTCGTTCTCTGAGAAGCACATCAAGCCTGATCTGCTGGGGTTTCAGGAAACCAGCGATGGCAATATGGTCTGCTATGCTTTAGAGAGGCGTTGATCATTTGATTCCTTTACTCTTCATTTGCTTTGAGTCTGTAATTGCGTTTGGTAGTAGGGTGCTGTTGTTTTTAGCTTCGTTTTTAGGATGCAAGCTTTTTGATGGGTCTTGAGAATGCAAAGCAAAAAACGGGATGTAAATTTTAAAAACAGATTTTATTTTTTTTAAAAAAAGGCAAAGTAGTTCTGCACAAGTGTGCTGCTGTAGTAAATTAAGCCAGTCAATCAATCTCTAATGCGATAAATGACCTTGAGTTCACATTGACTCTGCTTCAAGCGCTGTCTTGCCTCATGTGAGTAATCCAGGCCGTCTGGCTGTTCCTTCAATGTACTCTCTGCTGCTTAAAGGTGATTTCTTTGTTAGCTCTGGTTAGTTGTCCTTTAGCCTACCATCCGGTGCTATAGACTGTGCAATGTTTTAAAGAGAAAACACGAGGGTATATTATTATTATTATTATTATTATTATTATTATTATTTTAAATAGCCACACACAAGGTGGGCATATGGAAGGGGGGGGGGAACCTTAACCTTTCTCATGTTGTTGAAAACAGCCCCCTAATTAAAACCACATCCTTCCCACCCAGAATTAGAAGCCGAAATAAGTTTCAATGGCTGGGCTCGTTAGAAAGACTTTTCTGCTTAAAATGTCTGTTTAACAGATAATATACAAAACCGTGAACAGCTATAGATGAAAATGTATTGAATCATGAACTAAACAGACAATGTCATACAAAAAGCATACATACGGTAGGTATTCCCTCAGAGGCAAAAGCCTGTATATACTTTCAAACATTAAAGTGCTAATTCAAAGTGCAATATTTAGTGTTGGAGATGGTTATGCAAAGTCCATCAGACGTATGGGTCTATCTTTCCAGTGTTAAAGATGGTTAAGCAAGTCCATCAAACGTATGGGTCTGTCTTCCATACGTCTGATGGACTTTGCATAAAGTATATACAGGCTTTTGCCTCTGAGGAAATACCTATGTATGCTTTTTGTATGACATTGTCTGTTTAAACAAAATAAAAATATTCCTTCCAGTAGCACCTTAGAGACCAACTAAGTTTGGTTTGGTATGAGCTTTCGTGTGCATGCACACAAAAGCTCATACCAAGAACAAACTTAGTTGGTCTCTAAGGTGCTACTGGAAGGAATATTTTTATTTTGTTTTGACTATGACAGACCAACACGGCTATCTACCTGTAATTGTCTGTTTAGTTCATGATTCAATACATTTTCATCTATAGCTGTTCACGGTTTTGTATATTATCCGTTGTATAGTTACCGTGACTGACTGTTGTTGTTTCTACTGTGTACCATAAAATGTCTGTTTGGCAGTTATAGCTTGGGGTTGGGGGCGGAATCATGACAGACGACCAACACTTAATGGTGACTCCAAATACTGCTTCTATTATCTCAGCAATAGAGTCTGCAGTCTTCCAAAAAAAAAGGTGGGGGGAAGGAAGAGAAATAAGGCGCTTAAAATATTCTTTTGAGATTTATGTTCCCATTAGAAAGCTGGCAGAAGAAAGTGAAGAGAAACATGTAAGGTCATAACCAAAGAGAGCCCCAGCTACTGTTAAGGTGTTTGGGAGCACTGCTGTGCAAATCGTTTGATTAATAACCAGGTCTTCATAAAACCATTGGGTGGAGCTGCTTCCCGCCATCGCTTGTGGCTTGGCTCACTTGCCCAAGTCATCTAGGTGCTGAAGCATGGTCAAAAGCAAGCAGGAATGGGGGTCACTGAAGTTGCTGGGGGCTTTCCATGACAAGTGTGTGTGGGGGGTGCAAATGTAAAAATTAATAAATGTTGGCCCAGCTGGAAGCAAATGGGGGCTTGGAGTAGGGATTTGAGAAGGCATCATTTTACGTTCAACCCTAGATGCATCACACGCAGTTGTGTTTCTGTTCTGCTGCAGTTTGTCTTCCGCCAAAAACTACCTTATTTCTCTGTCTCCTGTGGCAAAATTACACCACTTATGCAATTTGCATAATTAATTCTGTTAATTATGTGAGTTGCATGGTCATGACGCTATTGGAACCCCAAAGGGAATGGGTTATGAAAAGCTTTAATAAAAATCTTAGCACCATCTCTTTCTTCTTCTTGCTTTTTCCCTCTTCCTTCTCCTTCTCCTCCTCCTCCTCCTCCTCCTCCTCCTCCTCCTCCTCCTCCTCCTCCTTCTTCTTCTTCTTCTTCTTCTTCTCCTCCTCCTCCTCCTCCTCCTCCTCCTCCTCCTCCTCCCCCCCTCCTGTGTTTTCTTTCTTCTTTGGTACAGTGGTATCTCAGCTTACAGACGCTTCAGGTTACAGAAACTTCAGGTTACAGACTCCGCTAACCCAGAAATAGTACCTCAGGTTAAGAACTTTACTTGAGGATGAGAACGGAAATCGCGCGGCGGCAGCTAATGTGGTACCTCAGGTTAGCTAATGTGGTACCTCAGGTTAAGAACAGTTTCAGGTTAAGAACAGACCTCCGGAACGAATTAAGTTCTTAACCCGAGATACCACTGTATTCTGTGCTTGGGGCCATTGTCAGGGTCCAGGGATTGTAAAAGGTAAAAGGTAAAGGACCCCTGGACAGTTAAGTCCAGTCAAAGGCAACTATGGGTTGTGGCGCTCATCTCGCTTTCAGGCCGAGGGAGCCGGCGTTTGTCCACAGACAGCTTTCCAGATCATTTGGCCAGCATGACTAAACTGCTTCTGGCGCAACGGGACACCGTTACGGAAGCCAGAGCGCATGGAAACGCTGTTTACTTTCCTGCCGCAGCGGTACCTTTTAATCTACTTGCACTGGTGTGCTTTCGAACTGATAGGTAGGCAGGAGCTGGGACAGAGCAACAGGAGCTCACCCCGTTGTGCGGATTCGAACCGCCAACCTTCTGATTGGCAAGCCCAAGAGACTTAATGGTTTAGACCACAGCGCCACCCACATCCCACATGGTACAATCCTACCCACATGGGGAGTGGTAGATAATGGAGGGACCGTGGGTGGGAGGCAGAGAAATGTCAGTCTCCCAAGGTGAGAGACTGGAAAGAGAAAGGAAAAATCCCAGATGAGAGCTGGGAGGGTCTACTACCTTCTGTGGATGGTAAGAGCTAGGCGGTACCTTTAAGAGAGGGCTCCGTTTTTTATTTGTGCTTTTTGTGGTTATCCATATCTGATTGTATTGTGAAAACCTTTAAGAAGCATCCTCTCCTCGCCCCTCGCTCTAACTTCTGAGATTTTACGGGGCATTACCCACACGGGTTTGACGCTGCTTTCTCAGACGTAAAGGCTAGAAACTCCATTTTTTTTGAAAAGGAAAATTCTCACAGTTCCTCAGGAAGCTGAATCCTGCCTGACAATTCAGGATTTTTGCAGTGTTTCTCCAGCACTTCAGCCTAAGCCCAGGCCCCAGGATACAGCCACACCATCACATTCCCAATGGCATCATAGCACAACACTAGATCCCTTGTGCGTTCGGAGGGTTTTCGTGTGACATGTCAGGAAAGATCGACTAGATGGACTGCAGACTTTGACGTCACTGCAACCACCTCCTCCTTTCAGTGCCCAAATTAGGCTGAATGGATTCAACCAGGACCTGGGGTTCAAGTTTCATTGTCATAGAAAAGGCTTTTTCTAGGAGTTTGAGGAACAAACCACCTAGTGAGCTCTCTCTCTCTCTCGCTCTCTCTCTCTCTCTCTCTCTCAAATTGCGGCTTCAATTTTTAAGTGCAATTGTAAAAATAAATAAATAAACAGAGAGGAAGCAGCCGCAGTCTTTGCCGTGAAGTAAATGGAGTAGTAATGGGACCCAAGTGGCGCTGTGGGTTAAACCGCTGAGACTAGGGCTTGCTGATCAGAAGATCGGCGGTTCAAATCCCCACGACGGGGTGAGCTCCCATTGCTCGGTCCCTGCTCTTGCCAAGCTAGGCAGTTCAAAAGCATGTCAAAGTGCAAGTAGATAAATAGGTACCGCTGCAGCGGGAAGGTAAACGGTGTTTCCGTGTGCTGCTCTGGTTCGCCAGAAGCGGCTTAGTCATGCTGGCCACATGACCCGGAAGCTGTACGCCGGCTCTCGGCCAATAAAGCGAGATGAGCGCCGCAACCCCAGAGTCGGACACAACTGGACCTAATGGTTAGGGGTCCCTTTACCTTTACCTAAATGGAGTAGAGGGTGGAGGGGGATACAGTTTTGCTGAGAGTGGGGTAGGGAAAATGTATGTGAAAACCATCCACATGCAGGGAAGCCTGGCATTCTGGAATCTGCATTTAACCAGGCCGCAGGTTCCTCTCAGACGCAAAACAGCTTTGGTGGGTCTTGAGGAACGCCACAGAATTACCTAGCATGGTATCTTGAGAAATGGATCTGTTCTCTCATCTCCTGGACCAAAGCTTAGCCAACCTCAAAGGGTTGTTGTGGGGATTATGTGAGGAGTGGGGAAGACCACGTATGGCACCTTGAGAGAAAAGTGGGATTCAAATGCAATAAATAAACAAAATAATCAAAGGGCATTTTTTAAAAAATCAGTATGGATCCTGAAATCTGCCCTTTCAGATTTCTTTTTTTGGATGCCATTTTGGAGTAATAATGCATGTGTTTAATTATTATTCAGTATATATCCTGCCCTTCCTCACCAAGTACCGTATATACTCGAGTATAAGCCGACCCGAATATAAACCGAGGCACCCAATTTTACCACAAAAAACCTGGGAAAGCTTCATAGGAGCCACTGCCTGCCTCACTCGAGTATAAGCCGAGGGCGGCTTTTTCAGCACAAAAAATGTGCTGAAAAACTAGGCTTATACTCGAGTATATAGGGTAGCTCAGGGGGGCGAACACCCAAGTGTCAAAAGACTTGAAAGATCTGAAAATATCTAAAAACAATTCCAGCGCAGAAATAGGCTGGGAAAGAGCTCTACTTGCTGAAAAAGTAAAGTTTTCAGTAGGCTGAAAAGATGGTGCCTGGCTAATATTTAAGGGGAGGGAATTCCAAATGTTATGTGCCATAACAATAAAAGCATATAATATGAGGAACGGACCTCCTGGTCATATTTGGAAGAGGTTTTCTCCTGTGGAGCGCAGTGATCGACTGGGTATACCAGGGATGAGACGATCTTTTAGGCATCCTGTTCCCAAACTCTGTAAGGCTTTGGGTGCCGGAAGCATGAATGGCATACAAAAAATGTGGAAGAGATGCACATGAAAACACACAAATTCACACACTGATGCAAAAGTGAGACAAACTGGAGATTGGAAAAATGAGAAAAGGCAATTGCCAGATTTGTGCATAGCTACCCTGAAGTCTTGGGAGGAATGCAAACAATTTGTCAAATCTTAGTTTTTCTCTTCCTAGTTGAGAGTATATACCATGGGGCTTGCTATAGCCACGAGTGTCTGAAAACCTCAGCAGTGATTATATTATGGATGTTACGTTGAGCAAGTGTGCTTCTCAGTCTTCGGATTGAAATTGGCACAAAACTGATTCTCCTCTGAAAGGCGATCCTGGGTGGGTGAGCTTTGTGCTAGAAGTAAAACAATGTTGAATAAGTACAGAGCTGTTAGTTTAACATCAGTGATATATGACATGGGTTCAGCAAAAGTACATTGCACCAGATAGACTTTTATTTTTAATATTTTAAGAGAGAGAGAGGAGGAGGAGGAGGAAGAGGAGGAAACAAAGAAGAAATTAACTGATTTATTCTGGATGGGAAGTGTGGCTTGATCAAACTGTTTGATTACAGCAACACAAAGTGAGCAGATTATTATTATTATTATTATTATTATTATTATTATTATTATTATTATTTATATACTGCTTTATACCCTCAGGTTTCAGGGCGGTTCACAGGATAAAACCAGAATATAAAACTACAAAATACATAAATAAAAACAACAGCAACCACCCAATAACAACCCCCCAAACACATTTTAAAAGGGCATAAGATGTCAATCAAATCAAATAATGAAATAGAAAGTCAAAGAAGCAGGTACTGCAAACTAGACTAAGAGCTAGTTGAAGGAAGGAAGATTGGAGGGTATGCCAAGGAGCAAACTTCTGAGTTAGTAGAGCTCGATTCTTCCCTGTTCATATGTGTATTTGGTTGATCCTGCAAGTTACACATGTGGTGGGGCTGAGTGTTTAGAAGCAGCTGCATTGTCAGAGTTGCCAGGCACAGGGGCAGCTTTCACGTCTGGCAAAGGATAGCAGGAATTTCCTTTCAAAAACGTCAACTGGACAAATGGGTCTGATCATAGCTGTCAACTTTCAGATCTGAAAATAAGGGATTTTTCCAAACTTTCGGATTTGAAAATAAGGGATGCCAGGAGGGCGGTGAAATGGCACCAAGTAGGCTTGCCACCCTGCGCTCCAGAGGCTGCGCACGAACGGGTGAGCGAAAGAGCGAGCGCGTAGATGGCAAGCAGGCTGTCTGTCTGGTTGGGCGTGAGGGTCTGGCTGCACAAGGCATGCAAGCTCCGCCCCCAGTCGGTCTCAGACTCCTTACTGGCAGCTGAGCAACGCAGCTGAGGAGCCTCCCTGGCCGGCAGGGAGGGAGAGGAGCTGCTTCCTTTGAAATCCGGGAAATTTAAGGGATAGCAACAATCCGGGATAGCAACGGGAAACGGCATTGGAATAAGGGAGTTTCCCGCAAAAAAAGGGAGGGTTGGCAGCTATGGGTCTGATCTTAGCGCCCAAGGGCTTCACCCAACACGATACATTAACATGTCTCTGAAAGCCTCTTCCTATGGGTCTCTCTCTCTCTCAGAGCTTATTTCCTTGGAAACTGGGCTACTTGATATTAGGTGATAGGCAAGTGAGTGGCTCATGGGGGGGCAAGGGGAGCTCAGGCCCTGGCCTGCCAGCAAATCCTGTTTGCCACCCTTGCTTTATGCCAACTCGACAAGACAGGTTACCCCAGTGTTACAGGTGAGGGAGCCGAGGCAGAAAGAGAGGCTTGCTTCGTGAGTTCATGGCAGGCAGTTGCAATTGGCATCCGTCTGCCTGGGGAGACAATGGAGGAGTGAGTCTTTGGGGGTGAGGTCAAACTGTTGGAAGGTTGCAGCACCTGCTGTGGCTGTAGATACCGACATGGGAGAGACATGTTTTGTTGCAGCTGGGGCAGATGAAGGCGTCCGGTTGTGCTGCTGCAGATGCCCCATGGCATTTCTTCTCTCTGCAGTCATTTCTCCTCTAGTCACTGTTATGGATGCACAACTCGGCTGCCTGTCTCCAGGCACTGTGGTCTTCTGCAAGGGGTTCTGCCGCAGGCGGGGTTAATGTTGCCAGCCTTCCCGTCCCGTTTGCAGACATCTTTGTAACGCAGAGTTGGTCTGCCAAAGGGCCTGAAGCCAACTCCCCAGAGAGCAAGTCTTTGGAGATCCTGGCTCCTTCTATTTTGTGGACATGGCCAAGCCAGCGTAGACGTCTTTGAGACAGGAGTGCGAACATGCTGGGAATGTGGGCTTGGGAGAGCACCTCTTTGTTTGAGACTCATGGCAGGCAACTTGTTGAAAATGAGGATTTCCTGAGTCATCACTCAGATCTCTTAACCACAACATTGCACCAGCTTGATCTCCTTCCTAGCAAGCCCCTACCTTGGCTGGATAAGCATATTGATTTTGTGTGTACGTGTGTTGTTTTTATCCAGTGGTACTCACAGAGCTGAACACAGAAGCCTCAACAGGAGCACATGAGACATGTATTCAAAGCATTGCAATTCATTTAGTCACTAAGGTGAAAGGCAGGTTCATTTATCCTGAATTCTCGTCCCATTAAAGGAGGGCATCTGACAGAACCCAAACATTATCAGGGCTGCTGAGTTGCAGGTGGAACCTGAGCCCCAGGCAAAGGAAATCTATTTTTGCAGGTCTCTGAGGATTACACGGGAGAGTAGCATTTTCTTCCTTTCCCCCCCGCTTCTCACCACGCTCAAGAACGAGAATTGTGAAAAGCAGGGGGCATTTTTGTCTTCTCGCTTGTTCACATGGCTTTCTTAACTATGGTACAGTGCCTGGGATCCTTCAGAACAAAGGCCTCGAAGCAAAAGCCAAGCCTGTTCTATAGATTGGTGACATGCCAGACATGCCAGGGGGGCGTTAGGGACGTGAGGCTGAAATCAGTGTGTAGGTAAAAAGTAAAGGTAAAAGACCCCTGGGCGGTTAAGTCCAGTCAAAGGCGACTATGCGGTTGTGGCGCTCATCTCGCTTTCAGGCCAAGGAAGCCGGCGTTTGTCTACAGACAGCTTTCCGGGTCATGTGGCCAGCATGACTAAACCACTAATGGCGCACAAAAAACCGTGACGGAAACCAGAGTGCACGGAAATGCCGTTTACCTTCCTGCCGCAGCGGTACCTATTTATCTACTTGCACTGGTGTGCTTTCGAACTGCTAGGTTGGCAGGAGCTGGGGCAGAGCAATGGGAGCTCACCCCGTTGCAGGGATTCAAACCGCCGACCTTCTGATCAGCAAGCCCAAGAGGCTCAGTGGTTTAGACCACAGCACCATGCGCGTCCCTAGACTAAAGGACACGATCCACTTTAGGAGGCACTGTGCCTCCGAATATTGGTTCCTGGAAATCACTAACAAGGAGAGGGGCTGTTACACTCAGATCCTGCCTGCAGACTTCCCATAGGCTTCTGGTTGGCCGTTGTTGCCACATTCCCACCCTATGTTGAAAGCTGTATCGTTCCACTTTAAACAGCTTCCGCCAAAGGATTGTGGGAGCTCTCGTTTGTTAAGGCTGCTGATGTGCTGGTCCCGTGGGTTACCCGAAAGGCGAGGTCCAAGTCCGGTCCTTGGTCAGAGATGCAACATAAAGGCAGTCCGTAGTCACTGAAGCTGGGTGCAGGGCAGGGAGTCAGGCAAAAATGGGAACAGGTAGGCAAGCAGGGAACCAGGGCGGGTCAGGAGCTCAGGCAGGAAAGCAGGACAGGTTTCAAGCAGGAACACTGGCAGGAACTGGTCACCAACAATGTTGCTCCTGCAACTTGGGGCTGGGGCTGGCCGGCTTTTATCTGCCCCGAGGCATAGGGCGGCCCTGATCCTCTGGTGACTTGCCTCTCCTGGCCTGGAGGCGAGCACTCCTCCTGCGGGAACTCAGTTCCCTTCGCCTCTCTGCCCTGAGCCTCTGCAGCTCAGGAGAGGCTGGAGGGTTACCGGACCCAGAGGCAACCTCAGCTTCCCCTGACGGGGCTGGGAGTGGAGCACCTGCAGGCAATGGGTCCTCCATCCCATCAGGAGTCAGAGCAGACTCATCAGATGCCTGCACCTGAGGATCCAGCACAGGTGAGGACCCTTCAGACTCAGGCCCTAGCCCCGGCTCTGCTGGTTCTGGAGGCGGGGAATCCTGTGCAGGCTGGGATCCCTCAGGTTCAGCATCTGAGTCTGAATCCCTGGCTATCACAGCTGAGATGTCAGGGGACTGGCTAGACGAGGAGGAATGGTGGGAGGCTGCAGCCAGGGAAACCCCCAGGGAAGCATCAGAGCAGGAAGGCTCTGAGCCAGGAAACTGGTGGTGGGATACAGGTCAGAGGAAGAAGTGTGGGGCAGATGGGTGGGAGGCTGAGCAAGCAGCAGGTTTGAGTGAGAGTGAGGCAGCTGAAGAGGAGAGACTGAGGCTGCCACAGATCTTCAGCCCCTGCCAGTTCTACTGTTCTCCTCTCCCTTCCTCCCTGTCTCCAAAAAACGAGGAGGGCATTACATGTAGCACAACAGAAGGCACAGAGAGGGGTTTGCAACTTTTGGGGAGGCAGCCGGCTGGGGAGGAGCCTTAGGAGGAAGTGGGAGGCTCAGATCCTGGCAACTACTTCATCAGGCTAGTCCTACCCATTGAGTTCTTTGTTCGTATTTGGTCTCTTTGAATAAAGAATCAAACTTACTGCTCATCTCTGAGTCTCTGTGCTGAACCGAACCTGACATGAGAGTTGTTAGGAGGTTCCTCATGGAGCTACAGTTCCCAGAGTCCCCTGGAAAGAGGGGTTGACTGTTAAACCACTTTTGGGAGATGCTCCCTAACTAAACGGCTTGGAAATTTTGGCATAGTCCCTTGGGGCAAGGCAGCTGCTTTGGTTCGGTTTCTTTCCCCCCATTATTAGTGGCTGTCAGTTACACCCTGTTGGCAGAAACCAAACAAAGCCTTATCTTGGGTGTAATAAAGTTCTCAATAATTGGGGGATTATTGTTCCAGAGCATCCTGGGGAATTAAAGATGGCAAGTGGGAGGAACAACTGGTGAGTTTCACATACACGCCTGTCCTAAAAACGTGCCACACCTCCTAAATAGGGTGACCCCATGCCCTGCTGCCAGTGAGCTACCGGGCCCAGCTCCAGGTGTTAGTACTAGAGTACAGATCCCTAAATTGCTTGGGACTTATGTACCTAAAAAGTATGTTTATGTAGTTGGCATCCGTCTATCTCGGGATACAATGGAGGAGTTTGCCTTTGGGGGTGAAGTCGAACCGTTGGGGAGTTACAGCGCCTGCTGTGGCTGTAGAGGCTGACATGGAAGAGACATGTTTTGTTGCAGCTGGGGCAGATGAAGGCGTCTGGTTGTGCTGCTGCAGATGCACCATGGGTTTTCTTCTGGTGCTCCTTCTGGTGGTCATTCTTCCTCTGGTCAATGCAGTGGAAATACGGCTTGACAGCCTGTCTCCAGGCACTGCAGTCGTCTGCAAGGGGTTCCCACATGGCAGGGTTAATGTTGCCAGCCTTCATGTCATGTTTGCAGACATCTCTATAACACAGAGTTGATCTGCCAACAGGCCTAGTGCCTGAAGCCAGCGCCCCATAGAGCGTGTCTTTGAGGATCCTGCCATCTTTTATTATATAATAATAATTATTATTATTAATATTAATAATAATAATTAATAATAATAATTTATTTATTTATACCCCACCCATCTGGCTGGGTTTCCCCAGCCACTCTGGGCAGCTCCCAACAAAATATTAAACAGAATAAAACATCAACCATTAAAAACTTCCCTAAACAGGGTAGCCTTCAGAGGTCTTTTAAAAGTCAGATAGTTGTTTATTTCCTTGACATCTGATGGGAGGGTGTTTCACAGGGAGGGTGCCACTACCAAAAAGGCCTTCTGCCTGGTTCCCTGTAACCTCACGTCTCACAATGAGGGAACCGCCAGAAGGCCCTCGGAGCTGGATCTCAGTGTCCGGGCTGAACGATGGAGGTGGAGGTGCTCCTTCAGCTATACAGAGCCATTTAGTGTTTTAAAGGGCAGCACGAAAACTTTGAATTGTGCTCGGAAACATACTGGGAGCCAATGTAGATCTTCCAGGACTGGTAATATGGTCTTGGCGGCCATTCCAGTCACCAGTCTAGCTATATACATGATTGTGCTAAAAGTTCCGTGAACTAAAAGAGTGCCTTCCCAATATTTCACACCCCACAATTGGCAGGTGAGGCCTTTTTGCTGGTGCTACTCGGTTGGCTGCCTAGATGCTGTTGACCCATGACGGGGCCTTTTCAGTGGTGGCTCCCCATTTGCAGAACAAGGTGTGTCCCTCGTTGTTGAATATTTGGAGGAATCTCAATACATTCTTTCTTACCCTGGCATTTGAGGGCTGGAAAATACTTTTGCTGGCCACTGTTCGAGAAAATACTTTAAATCTGTTTTTAGAATGCTTTTTAAATGTTGTTGTTGTTGTTGTTGTTGTTGTTGTTGTTTGCTGTCCTGGGCTTCTTTGGGAGGAAGTGTGGGATATAGATCGATTGAATGAATAGATAGATAAACCTCCCATCTTACACTTGTGCATTTAGTTCTCCTTCACGCTCATCAGTATTTAAAAAATTCATTTGCTTCCTATCGGTCAAACTGACCAATTTATCCTTTCGAGTGTTCAGCCTACCCCACAAAGTGTCCTCGTATAAACATGGGTTCTGGCTCTGACATTGGCACAGCTTGCCAAGAGTCTTGTTGTCTTTTCAAGCAGTAAATGCTACCAAATAATAAAACCAACTGCATTAAAAATTCACGGACAGACAACAGAACAGTAATAGGAAATAGCTGAGCAGAGGAATTACAGGGTCCAGCAAATACTTTCATTTGTGAAATCACATCTCCCTGGTACTGTATGTGCAAACTGTCCAGTTGTCAGTTTGATTGCTATTTGTGTGGAAGAGAAAATGGAGGAGACTCGTCCGTGAGGCAAAGGATCATCCTGCCCAAGGTAGCTCTCGCATCCACACCTTACTGAAGTACAAGTGACCAGTAGCAGTGTGTGTGTGTGTGTGTGTGTGTGTGTGTACGTGTCCACACACACACAGACCCCAGACCCTCCAAGTGCCCCAATTTTCCAGGAACAGTCCTAGATTTACAGACACCATCCCAGTTTCTGATTTGATCCTGGACTGTCCTGCCTTTCCTTAGGACGCCCCCGTTTTCACCATAGAAATGTTGGGAGGTGTGGTGCTAGGTGCAGCGGCAGAGCATATGCCCATGTTCTTGACTCGGCAGTATTAAGGGGGAGTTTCAGAGGAGTTCCATATAGTCAGAGAACGTGCCATTGTGATCTGGGAGAGGTAGAATCTACGGAACATATCCTACTGAGTTGCCCCTTTTACGCTGAGCTTAGGCAATATCTCATAGCCCCATATTTATCCCATCTTCGTTTTCGATCAAGAGAAAGGCAGGTTGCATATCTGCTGAACAAGCCCTCAGGGAAAATAGCCTTATCGGTGGCTAAATTCCTCTTCCTGGCGCTTAGGTGTCGGAAGCGTAAAATCGAATGCCTCGATGTGGGTTTACCTGTACAACGTTAATAGTGCTGCCCGTGTTTTTACTTGTGTATCTTTTCGATGTTTTTATTGATGTTTTTCTGACTATCGGTCGAATAAAGGAATAATTGAATTGAATTGAATATGCCCATGGTGCCCAAGGCGGACGTGCTCCTGAGGGGGGCATGGCACGGAGGGTGCCCTCCCAGGCACGGGATAGCCGGTCAGGTGCCCAGAGCAGCGCGCGCCCTGCAGCCGGGGGCAGAGCGAGCCGCCCACAGGGATGGAGCGTGCCGCCCATGGCGGACATTCAATGCGCCAGCCGCGCGCAACTCCCAAGCCTCCCTCAAGCTGTCAAAATGAAGGGGGAAGGGGGGAATGCCGCCGGCAAAGCGGCGCAGCTCCCCCCCTTACCCCGACGGCTCGGGGTAGGCTTGGGAGTCGCGGGCGGGCAGCGTGCCGGATGTCACCCCCCGTGAGGGCACCCGGGGCGGACCACCCCCACCGCCCCCTTCCTACACCTCTGGTTACCCCCAAGCTCAGGAGATAAGTAGCCATGCAACCTTTAGAAGACACCTGAAGGCAGCCCTGTATAGGGAAGCTTTTTTAAAATGTTTAGTGTTTTATTATGCCTTTATATATGTTAGAAGAAAGGAGTAATGCGCCCCGAATGATATGTTTTCTGCTGCCCCGAACCTTTCAAAAAATTGTGTGCAGATCTCCCTTTCCACACTCCCACCCCAGTTTATGGGGCCTTCTTTTACTCCTCCCCACCTTACAATATGAGCCAGTAATTCTCCTCGGGGAACTTTAATTCAGAATGGAGCAGAGGGAATTGGAAGCAATAAAATCTGGAACCAGCGACAGGGCTGGGCGAGGGGATGAAGAGCAAAGGAAGCCAAAAGCTGGACTTGAAGAGAAGTATGTGGGAGAGAGAGAGAGAGAAAGAGAAGGGGAAATTGTGGGCTGGACCTCTGGAAAATTTTCTTGCACGGTAAGGTCAATAAAACTTCCCTTCCAAGGGAAGTGGTGTGTGTTCCCTACAGCTGGAGTGGTTCAGGCGCATCCTTGGAAAAACACAGCGCGGAGAGGAGGCAATGTTTGAATTTGCAGGGAACAATCCTGTCTTGGCAAGGGACGCACTGGATGTGCTAACAGGTCCCTTCCTTATTATATAGATATATATGTTTATCATTAAATATCTATAATTAAGAAACCCTCTTTCACACTCTTGCCTGGAGACTCTGTCCAGGGCTTGCCTGTACCTGCATTTAATCCAACCGTAAACCTGCTCAGACGCTCAATGGCTTCCTCGCTCGCATTGTTCCCTGTGCCCCACACCCAGCCCTGATAGAAAGATAACTCCCCTTACACACACACACACACACACACACACACACACACACACACACACACAGACACACACACACACACACACACACACACACACAGGTCCCACCCTCCTTTCGGTGACTCAGTCCTTCAGGCTGAGAGCTGCAGCCGTGTGGGCACATATGTTTCTGATTTAATGTGCCAACACGCCAACCTCAGCTTCCCCTTCGTTCCTCCCTGAGGGCTTTGCGTTGTGATTTCCCTCCCTGTTTGTATATATATAATTTGCTTTTGAAAAACACGCCTACGGCCCTTCCCCATCATCTTTCTCCTCACCTTCTCTCCCCCCCGCCCCATTCCATTCGTCTCCCTTTCTGTGTTTTCTCTTTTCTTTTCCTGTGGCGAGTGGCCTATTTTAGGGTTTTCTCAACAAATCCTGACAGCTTCTGAGGACAGAACGCTGTCCAGGTTCGGCCGGCCTGGGGCGTTCTGGGCAGCTTTGAGCCAAACCAGTTTTCTGTGGGCAAGCCAGTCTCATATTCTGCAGAGTTTTCAGTCAGGAAGGAAACCCACCCATTGAGTCTGCTGTCAAACAGGATTTTATATATATATTTATATCCTCTTTGGGGACAGGGCAAGAGAGAATTCGCCTGACAGAATGAAATAAAGATCTGCTTAGTTGAAGCACCTTTGCATGTCGAGGTCCCCAAACCACCCCTCAAATAATTCGCACATCAGTCAGAATTTTAGTTTTGGTTTTGGGCATGATTTTGGCCACAACTTTATTAAAATACAAACAATGTGAGTGGTTGCTTAGGCATTGGTTAAGACTATCTGTCCCACAGGGGACAGAACTGACGGCCGTCAGTAAGGGGAAAACCCTCTGGAGAGATAAAGGGGGCTGGGTGGTCTGACCCTCTCCTCTCCCCTCAGGCTCCCAGGGCTCTTGCACAGCCCTAGCCCCCGACCAGGGGTTCGGACAAAAGGCATCGAGCCCCTGGATTCCTTTAACGGAATTCCCCGTACACCAGTATCAATAGGAGGGGCATACACAGTCAATCATAACCCCTCCTCCAACCAACATGATAACCAATGCCTAACCGCCAACCTTACAAGTTGTGACTATTTGCTACGCAGTAGGCGAAAACCAGATAGCACCAGCCAATCAGCCAAATGGAAAAATTCCTACCAGGCCCCTGCCCCAACAGCAGACACCCCATGACAGGCATAGCAAGGTCAACGCAGAGGCCTAAAATATAGGGAGGGAGGGCGGGTGATCAGAAGCACGCAGCCAAGAGGGGGGTCACGTTGCAAACCCACCAATATATATCCGCTGGGCTGTCCATCAATAAATTGCAACATACAATTCTCCCCAACAACACCCAGGGTCCAATCACAACAGTGGCCGTCCATATGATCCCGCCCAGCACCAGGGGGGTGACTTGCTGGCCCCCACCGCAACACGTGCTCTCCATGAAGGAGAACACGCTTTCCCAGGAGACAAGTTTAAAGCAGCCTTGTCTGACCTGATGCCCTTCAGTCGTCCTGAATGTCTTGCAGACTACAACTCACACAAGCCCCAGCCAGTTTGGCCAGTGGTCAGGGACGATGGGAGTTGTGCTCCAAAACAGCTGAAGCCTGGGCTAAGACTTTAGTGCAGGCATAGGCAAACTTGGCCCTCCAGATGTTTTGGGACTACAACTCCCATCATCCCTGACCACTGGTCCTGTTAGCTAGGGATCATGGGAGTTGTAGTCCCAAAACATCCCAAAAGGGACTGAGGCTGCAGTCTTGTTTCCACTTACCTGGACTCAGTGAGACTTATATCTGAGTAGATATGCATAGGATTGGGGAGAAACTTGGTTGAGTTCACTTTCGAGGCAAACCTAATTTGCACTTTCTGAAGCAATGCATAAATGGAAAATGCAGCCATTCTTTGAAATTTTTGCTGCTCCGAATTTTGCTGAATTTTCACAATGACTTTTTTTTAAGAAAACAACAACAAAAAGATAGCAAGCTGATGTGTAAATGCAGAGAACCAAACTTAAGATTGGAAAAATGAAAAACTGAGAGAAACCCAGGGCTGGACTAACCATTAAGCAAAATAAGCAAATGGTTAGGGCATCGAGGAAAGGGGGACACCATAGAAATTTTCCATTGCCGGATTTTTAACGTTAATGGTCACAAATTGCGCAGCTGAACGTTCATTTTCTCAGCTGAAGTATATTAAAAATCCCAACAGAACAACTATGCAACAAGGCAGGCTGTGTGCCTCATCTCTACTAAGTATTGAAGCAGATTTGTTTTGAGGATCTGATCAAAGACTTTGCAATTAGAAAAAGTAAGAGAATTTCCCCCCAGATATAAACAAAGTGGAAGTATACACAAATAAACATTGTTTTCCATCTTACTTGTAGGTTTTGTTTCATTTCAAAAAATAGAATTTTATTTTAACTTGGTTTATATTTTGAATTAGATATATATGGGGGCACCAAAATCCTTTTAAGTATTTAGGGCCTCTGAATCCGGCCCTGCAGAAACCAAAATTGGTGGATTCATCCGTCCCCGATCTACAGATATAAAATAGGAAGAAGTATTCTTGTTGTTGTCTACAACTGCCTACTGAGTGTACAATCAGCGGCAAACCTGAGTTTGCAATGTGTGGAACAGACCTCTGTGTTCTCACCTTCCGTGGTGAAATGCCACCCCTCTTTGCACCATGCCAGGCGGGCAGAGCAGCCAGATTGGCAAGGGCAGCCTCAAAGTCTGAGGGCCATGGAGTCTGATTCCAAGAGAGCCTGAAATCCCAGCTGCGCTCTGTGTTTGCCAAATGAGAAAACGCTGGGCGCTCTGCCATGCTATAGAGAGCCGCAGCCTGATCCCTGGAAGTTAGCAGCCAGGAAGGTGGAAGCTGGCAACCGGCCTCCCACGCACCGAGTTCTGTCCATAGAGGCTGGAAACTCTGCCGCGGACGTGTTTCCAGGTGAAATCCGAGGAAGGAAGAAAGACATCAGTGGAAAAACCTGGCCCTCGAGGCCTCCAGGATGCCAAGGGCCTTTGGAGACAAGAGCGAGCCTTTAGAAAAGAAGATCTCTGGACTCGCAGGGGAATGTTGCTATTCAAACTGGGTAGAACGCGAGATAATTTAATCCCAAAATATATGATGATGGCAGCAGTCCCATGAAATGCCCCGAAAGTGAGCGGGGCAAACACCACCACCTTTTTGTGAGAGCCAGTGTGGTGTAGTGGTTAAGAGAGGTAGACTTGTAATCTGGTGAACCAGGTTCGCATCTCCGCTCCTCCACATGCAGCTTCCTTCGGGTAGTGATAAAGCGGGATATCAAATCCAAACTCCTTTTGCACACAGGTGCAAAAACCACTACTGCCTGGTGCACAAGAGTGAATAAAGATGCGAGGTCCATGTGCTTACTCCTTGGCGTTTGTTCTAAAGCCATTGCACCAACCTGCCAGGACAGGGGCTGCCTGCCCCATTTCGTGAATAAATTTTGACTTTGGAGGACTCAACCAATATTTATGTGGATCTGCCTGCCTGTGAGCTTGCTTCTGTGCCCCTATAATGCCTGCTCGGCTTGAACAGCTTGCAAAGAAGAAGAAGAAGAGTTTGGATTTGATATCCCGCTTTATCAGTACCCGAAAGAGTCTCAAAGCGGCTCACATTCTCCTTTCCCTTCCTCCCCCACAACAAACACTCTGTGAGGTGAGTGGGGCTGAGAGACTTCAGAGAAGTGTGACTAGCCCAAGGTCACCCAGCAGCTGCATGTGGAGGAGCGGAGACGCGAACCCGGTTCACCAGATTACGTGTCCACTGCTCTTAACCACTACACCATGCTGGCTCTCAGCTTGCAAAGAAAGAAATCAGACTGTTGCAAAGACATTCTAACACTCTGGGGCCATATAATGTCCGCCCCCTGTAGTCTGGGAAAATGAGGAGCTGAAACAATATGATGTGTGATTTGGTGACATGCAAAATGGATGTACTGTATTGATTTGAAGTTAATAAAGAGCAATGGAGGACATAACCTTGGACGGAAACGACACACAAACTGCATTAGTTAGTAAGATTAGTTAAATATCTTCTTTTTGCTGGTTGCATCCAAGTAGACACACAATCCATGAAGTGTTGTACCAAACCCAGATTCGCTTTCCATGCATCCACATGAATTTGTATTTATTTGCATGTCCAGAAGTAGCACTGGGTTTTTGGTACTGGTCTTGCTCTCCTCCAAGGAGCCTGGCTTAAATACAGTTCAGCGGGCAGCAGCTGAAGACTCCTGTCCTGGGAGACTCTCCCATATTACAGAACTGTAGAGTTGGAAGGGACCCCGAAGATCATCTAGTCCAACCCCCTAAGCATCCATGACAGATGGCCATCCAACCTCTGCTTAAAAACCTCCAAGGAAGGAGAGTCACTCCAACACCTCTCGAGATGTCATACAGGGTGACAAATACTCATTTTGTTTTGCCTTGCCACCCCCCCCCCCCCCGCTGCAGCTCAGAGCTGCCTTTGCCAGCTTACATGGGAGGAAACTGAGGCAACAAATGAAAGTCAGATGACAAGCCATTAGCAAGTGCGGAAGGCAAAGGCCTCAATTATCTATTAACCAACACAGAGCATGACACAAAGGCAGGAAGGAGAGATTTAAGCTCCAGCAGGAAATCTTTTCTTCAGGAGGACTTCTGTAGTTTGACGGATTAGCGTAATCTTGTGTATGGATCTTAATCCGCTCCTTACTGCCTTGCACAAATCAACATGGAAAAGGGAACCATCTTTTTGTTGCTGTTGTTGCTGCTGCTGGGTTGGTGCTGTTTGAGAGGGCAAGGGAAAGGCAGAGGTTGGGAGCTGGGAGCTTCACCCATCCCGTGGGCCTTGTTACTGGTGTCTGGGAAGCAGCGAAACATTCCTCCTTACTTTTGTGTGGAGTTGTGGTGTGTGGGTTTTTTGGGGTGTGTGTTTCAGCAGCAGATTTTACGTTGCCTCTTGCGTTAGTGAGCATGGTCACAGAATCATACAGTCTGTATAGGAGATTCTGAGGGTTTTGATGTTTGTTGTTTTGTTACGTTTTCATACATGCTGTAAGCCAGGCACGTCCAACAGGTAGATCGTGATCTACCGGTAGATCACTGGACGTCTGTGGTAGATCACTGGCACTGGCTCCCCCCAAAAAAGCCCAACAAGTTTGGCTCCCCTAAAAAAAAGCTCAAAACTTTTGCCCTGCACCCCCCAAAAATGGGGCTTTTCTCCTCCCTAAATAAAGCTCAGCAACTTTCACCTGAACCCCAAAGAAACGGGTCCTTCTCCTTCCTCAAAAAAGCTCAACAACTTTGATAAGAACCCCAAAAAGGGGGTAGATCACTGCCAGGCTTTAACTCTGTGAGTAGATCGCAATCTCTTGGAAGTTGGCCACCCCTGCTGTAAGCCACCCAGAGTGGCTGGGGAAACCCAGCCAAACGGGCTTGATATCAATAATAAAATCATCATCATCATCAGAGATCATTTAGTTCAACTGCCTGCTGATGAAATAAATAGAGTACTATCTGGGTCCTTTTCAGGGGCGAACGAAGGCTAACCGACACCCAATGCGGGGCAAACCGCCGGCTGCGCACGTGTTGCATTGCTACATATGACGCATGTGTGGCGTCGCTACGTAGGCTGCATGTGCGGTGTCGCTACGTACAGCGTATGTGTGCGACACCGCGCATGTGTTGTTACATAGCAGTTTGCCACCGGCGCCACCCAAGCGCCGTACAGACGGTGGTGGGATCCTCTGCTCGTGGCTGCAGCGGCGGCGGAGGGATCCTCCACTTGCTATTTTAGTGGCGATGGAGGGATCCCACCACTGTCCGTACGGTGCTCAGGCGGCGCCGGCGGCAAACCACTATGTACAGTGCATGTGCGGCGTTGCTACGTACAGTGCATGCATTGTACGTAGCAGTTTGCCGCTGGCGCCGCTCGAATGCCGTATGGATGGTGGCGGGATCCTCTGCTGGCGGCTGCAGCCATGAACGGAGGATCCTACACATGTAGCTACGGCTGTGCAATGGCTGCTTGCGCCGCTGCAGCCGCATGGCGTGGCGTGGCGAGCACCCCGCAGGGTGCCTTCTTGTCACCCCTCCAGACATGGCACCCGGGGCACACACCCCTCCGCCCCCCTTGCAACGCCACTGGTCCTTTTACATGCAAGGCAGGCAGCTGTGTTGCAGGATCAGGCCAAAGAGCGATCTAGTCTATCACTCTGCTCTCACAGGGGAACCTGAATGCCACACCAGACTGCAACAGTCCCTATAGGTGGGATATTATGTTCTTTGTTTTGGTCTACGTGTATAGGATTCTACATGCACAGCCCATATTTGAATGTTCAGACTGTGTGTGGAGCCATCGGAAGTGGGGTCAGCACCCTGGGTGACCATGGAGGGCAGTCTCTCTCTTGTCCTCTGTGCCAGGAGTGGGTTCTCTTCTTGGCCAAATTTCAAAAGCGCCCCGTGGGCGATCAGTTCAGACCTCTGACAAGAGTTGATCTGCCCCTCTTCCGGCATCCCAGGAAGAGACTAGAGATAGAAGGGGTGGCAGAGAGGGGGGGGCCCTGAGAGATTGCTCCAACGGAAACGTGGGTCTTGAGTTAGGACAATGGTTGCCTCCATGGAGAAGAACACGTGCTTCTCCGTTGCCGTTTTTATAGGATTTTACGGAATGAACTTATCTCCCCCCTATTAAGGGAGTACCCGGGATGGCCTGACGACTAATATATATTCTGGCTACTCTCTGATTCCAATTCTAAGGTCACTGCCGCAGTGGCAAAGTTTTGCGTTGTTGCAATTAAGCTTCGGGCAGCGCAAATAAGAGGCTCCGGATCTGTTTTTTTCGGGTTAAGCAACACTATTCTTTGACCAGTCGATTCTTATAATTATCTTAATTTTAATTCTTATAAAGCAATGATTATTAATCATATTTCAATAGCAAGATGGTCACCCCCATTTAGTTAACATTAGACCGATTTTAATCTATATCTACAGCCGATTTGTATGTAATTCGGTGTGTATGCGTGTGTATACTGGTCGTTGACCGTAATAAAATGATTGATTGATTGGTTGCCTCCACACACTCTGCATGGTTACAGTGGGGACGGGGAGAATTGGCCAGTCTTAGATGGTAAAGGAAAAAAACAAAAACAAAGCCAGCCTTTCACTTCCACAGAACAGGCCCACAGTGCCGCAGAGATTGCTTCCTGAAATTTCTGCTTCCTAAGGCACAGGAACCTGATGCCACAATGAGTGATTATCCTGGAGCTGCACACTAGAAGGATTAAGGAGGCTGTAACGTAAACCCTTATTTGTGTGGTCACTATTTAGGGTGGTGCTGAATATTCAAGTTGAAACTGGATATCTCAGCAGAGTTGAATCCCTTACCCCCTCCCCTCCTCCCCAAAAATACTTCGATTGTGTGAATGTTCACCTCCCCCACTCCCTTTGGAATAAAAGCGCTGTTTGGCATCATGCCATCCCCTGGCTCCTGCACCTTCCTAAATTAGTCACATGGGTGATTTCGACGGATTCGACGTGCATGGGTTGGGGAGCATATGTTGTAGCAACCTCGCTTGGTCTTGAGTTCGGGCACTTCCTGGATGAACTTCCGGAGTTGCTGGGTCAGGGAGTGGCTCCCCCGTGTGGTGAACTACTGAACAGCAGGTGGCACCTCCTTGCGAATTACCCTCAGGCCCTAAACTGGCTCTTCCCTCCCACCATAGCTGTCAACTTTCCCCCTTTTTTTGCAGGAAATTTCCTTATTCTGAATAGGATTCCTCGTGAGAAAAGGGGAAAGTTGACAGCTATGCCTCCCACTGAAGTTCCCATTTGAAGTCGGCAAATGCATTTGCCGACTTCAAATGGGAACTTCAGTGGGAGGCATAGCTGTCAACTTTTCCCTTATCTATCTATCTATCTATCTATCTATCTATCTATCTATCTATCTATCTATCTATCTATCCCAAACGTATGCAAATATCCCACCCCACTCCTCTCTGCAAGACGGAAAAACACAAATCCGCTGGGGTCTAAAACCGACAGCGACTGGGAGACCTGGCCATCGTGCTTTTTTCCAAAGGAGCAGCTTCTTCTCTCCGGTGTGACCTGCTGCGCTCTTGCTCTCTCAACCACATACACAGTTGTTTTCTTAAACAACTCTCCTGTTTGCTGACGCCGCATTTCTAATCGCAGCTGTGGACTGCCCTGAGTGGTTTGTGGCAAAGGGGAATGACTCAGCAGAGGAAAGGGAGGAGGAGACACAGGGAGCATTGTATTTGCTGGGAGCTTTGTTCCCCCCCCATTCAAATGGGAAAGTCGGAGGAGGACGGGCACCCTAATAGCCAAGATGGTGGCTTTTGTAGGTGGCTGTTGCCAAATAGAATTTCTGTTTTTACCGGCCTGGAAAACAGCAGAGTCTCCTTCCCCTCACCCAGATTTAAAATGCCTTGTGGGTTTTTTTGTGTGGGTTTTTTTGGAAAAGCTATCCCTTAGCTCCATTTTCATTTGTTTCTGGCCCCCAGAAAGTAAAAGGTAAAGGGACCCCTGACCATTAGGTCCAGTTGTGTCCGACTCTGGGGTTGTGGCGCTCATCTCACTTTATCGGCCGAGGGAGCCGGCGTACAGCTTCCAGTTATGTGGCCAGCATGACAAAGCCACTTCTGGCCAACCAGAGCAGCGCACGGAAACGCCGTTTACCTTCCCGCCGGAGCGGTACCTATTTATCTACTTGCACTTTGACATGCTTTCGAACTGCTAGGTGGGCAGGAGCTGGGACCAAGCAACGGGAGCTCACCCCGTTGCAGGGATTCGAACCGCCGACCTTCTGATCAGCAAGCCCTAGGCTCTGTGGGTTTAACCCACAATGCCACCTGTGTCCCCCCCCCAGAAAGTAGGGGGGAAATATTTCAGACATTCCATGCACCATTTCTGTCTTTCTGATCTGCCCGCTTGAATCGAGGAGGTACTTCAGCTTGTCCTCTTGCCTTCCTGTGTGGTTGGCAGCTGTGGACTCTACCCTATTGGTTCCAAGCCTTGGGTTGGTACATTTCCTTTGCCTGCAATGGTATTCTGTACCGGAGGGGTGAGCATAGCATAGACTGAGACCTGCTGGCCGTTCCCTTGGCGATTTGAAGGAAATCAGCAAGGGTTACTGATCTCCCCCAGCTTGCTTGACTAATGCCAACAAACTGAACTCAGAGACAGCCGATGAAGCTGAACTTTGGAAGATGTAGGCCAGGCGAAAGGAAGAACTAAACTATGGAACTCATTCCCGCAAGAGGCAGTGATGGACACCAACCTCTAGAGGGGTTTAAAAGAGGATTGGACAAATTCATGGATGAGGCCTGTTGACGGCTGCTAGCCATGATGGAGCCAATGCTCTTTCTCCACAGTTAGAGGCAATACATAATGGTTTTGAAAACCAGTTTCTGGAAACCACCGGAAGGGAGAGTGCTGTTGTTGTGCCTGAACCCTGCTTGCGGGTTTCCCATGGGCATCTAGTTGGCCACTGTGAGAACAGGATGCTGTGCTAGACGGGCCATTGGCCTGAACAGCAGTGTGCTGGTCCCGTGGGTTACCCGAAAGGCGAGGTCCAAGTCCAGTCCGTGGTCAGAGGTGCAACGTAAAGGCAGTCCGTAGTCACTGAAGCTGGTTGCAGGCCAGGGAGTCAGGCAAAGTTGGGAACAGGTAGGCAAGCAGGGAACCAGGGCGGGTCAGGAGCTCAGGCAGGAAAGTAGGACATGTTTCAAGCAGGAACTTGTTGTTTTTGTCCATGGAGTTTTCTTGGTAGGGATACTGGAGTGGCTTGCCAGTTCCTTCTCCAGGTGGATCACGTTTGGTCCAAACTCTCCACTACGACTTGTCCATCTTGACCTGTCCATAGCTTCCCTGAGTAATTCAAGCCCCTTCGCCACGACAAGGCAGTGATCCATGAAGGGGAACAACCAACAATGTTGCTCCTGCAACTTGGGGCTGGGACTGGCTGGCTTTTATCTGCCCTGAGGCATAGGGCAGCCCTGATCCTCTGGTGACTCGCCTCTCCTGGCCTGCAGGTGAGCAATCCTCCTGCGGGAACTCAGTTCCCTTCGCCTCTCTGCCCTGAGCCTCTGCAGCTCAGGAGAGGCTGGAGGGTTACTGGACCCAGAGGCAACCTCAGCTTCCCCTGACAGGGCTGGGAGTGGAGCACCTGCAGGCAATGAGTCCTCCATCCCATCAGGAGCCAGAGCAGACTCAGCCGATGCCTGCACCTGAGGATCCAGCACAGGTGAAGACCCTTCAGACTCAGGCCCCAGCCCTGGCTCTGCTGGTTCTGGAGGCGGGGAATCCTGTGCAGGCTGGGATCCCTCAGGTTCAGCATCTGAGTCTGAATCCCAGGCCATCACAGGAACTCAGAACAAGTTCCTGGGCTCAGAATTGTTTAATTCGTCGTGGAAGCTTGTTGCGCGGATATCTCTAGCATCAGCCAAAGCTAACCGCGAGCAAATGGAAGCACCTGCGCGATCGCTAGCGCCTGCCTCTTTCCCTGATCTGCACCAGCACCAGAAAGTGCTGGGAATGGCAATTCTGAAGCCTGTTTGCTCAGATGCAACTGAATGAGCCAACTCTTCCTGGGTAGCTGCAGCCGGTCACTGTGGACAATCCTGAGCTAGGTGAACCAGTGGTGTGACTTGCTATTAGAAGAAGAGTTTGGATCTGATATTCCGCTTTATCACTACCCGAAGGAGTCTCAAAGCGGCTCACAATCTCCTTTCCCTTCCTCCCCCACAACAAACACTCTGTGAGGTGAGTGGGGCTGAGAGACTTCAGAGAAGTGTGACTAGCCCAAGGTCACCCAGCAGCTGCATGTGGAGGAGCGGAGACGTGAATCCGGTTCACCAGATTACAAGTCTACCTCTCTTAACCACTACACCACACTGGCTCTCACAAAGAGGTGGTGGTGTTTGCTGCATGTGGAGGAGCGGAGACACGAATCCAGTTCACCAGATTACGAGTCTACCGCTCTTAACCACTACATCACACTGGCTCCAGCTCCATTAGGCAGCTTCATATGTTCCTATTCTCCCCCTACTCTTAAAACAAAATATGTTGGGGTGTTAAGGTGAAGCATGCCTCCCCTGTTAATTCTGGAAGCCGTGTGGAATTGGTGATAAGCTCTTGGTGGGTGCAATGCGGGAAGGCGTGGAGCTCGAGAGAGAGAGGGCCAGTTGATTGATGTCATTGCCTTGGTACACAAAATATATTTTGTTGCAGTGGAAGTCTTGGAGCAGAAGCCACTGGGATGAGGAGGGTGGGGGAGGAAATCCCATCTCAGGAAATCAACTCCGCCGATTTGTATTTAATTGCCATCCCCCTCGATAAGGAACGGTCCCAGAACCCAACAGCTGTCAGCACCCACACGGCCAGAGAGTTAAAATTATGGGCAGAGAGGAGGCCAGGATGTTTAAATATGGAAGAGGGACGGCTTGGACCGAAACTTGAGCAAATCGAACCTGCTTGTTATGATCATGCTATTACATGGAAATGTGCAATTACGTCCGAAAATTGCATGTTTCTGCTGGTGGGTCAGGCAGTCGCTGTTTTACTCATTTCCTCCACAAAGGGATAGAATGGAAATCGCCAGATGCCAACTGCTGAGGGGAGGGGAAGCACCCCTCCCCTTCCAACACATTTTGACTCTATGTAAGGTCATTTGAAACTCCATTACGGGGCCCTTGTCAAGGACAGAAAATCCCAGGCTCCTGGTTGCCATGCACTTAGAATATTGATGCTGGTTCCTAGAAATATGGTGGTGACCCCAGGAAAGCTTAACTGTCTTTTTTCAGCTCTACTGGCCCCTACTTGCTTACTAAGTCTTCACTGGATATTTCTAGAGCTCTCTGGGAGCCAGTGCGGTGTAGTGGTTAAGAGCAGTAGACTTGTAATCTGGTGAACCGGGTTCACGTCTCCGCTCCTCCACATGCAGCTGCTGGGTGATCTTGGGTTAGTAACACTTCTCTGAAGTCTCTCAGCCCCACTCATCTCACAGAGTGTTTGTTGTGGGGGAGGAAGGGAAAGGAGAATGTGAGCCGCTTTGAGACTCCATTGGGTAGTGATAAAGCGGGATATCAAATCCAAACTCTTCTTCTTCTTCTTCTTCTTCTTCTTCTTCTTCTTCTTCTTCTTCTTCTCCATCTTACCTTATGCTGCTTGTTGTGTTTGGGTTCTGGTACTGACATTATGGAAGACTTTCCCAAGGTCCCTTATCAGGATGCTTGGAGGTGACCTAAGAGTTTCCCAGATAACTTTATTTTTCGCTCCATAAGACACACCTTTTTTCCTCCTAAAAAGTAAGGGGAAATGTCTGTGCGTCTTATGGAGCGAATGTGTGGTCCCTGGAGTCGAATTGCCCAGGGGCGAAAAGCAGATCGTGCTTTTTTTTTTTTTTTTTAACAAAGAGAGAAGGGGGTGTTGAAAGGAAGCCGCTGATCAGCTGATCAGCAAGCGATCGGGAGAAAGATAAGGGACGCTAGCAATAAAGGAGGCTGCCTGGCTCCCTTTCCGGCCCCGCTCCCTTGCCCAGGCCTCCATTGTTGAATGCTCTGCAGACGGAGGCTGTTTGTTTCCCCAGCGACATGTGACTGGCTGATTAGATTATCTGTCTGGAAACTGTAGAAACAGCTCCCTTTCCTTTCCTAAAGAAGCTGCAGAACTGTGAGTTGAACCCCATAAAAACAGGGTTTTTTCCCTTTCCAAAGTAAGCTCAACAACTTTGAGCTGCTCCTAAAAAAAAACGGGGTTTTCCCCATTGCAAAAGAAGCTGCACAACTTTGATCTGATCCCCCAAAAAACGGGGCTTTCCCCCTTTCCTCCTCTAAAAACTAGGTGCGTCTTATGGTCAGATGTGTCTTATGAAGCAAAAAATACGGCACCTACTCCAGATACTTCAAGATCATCACCCATTACAAGTTTGTTTCTGGGTTTGCTTCAATTTTTTATTTTGAAGTTTTAAGCCAATGTATCTGAACAGCAGCCTACTCCCGTAGGAATCTGCCTCGTTGTTGAAATGACCTAAGATCCACTCTGGATGCATTGCACATATCTTCCGAAGGAAGGTGTGTAACTACCAGTGACAGGGTCTTCTAAGTCAGTGTTTCCCAACCAGTGTGCCTCCAGATGTTTTGGGACTACAACTCCCATCATCCCTCGCTAGCAATACCAGTGGTCAGGGATGATGGGAATTGTAGTCCCAAAACATCTGGAGGCACACTGGTTGGGAAACACTGTTCTAAGTAATGGCACCTTGCCTGTAGAGCTTTTTCTTCTTTCCATTTTTTGATGCCTAATTCATTGACTTTCAGGTTCACGGTGAAGGCTGAGGCTGCCACCACAGCTCCTTTCATCTGCTGAATTCAGGAGGATTTACATCTGAGTAGACCAAGTTAGGGTTGTTTCCCCGTGCGTTGGGTTCGTGGCAGAAAATGGACTTTGCTTAGAAAAAGTCGCAGGCAGAGTCTGTAGCATTTCCAGACCAGGGTGGGGTTTTAAGGCACACAACACCACTTGCTGAAGCGAAGTGCTGGGTTGGTCTGGTTCGCGGACAGGAGACTGCTTAGGAACCTCAGTTCTCCTAACGTGGATCTTTCTGCAGCCAAAATAGCACCACCAAGGCAGACAAAGAGCTATCAGCAGGCATGGGGAGACACTGAATGGAGATTGAGCACATTCCGTGGGCACAGAATGCTGCCTGAGGGGAAAAGTGGAACACCATGGGTGAGGTGGGAATGGAAGGGAGTATCTGGAAAAGGGGCCAGGGCTGCATGGCTGGAACCCTGAACAAGAACACTCTAGAGCAGGGGTAGGCAACCTAAGGCCCATGAGAAGGCCCAATAACTTCTCAATCTGGCCCACAGACGCATAGCTGTCAACCCTCCCTTTTTTTGTGGGAAACTCCCTTATTCCAATGCCTTTTCCCCGCTGCTATCCCGGATTGTTGATATCCCTTAAATTTCCCGGATTTCAAAGGAAGCAGCTCCTCTCCCTCCCTGCCAGCCAGGGAGGCTCCTCAGCTGCGTTGCTTGGCTGCCAATAAGGAGTCTGAGACCGACTGGGGGCGGAGCTTGCATGCCTTGTGCAGCCATACCCTCACGCCCAACCAGACAGCCAGCCTGCCTGCCATCTACGCGCTCGCTCTTTCGCTCACCCATTCGCGCGCAGCCTCTGGAGCGCAGGGTGGCGAGGCTACTTGGTGCCATTGCACCGCCCTCGCAGCATCCCTTATTTTCATATCCGAAAGTTTGAAAAAATCCCTTATTTTCAAATCCGAAAGTTGACAGCTATGCAGACGGTCCGGGAATCAGCATGTTTTTACATGAGTAGAATGTGTGCTTTTATTTAAAATGCATCTCTGGGTTATTTGTGGGGCATAGGAATTCATTCACACCCCCCCAAAAAAAAACATAGTCCAGCCCACCACATGGTCTGAGGGACAGTGGACTGGCCCACGACTGAAAAAGGTTGCTGACCCCTGCTCTAGAGGGCAACCCCATTTTTACACATATTTCCCTCCTCTCTCTTTCCTTGCGCTCCCGCCCTAAAAAAATAAAAATAAATACTGGCTGCTACACTATTGCTTCTCTGTGGTAGGCGATTTTTCACAGCAGAGAAGCTGAAGTTGAAAAGAGGGGTGGAGTAGGGACACGACGAACCCCGAGATAAATCTCGAAGCACTGAAGATTGCAAAGCCAAGCCTCTTTCAGAGGCCGGGGTGGGTTTGGCTGCGGTTTCGCAAATACAGTCTCCAGGGTGTGTCCAGGGGAGGTTTGCAATAACAAACTTGGCCTGAACCCCACATGCCAAAAGGAGAGACAATGGCAGGTTTCCCCTCCGGCTGTGATCTTGTGGTGGTGGTGGTGTGTGTGTGTGTGTGTGTGTGTGTGTGTGTTGGAGGAGTGTCGGGGGGGGGACAGAAGAGAGAGCAGAGGGAGGATTGTTGATTGCCGGTGCTCATAAGGCGGTTCAGGAGATTTATGAGCCAAAGCCTGCCTCGCTTGGAATGCTTCGTGGCTCGGGGGAAGTGGGCGTCTCGGTGGATTAATGGATTCTGGTTTTTACCTTGCAAGCTTGAATTTCAAACCTCAGCCCTGTACAGACTGCCTTGAAGTTTATTTTCAGCCTGTGACGGCTGCCGTTTTTATATGCAGAATGGGAAGGGGTGCTCCCAACCAAAGCTCTTTCAGGCCGTACACCCTCTCCATGCACAGAGTCCGTTCCCGAACCACTACAAAGACCGGGCTCCTGTTCAACCATTTTTGACCCCTTCCTGCACAAGTGTCTCCCATAAGCCCTGTGCGTAGGGTGGGCCTTTCCGCATTGCTCCTCAAAAAGCGAGCGCCGTTTTGCATAAGAATGTGCATGCGCTAACTTATATGCAGATTGAGAAACAATCGCAGTCATTTAAATTAGAAATAAGGGACGCGGGTGGCGCTGTGGGTTAAACCACAGAGCCTAGGGCTTGCCGATCAGAAGGTTGGCGGTTTGAATCCCCACGACGGGGTGAGCTCCCGTTGTTCAGTCCCAGCTCCTGCCAACCTAGCAGTTCGAAAGCACATCAAAGTGCAAGTAGATAAATAGGTACCGCTCCAGCGGGAAGGTAAATGGCGTTTCCGTGCGCTGCTCTGGTTCGCCAGAAGCAGCATTGTCACGCTGGCCACATGACCTGGAAGCTGTCTGCGGACAAACGCCGGCTCCCTCAGCCTATAGAGCGAGATGAGCACCACAACCCCAGAGTCGTCCGTGAGTGGACCTAACAGTCAGGGGTCCCTTTACCTTTACCTTTTAAATTAGAAATGCATCTCATCATCTTTTGGGAAGATTGGGACCAGGTGACCTGCTGTCCAGTTGCTACTAACTTGGAGCTTCAAATCTCCCTCCTGCTCTCCCTTGTTTAGGTTCTTCATCTTCAAACTGAACCAAGCCGCATTTCAAATAGAGGATGTTCCTCTGTAACAAGGCCACTCGACCCACGAGAGAGCTTTGCCAGACAGGCTGTACCCCTCTTCTAGCAGGAAAAAAGCCCCATCTTTTAGGACACATCATTTGGTTGTAGAGAAGAAATGCATGTGGCATCAACTTAAAGCGTAGGACAGGGGCAGGCAATATAGTGCCCTCCAGATATAATAATAATAATAATAATAATAATAATAATAATAATAATTTATTACTTATTCCCCAGCCACTCTGGGCGGTTTCCAACAGAATATTAAAACATGATAAAATATCAAACATAAAAAACTTCCCTAAACAGGGCTGCCTTCAGATGTCTTCTAAAAGTCAGATAGTTGTTTATTTCCTTGACATCTGGTGGGAGAGCGTTCCACAGGGCGGGCGCCACCACCAAGAAGGCCCTCTGCCTGGTTCCCTGTACCTTCACTTCTCCCAGTGAGGGAACTGCCAGAAGGCCCTCAGGGCTGGACCTCAGTGTCCGGGCAGAATGGTGGTGGAGGAGATGCTCCTTCAGGTATACTGGGCCACAACTTCCATCAGCCTTGGCCAACGTGGCTGATGGTAATGAATTAAGAGAGTTGTGGTCCGCAACATTTTTTGGGGGGAGGACCAGGTGTCTCCTGCTGGTGTAGATGATTATCAGGTTCTACAGAGCGTTGTCCATGTGTAAGGTGGTTTGCACAATTTAAGAGAACAGGTCCCTACCCCAAAGTGGAGATGGATTTCGGGGAGCATGGGAAGTTCCCCCATACTGGGCACTGAGCTGCAGAGGGGGCGCCGCAGGTCAGCGTAACTATGATGTATTGAACAGAAGGCGAGAGGTGGGGGCACATTTTGACCTTGCATAGGGCGCCGCTGAAATTTGAATTACCAAAGTCCGCCCCTGCCCAAGAGTCATGCAGTCTGTAAATCAAGATGCGGGAGGCAACTGAGGAGGAAGAGAGAAATGTGGACAGAGCAGTATGCACTTATTGCAGTTGCCTGTACAGTGGTACCTTGGTTGTCAAACTTAATCCATTCCAGGACCCTGGAAAGATTCAAAAACCAAGGCGCGGCTTCCGATTGGCTGCACTCAATCGGAAGCCACGTCGGATGTTCGGTTTCACAAAAATGTTCCCAAACCGGAACACTCACTTCCGGGTTTGCGGCGTTCAGGAGCCAAAACGCCCGAGTACCAAGGCGTTTGACAACCAAGGTAGGACTGTACTTAGGACCCCTCCAGCATCCTTTATATTGTGCAGTCATGACAGTTTGCGCTCGTGATGATGATATCGGGGCAGTTATATGCAATCCCGCTTCTGATACTGTTTGCACCTGGAAAGGTTTCCATGTGGGTGTGCTGCTTTGCTTCCAGTTGGCGCACATCCTGCAACATACAAAACGAATGTGAACAAAAGGAAGACAAAGCAATCCTTTGGATCCCACCCCTCTGAGATATTAACGGCCCAGACTAGTCCAGGTGTCAGAGGATACAAAAAAGGAAAAGGAAAGATTATTAATGGATAAACATGCAGACACATATCCTTCCAAACCCCCATGTCATGTTATTGTTTGTTGCATGTTGACACCAAAGCTTTAATTATGAGCAAGCTGGGGCTGATGAGGGCTGTGGTTCAAAACATCTGAAGACTGGGACCGAAACAGTTTGGGAACAGATTATTTGAAGGAACTCCTGCACCCATATAACCCCCCCCCCCCAGGCCCAAGATTGGCCTCTGAATCCCCACTTGTAGACCTGCTGTCAACATTCATCAAAATAGTGCGTTCTAGAGATGCGGTCTTTTCGATGGTGGCCCCATATCTCTGAAGCTCTTCCTAGAAGAAGTTCAAATGGCTCCTTCCTCATTAGTTTTCAAATGTAACATAACAACTAAATTGTTCAAACCTTCATTCGGTGAAAAGTGTTGCGAGCTGGGTTTTAAGCTGCGGCTTTTAGCTTTCGTTACTAGGATGTTTTATTCGCATTTTTTTAAAAAAAATTGTTACAATGTTTTAATTCTCTGCCGTAAGCCATCTTGGGTGGTAGCAAGCCCCCAAAGGCATCACTTAATTGCACTCTTAGCAAGGAGCACGCCCGGCAGAACAAACAGGACTGACTTCTGCGTAGCCTTGAATAGGACTGCCCAGTTAATAAATAAAACAGAAAGTGGCCAGGAAGAGAAATGGCCAGCTTGTTGTTAGGTGTCACCTTCATCCCCCCCCCCCTCTCTGTCTCGGCTTCTGCCAGTTTCACCCTGAAGGGCATGAGATTTTGAAGGTCACTGCAGAGCCGGCTGTTGCATCCTGTCCAGCAGTGCAGAGCAACACAGCTGTCGAATTGTCAGGCTGGCAAAAGGGCGGCTGGGAGACTCCTTTTCTCCAAACTTATGTCAATGTTGTTTAGAGGGATAGTCAGGATAATTAGCAAATGATCGGAGGGGTGGGGGTGGGGGGGTGGACAGTGCAGTCCTTTTCCTGCAGGTAAACAGGCTTATTCCTCTAGGTGCCTGGGTGGAAGACACTGAACTGCGCAGAGATAGAGCCAGAGCATTAGGGTTGGGGGATACACTTGATTCACTTTGTATTGAAAGGAGAGCCTAACTAAGCCTCTCTTTCCAAAACAATATGTGAACCGAAATGCAGCCAACAAATTTGCCCTTCTCTAAATTTGGCAGTGCCGTTCTCCAGCCAAGCAACGTGTACATAAAATGCATATGCTAGGGTAAAGCATGCATGTAAATGCATGCTCGTAACTTACGTGCATTTAACATGTGCACATTCAGCTTTGCAGGCTGGGCAATTTTTTAAAAAAATTAAATTAAAAGGCAGGCATCCATCTGGGGCAGGGGGTGAGTGGGAGAGAAACTTTGGCAATCCTGCAGTTTCACCCAAAGTATTTTGACTATCGGGACGCGGGTGGCGCTGTGGGTTAAACCACAAAGCCTAGGGCTTGCCGATCAGAAGGTCGGCGGTTCGAATCCCCGCAACGGGGTGAGCTCCGTTGCTCGGTCCCTGCTCCTGCCAACCTAGCAGTTCGAAAGCACATCAAAGTGCAAGTAGATAAATAGGTACCACTCCGGAAGGAAGGTAAACGGTGTTTCCGTGCGCTGCTCTGGTTCGCCAGAAGCGGCTTAGTCATGCTGGCCACATGACCTGGAAGCTGTACGCCGGCTCCCTCCGCCAATAATGCGAGATGAGCGCCGCAACCCCAGAGTCGGTCACGACTGGACCTGATTGTCAGGGGTCCCTTTACCTTTACCTTTATTTTGACTATACAGTGGTACCTCGGGTTACAGACGCTTCAGGTTACAGACGCTTCAGGTTACAGACTCCACTAACCCAGAAATAATACCTCGGGTTAAGAACTTTGCTTGAGGATGAGAACAGAAATCGTATGATGGCGGCGCTGCGGCAGCGGGAGGCCCCATTAGCTAAAGTGGTGCCTCAGGTTAAGAACAGTTTCAGGTTAAGAATGGACCTCAAGAACGAATTAAGTTATTAACCTGAGGTACCACAGTACACCGTTTTGGCTTTAGGGATAAGCCTAGGGTGTATTGGTGAAAATAACATAGAAGTTTGCATTGTTGTGTATGAGGGGGAATTGGTTTGCAAAATGTGTATATTAGGCAATATGGCACATAACATCCCAAGACTGGGAAAATGAGAAACTGAGAGAAACCAAAAATGGGTGGCTTTCCCCATTCCTACAGGCTATAGATGTACTGTAACTGCTGAAGAGCACACATTTTCACTAAAGATCTAAATAGGGTCAGCCATGGAAGGAGTCAGTGCTAAGCTTTGTACAGTGGTACCTCGCCTAACGAATAACTCGCCTAACGTTTTTCGCCTAACGAATGACTTCCAGTAAAACAAAATGGCTGCCGCAAACGAATTTCTTCGCCTTAAGAAAAGACGTCGCGGCCGCTTTTAATAGGATTTTTTCGACTTACAAATTTTTGACCCGATTTTTTCGACTTACGAATTTTTCCCCAATGCGTTCCTATGGGGATTCGCCGAACGAGTTTTTTCGACTAACGGAAATCACGTCGGAACGCATTATCGTCGTTAGTCGAGGTACCACTGTATCTGGAATATTTTGTATTGGGAAGTGAGCGATGACTAGGGATGGACGAAACTCACTTTCACAAGTTTTTGCCCTTTGTTGCAATCCATTTCTACATTAACCTGCAATTAGAAACGTAAACTTCCCCTCAAAAGATGTGTTTTCAGCACTGTTGCTGCTTTCGAGTTGAGCTGTACCACTTGCAAATTGTACAGACTGCTCCCCTCTGTACAGGTGGAAGGAAGTTCTCTGCACCCAGAAAATTAGCTGTTGAGGCCAGAAACCTTTCTCCCTGGCATTTTAGCTTTCTGTGTGCGGGAAACCCCTTGGCATGCAGGAGAAGCCCTCAGCCGTGTGAGCTCCTATCCCACAATCTGACACAACAAAGCCCAAGCGCAGGTCTGCCAGCAGGAACGACATAGCCCAGGTGGCAAAAGGGGTGCCCTTAAAAACAGGTTTCTGCACATAAGGATGCCTTTTGTGCGGAATATACCGGTAACCAAGGAAGTATCATGAAGAGCCAGTGTGGTGTAGTGGTTGAGAGCGGTGGACTCGTAATCTGGTGAGCCGGGTTCGCGTCTCCACTCCTCCACATGCAGCTGCTGGGTGACCTTGGGCTAGTCACACTTCTCTGAAGTCTCTCAGCCCCACTCACCTCACAGAGTGTTTGTTGTGGGGGAGGAAGGGAAAGGAGAATGTGAGCTGCTTTGAGACTCCTTCGGGTAGTGATAAAGCGGGATATCAAATCCAAACTCTTCTCTTCTTCTTTATTAGCTGATTTTCCAAGGTTTAAGGTGTCTCGAGTTAATTTTTAAAACAAAACTTAAATAATACAGAAAACACAGCACCAGAAAACCCCAAATAACCAGCCAAGCCAAAAGCTGCTGTTTTGTTTTTAATTATTAGTTTGTATTTATCCTGTATTTTATTCTGTGAACCGCCCTGAGATCTTACGGGGAAGGGCGGTGTATAAATCCTAATAAATTAAATTAAATGAATTGAGGAAGGTCGGCTTGCGAGAGCAGCTGCTCTCGGTTGCTGCTTCCATCCCATCTCCCAAGGCCGGCCATCCTTCTCCCACATAGTAATTGCCAAGCAAGAGAGGCTGGCTGGCCGGGAGTGTGGGCAGTGGGCATGGCGCAGAGAGATAACCTCAAGGTCTCAGCTGCTGATTGATCTTCTGTGGGCGGGAGGGAAGTGGCACGCTTGAGGAAGCCCACGCCGTAAACATCGGACTGCTCTGCAATCAGAACACATTCCTTTCCCTCCGTACCCTTAGACAAGCTCCCCTGGACTTTTCGAGGTAGATGAGTTGTTTAAGATGCACCAGCCATCGAAGCCGGTTCTGCGTTTCCAGCAGTGGCCGGGCAGAGAGGTCTCTGAATCTCCTTCATGTATGTTTGCTGGTCGTTGCTTTGCTACATTTCGTTTGTTTGTTTTGCTATATTTCTGAACAAGGAAGCATAAGTGTCGCGTTCACACAGGGACCCCCAGTCGTTTAATGGACTATTGATCATAGCTGTCAACTTTCAGATTTGAAAATAAGGGATTTTTCCACGCTTTCGGATTTGAAAATAAGGGATGCCGCGAGGGCGATGCAATGGCACCAAGTAGCCTCGCCACCCTGCGCTCCAGAGGCTGCGTGCGAACGGGTGAGCGAAAGAGCGAGCGCATAGACGGCAGGCAGGCTGTCTGTCTGGTTGGGCGTGAGGGTCTGGCTGCACAAGACATGCAAGCTCTGCCCCCAGTCGGTCTCAGACTCCTTATTGGCAGCCGAGCAACGCAGCTGAGGAGCCTCCCTGGCCGGCAGGGAGGGAGAGGAGCTGCTTCCTTTGAAATCCGGGAAATTTAAGGGATATCAACAATCCGGGGTAGCAGTGGGAAACAGCATTGGAATAAGGGAGTTTCCTGCCAAAAAAAGGGAGGGCTGACAGCTATGCTATTGATCCCTGTGCCACCACTCTCCCGCTGTCCCGCTGCCACCAACCAGGTACTCCCTGGTAATCACTGAGTCCAGTTAGGTTTTTAAAATTGAACCAAAAAGAACAAGTTTATTTTTTCACTCAGTAACAAGCTTATGGTTTCAAATACAGTGCTTTGCTTAAGTGATATCTTGTCAATATTTCTTCGCTAGTTCCTATACTGTCCTATACCTTCCTATACCTTCCTACCCACAAGTTCCCAATCCGAACTGACCTCCTCCAAGTTCTCAAACCCGAACTGTCTAGGTTATCAAACTCAGACTCTCACACACTGTCTGACTGACTAAAGCTCTCACACTGACTCTCTGACTAGCCTCACTCAACTCCCAGACTGAACTCCTTAACCACCCCAGCTCCCAACTGAACCAACTGACTGAACTGACTGACTAAACTAACTCTAAAAACCTCTGTGCTTCAGTCTTATACGTAGTTAACGCCCCCCCCCCCCGGGGTTCTCATTGGACAGTCATTTACAATTAGTTAACTCTTTCCCTCTCATCGAATAATAATAATAATAATAATAATAATAATAATAATAATAATAATAATTTATTATTTGTACCCCAGCCACTCTGGGCAGCTTCCAACAAATATCAAAATACATTAATACATCCCAGTATGACATCACTAGCATAAGAGGGCAAACGCCACAATAAGCCATCCACAAGACCGGAAAGGAAAAGAAGGTCTTCTCATTCTTTTATTCTTTTTTTTTTAATATAATTTTTATTATTTTTTGCTTAGTCAAACATAGAATATCACCACCTTACAATAATACAATAATCAATCAAATACACTTGCTCTGCTGAGCTCGTGACTTCCTTCCCTCCCTTCCATTCCTGTTTATGGTCAGAAACTAGTTATTGTCTTATGTTATAGAAGCTATGTCAGTCCTGTCAGTGTCTTCAAGTTTTTACAGTAATCTCTTAAATATTCAATGAATTTGCTCCAATCTTTCTGAAACTTCTGATCGCCTTGATTCCGTATCCTCACAGTCATTTTTGCCAATTCTGCATATTCCATCATCTTTGGTAAGATGCCATTCCTCGATCGTTGGTAATTCTTGTAATTTCCATCTTTGGGCTAGAAGGTTTTCTCATTCTTTGAGCCAAACAACATGTGATGTTAAGTGCATAGAATCGTAGAATTGTAGAGTTGGAAGGGACCCCAAGGGTCATCTAGCCCAACCCTTTGCAATACAGTGATCTCAACTAAAGCATTCATGGCAGATGGCCATCCAACCTCTGCTTCAGAGCCTCCAAGGAAGGAGAGTCCACAACCTTCCCAATGGAGACCATTCCACTGTCAAACAGCTCTTACTGTCAGAAAGGTTTTCCGTATGTTTAATCGGGATCTCCTTTCTTGGAACTTGAAGCCATTGGTTCAAGTCCTACCCTCCAGAGCAGATGAAAACAACCCAGTGTGGTGTAGTGGTTAAGAGTGGTAGACTCGTAATCTGGTGAACCGGGTTCGCTTCCCCGCTCCTCCACATGCAGCTGCTGCTGGGTGACCTTGGGCTAGTCACACTTCTCTGAAGTCTCTCAGCCCCACTCACCTCACAGAGTGTTTGTTGTGGGGGAGGAAGGGAAAGGAGAATGTTAGCCGCTTTGAGACTCCTTCGGGTAGTGATAAAGCGGGATATCAAATCCAAACTCTTCTTCTTGATTACCAATTGCAGCTTTCTTTCTCCGCTGGCTGGTTGGGTGAGCAGGCAGGCAGATCCTCACTGTATTTCAATCTATAACAGCAACATGTTTTATTACTGATAACCTTATTATCCTGACCACCATCATGCACACGATCAGCAAATTCTTTCTCTGAACGTGGATCCGTATGTAGGCAAAACGGTGCCACCAATTCACAAAAAAAGCCCTAAATGGGGAGAACCATAAAAGCATTTTATGTGGGAGGCTAATAAATAAATTGCTGCTGCTGCTGTTGTTGTTATATTGTGCAATGCCTCTGAAAGCAAGTGCACAGAGGAGTCAGCTTGCCCCTGATGCAGGATACAAGCAGGCAAACAACACACTCTGTGCTGCCCCCAGCCTCCTGGGGCAACTTTGCTGTGCTGCAATGCTCAGGTGTGTTGCAGCGCCCCTACCCGATCCTCTGCATCCGAACAAGAGTTGCGCCTATAACCCCGAATTTGGAGCCGAGCTTGTGCTTCGCTCACGCAGGGAAGCTACACCCTCTTGTGCATGGAAAACCCATGCAGCACAAAACAAGTATTTCAGGGGGTAGAAGGATGTGGGAGACAGTGCGACCAAGGAGGAGTGCAGCGGCAGGGATAATTAAATGAAGGTGGAGGCCGAAGGCACAGGAGAATAATGGGAGGCGGCTCCATTTGTCGGGAACAGTCTAAATAAAGACCGAGAGCAGACAGGGGAGGGGAGGGAGGGAAGAGTGCAGGGCAGGGTGTGGGATGAGATCACGGAGGGCCTTGAAGGACAGAACAAGGAATTCAATGCCTAGCGCACGGCGAGACGCGATGTGTCTGGGGCATCTGGGAGCAGCCACCGATGTTAATCGTGATTCCCTTAATGCGCTTTCCGACGAAGCAAAGATGTGGCGGCGATAAGGACCGCAGGAGTAGTGAGATGATAGATGTGGCGTTTGGGGTGGGGGGTGGGGAAGCAGAGACAGGAAGGGCAGGGGGGCACCTTTGGGGGAAGGTGGCTGGGGACGCTTTGTGCCGGGCACTGGGAATAAAAATTCAGTGTCAACATAAGCTGGAATCCATAGCCTGGGTAATCATGGCAATATTGATGGGGTGGGGAAATACTAAATTGTGGAGAAACCTTCCAGGGGCCACATAGCAGGGTGGGCAGGACCAGGAGCAAAACTGGGTGGGCCAATGAATGGACTGGATTCATGGGCATCCAGCTCTTGGCATGCATGAACGTGAAGATCAGCATCCGAGGCTGTTCGCCATTGAAAACAGTGAGGTTGATGAGTCCCAGGATCAGAGCATCATTCTCTGAGGTGGTCCTGTTTTGGCACACCCAGCCCAGGAAAATTTGTACAACCCCTTCTCTTTTGGCCTTTAGGAACACTCTAAATGGCCCTTGCATTTCAGATGTTGCTTTTATCCTGATGTTTTGCATTGTTTTTGCCGCTATTTTAAATGTTCAAATGTGAACGCTGTGTTGGGCTGATCGGTTGCAAGCAATCCATCTTGGGAGGTTATAAAGCGATCTAGAAATCCCTTAAAAGATGGTGGTGGTGGTGATCGACTGCCTGTATCAAAAGGCAGATTGAGTCCCACGTTTTGAAAGTTTTTTCTTTCTGGGAATTTTGTGTCTCTGCTGTCTTCAAGGATAAATACGAATGCGCTAATTCATTTTGTATGTGTGTGTGTGTTTCATCCTAGGGCTCTAAGTGAGAATATGGCCAATGGCATTGAAGACCTTATAGGGATCCCATTCCCAAACCACAGCAGCGAAGTCCTTTGCGGCTTAAACGAGCAGCGGCACAACGGCCTCCTCTGCGATGTCATCCTCATTGTCCAGGACCAAGAATACAGGACCCACAAGTCCGTCCTGGCCGCCTGCAGCCAATACTTTAAGAAACTCTTCACTACCGGCACTTTAGCAGACCAGCCCTATGTTTACGAGATTGACTTTGTTAAGCCTGAAGCACTTTCGGCAATCCTCGAGTTTGCCTATACCTCGACCCTCACCATCACCACCTCGAACCTCAAGCACATCCTCAACGCGGCCAGGATGCTGGAGATCCAGTGTGTCATCAACGTCTGCCTAGAAATCATGGAGCCCAGTTTGGAGGAGGGAGACGAGAGGGAGGAGGAGGAGGAAGAAGAAGAGGACGATGAGGAAGAAGAGGAGGACGAGGAAGAAGAGGACGTGGGAGACTTCGTAAACCAGAACCTAACGGACGTACAAGACGTCGGCTGCCACCAAAGTCCTTCCAAATCTGACCTCGCAGAGGAAGCTTACTCAGAGAGACCAAGTGGGTTCTCCAACCATTTTCAGGCCAACAGCTCCAATGGCTCCTTGGGCATGATTAGAGACTTCTCCATCGAGTCCCTCCTAAGGGAGAACTTGTACCCTAAATCTAGCATCCCAGAACGGAGGCCGGCTCTGTCTCCCTTTGTCCCCGACCTCTTCCCGCACTTGTGGAACGGAGACTTTGGCGCCTTTTCCCAGGTGGAGGAGCAGCCGGTGGACAATGGCCCCTTGGATCTGGTCATCCGGAAGAGAAAGATCAAGGAGGAGGAGAAGGAGGAGCCCTCTCCCGCCCCGTTCCCCAACGACCTCTTCAAGGACATGTTTGCCAACAACCCGGTGGCCCATTTGGGCCACATCAAGGCGGAGAATGATTATGGAGCCTACCTGAACTTCCTCAGCGCCGCCCACTTTGGGGGAGTCTTCCCTCGGTGGCCGGAAGAGAGGAAGATCAAGCCCAAGGCCTCCCAGCAGTGCCCCATCTGCAACAAAATAATCATGGGGGCCGGGAAGCTGCCGCGGCACATGAGGACCCACACGGGGGAGAAGCCATATATGTGCAATATCTGTGAAGTCCGATTTACCAGGTCTGCACACGTTAAAAAACTACTAGACACCCCAGCAGTTATAAGATTCCCCCCCCCATGTGGTATATAATAAGTGCATGCTTTATCCTGTTCTGTTTACAAAGACTTCAGGCTGGCATATGTAGTTATTCCCCCCCTGTCTTAACCCTCATAGCAAACCTGACAGGTAGGTTGGGAGGAGATGCAGTAGGCGTCATGCGCAACTGGGGTCCTGAACCATGATCTCCCGGGTCTTAGTCCAATTCCTTGGCCCAAGGATGGAGAAAATGTAGACCTACAGGTGTCGCAGGGCTCCCACTGCCATCAACCCCAACTAAAAGGTTGAAAGGTCAGGGGTTAAACAGCTTCTGGAGGAAAACATGCTTCCCATCTTTGCACAAAGAATTCCTCAGTGCGAAGAAATCCGTTCGAAAACTCTCAGTGCACTTAACAAACACTCTGTACTCCTAACAAACCACAGTTTACAGGATTCTGTGAGGGAAACCATGGCTGTTTAAAGTGATATAATAGCACTTTAAATGGGTGGTGCAGGTGTGGCCCAAGTCTGTTTTTAATAGCGTTACTTGCACACTATGGGAAGACTTGGGTAAGGGCAAAGTTGGGCGTCTGCTTAGGGCTCACACCTCAGCAGGAGCCCACTGGTCCTTGGGATAGCTCAGTCGGTAGAGCACGGGACTCATAATCTCAGGGTCGTGGGTTCAAGCCCCAGGATGAGCAAAAGATTCCTGCATTGCAGAGGGTTGGACTAGGGTCCCTTCCAACTCTAGGGTGATTCTATGATTCTGTGACAAGAGCCCTCCCTCTTGCTGCAGGGAGGAGGTAGATTTGGTGAGGCAGGATGGGCATGAGGAAATGAGTTGCCTGAGAGCCCTCCAGAACTGGGAACCGATGCCGTCTGAGTGCCTTTATTAACAGGCTAAGTCAATCTCATGCCGGCTGGAGATGAGAAAGGGGAGGCAGTGAAGAGAGTCAGAGACGCCCCCAGAAACCTTCTCGCTGGAATCGGCGTCTCCGTCTCCCAGTTGTAATCTCCAATATCATGTTCTAGTTGAGAGTATTATTATGCTAAAAGACCGTGCTCATTAACCATTAATTATCATCTGCGAGAACAGGCCTGGGAATTGATTTGCCTCTGCAGTCCAATTTAATTCGCCAAGAGGGTTTTTGAAAGGGTTCTCCTGCAGCAGAAGGTTAGGCCTGTAGAAGCTGCTGAAAGCCCATGGTGCCGGGGGCAGGGGCAAATCCCAGTCTCACTCTCCCCTAAGGATATGTGTGGGAACCAATGAGATGGGGCAAGGGAGTGTTTTCCCCCCAGAGAGTTGCATCAATCCTGTGCCAAGGACGAGAGAAACGGCATCTGAAGCTGCTGTTGAGAATTTTCTTTTATAGAAATGATCACATCCATAACATAGCATGACATTAACATTCCCACCAGTAGAAACATATTTACATTTTATCTGCTAGCTAGCTAGCTGGAGATATTGTGTATATATTGCAGTTAATGTGAGTTGAATGAAGAGGGTGCATAGGAACCAGGCAATGTGCCTCTTTAGCACTCAGATGGTTATATTTCGGTTCAATAAGCTGAAATATATACAAGGCTTTTGGCCGCATCTGCTTCACTCCGTCCTTCTGCAGCCAACTCCCAACCATGGCTTCCTATCCTGCCTTGTTATATTAACCATAGTTTCCTAGTTTGGGTGTAACAGGAAACAGTGGTTCACAGAATACATCCTGGTTTGTTTGCTCACTTTTACAAGGGGTGCAAGCATCTGTGACCCACCCAGATGTTGGGCATGGTTGCCACTCGAGTGTGTGAAAAATGCACAAACCCCACATCTCTCAGCGTTGCTTTTGGGATGACTCATATTCAGTGTGAGCATTTGGCTTTGAGTTTATTTGGTGCGGTAGGGCTTGCTGATCAGAAGGTCGGCAGTTCGAATCCCTGCGATGGGGTGAGCTCCCGTTGCTCGGTCCCAGCTCCTGCCCACCTAGCAGTTCAAAAGCACGTCAAAGTGCAAGTAGATAAATAGGACACAGTATTCTAAATGCAGTCTGGCCAAGGCAAAATAGAGCGGCACTATGGCTTCCCTTGATCTGATGTGGAATCTTTTTCATGAATATGCACACACTTAACTTTAGGGCGGAAGTATAATCACAAGAAGAGCACTAGCAGATCATATCAAAGGTTCATCACCCTATCTCCCCCAGTAGCCAACTTGATGCCTATTTAGGAAGACCACCAGCAACAGGGTGGCTTTAACGTCCACCCTTAGCAAGGCAGGGTCTGCCTTTTTGTGCCGGTGAGCACATCTGGAATTTTGAGGAAGTGCTGTGGGCATCAGTCACAATTGACATTTAAAGTAACATTGCTCTGAGAATCATAGAATCATAGAATCCTAGAGTTGGAAGAGATCACAAGGGCCATCCAGTCCAACCCCCTGCCAAGCAGGAACACCATCAAAGCATTCCTGACAGGTGGCTGTCAAGCCTCTGCTTAAAGACCTCCAAAGAAGGAGACTCCACCACACTCCTTGGCAGCAAATTCCACTGTCAAACAGCTCTTACTGTCAGGAAGTTCTTCTTAATGTTTAGGTGGAATCTTCTTTCTTATACAGTAGTTTAAATCCATTGCTCCGTGTCCGCTTCTCTGGAGCAGCAGAAAACAACCTTTCTCCCTCCTCTATATGACATCCTTTTATATATTTGAACATGGCTATCATATCACCCCTTAACCTTCTCTTCTCCAGGCTAAACATACCCAGCTCCCTAAGCCGTTCCTCATAAGGCATCGTTTCCAGGCCTTTGACTATTTTGGTTGCCCTCTTCTGGACACGTTCCAGCTTGTCAGTATCCTTCTTGAACTGTGGTGCCCAGAACTGGACACAGTATTCCAGGTGGGGTCTGACCAGAGCAGAATACAGTGGTACTATTACTTCCCTTGATCTAGATGCTATACTCCTATTGATGCAGCCCAGAATTGCATTGGCTTTTTTAGCTGCTGCATCACACTGTTGACTCATGTCAAGTTTGTGGTCTACCAAGACTCCTAGATCCTTTTCACTTGTACTGCTCTCAAGCCAGGCGTCACCCATCCTGTATTTGTGCCTTTCATTTTTTTTGCCCAAGTGTAGTACTTTACATTTTTCCCTGTTAAAATTCATCCTGTTTGCCTTGGCCCAGTTCTCTAATCTGTTAAGGTCATTTTGAAGTGTGATCCTGTCCTCTGGGGTATTAGCCACCCCTCCCAATTTGGTGTCATCTGCAAACTTGATCAGGATGCCCTCAAGCCCATCATCCAAGTCATTGATAAAGATGTTGAATAAGACTGAGAGGCTCATTTTCCTTATGAACAAAAATATTTTGACACTTTTCAATTACAATCTGGCAGGGCTTCCTGGGATTCACTAAGATGTGGCCTTAGAAGTTGGCTCCGAAATCAGACAGGGTACCCATATCTCTCCAGATAATCAATGATCTCCAATTCCCATCAGCTCCAACCAGCATGACCCCTGGTCATGGATGATGGGGGGTTGAGAGTTCAGCAATCTCCAGAGCACTACGGGTTCCCCAGTCCATGGTTGCACCAAGTTTGTGCCAAGTGCCCTGGCGTTGCAAAAATAAATGCTGCGATCGTAGCAGTAGTTTAAAGTGCTGCAGCAGTTTTGTTTGGATTTTTTTATTTTTATTTTAAGGACTGCCTCATGCCAAGCCATGATTCATGCATCCTTGGACTGGTATCAACATGCAAGTTGATGACGGGACCATTTGCAAATCCATTGTGCACAGAGGGAGGCAATTGCTCTTTCCTGACCTGCCCAGGTTGCATCATGCTGTTTGCGAACCCTCTGAAGGGCTGGTTCCAAGAGCACAAGCTGTGACCTTGCATGCCGGCACAGCTCACCTTAGAATGAATGGATGGGGCTGAGCTGTGGAACATGGTGGAATTATTGGGCGTATTTGTTTACATAGTGCCATCAGTGGACGTGGGGCTTTCTCACATAGACAAAAGGGACACGCCCCCTACATGGAGGAGCTTACGGTGTAAAAGTCGAGGGTGATGGAGAATGGATGGGGCGAGGAGAGGGCAGGGGCCTAAGAAGTGGGGGGGGGGCGACCCAGGTTCCATCATGGAGGGGGTGACAAATTATCAAGGAACAATTACTGCCCTACTAGGGTGGATCATAAAAAACTTTTTTTTAAATGCCTGCTCCAAAGGTCTTATCTTACTACACTAGGGATTATATAGCTACTAGTAAATTAAGCCTGTTAAGCAAAACAGGCGCTAGAAAGCTCTCTCGCGGCAGCAGGAGGCTCCGCTTCAGTGCTGGGTCACCGGCGCTCCGCGCCGGTTCCCCGCACTGTGGTGGAGAGCCGCGATGTTCGGCGGCTGCAGCGGGAGCCCAAAGCGCCCAAAATGGAGGCGTATGGCGGCAGCAGGAGGCTCCGCTTCAGTGCTGGGTCACCGGCGCTCCGCGCCGGTTCCCCGCACTGTGGCGGGGAGCCGCGATGTTCGGCGGCTGCAGCGGGAGCCCAAAGCACCCAAAATGGAGGCATATGGCGGCAGCAGGAGGCTCCGCTTCAGTGCTGGGTCACCGGCGCTCCGCGCCGGTTCCCCGCACTATGGCGCGATGTTCGGCGGCTACAGCGGGAGGCAGCGGGAGCCAAAGAAATGGAGGTCGCAAAGATAACGCAGCAATTGCAAATGACGGCGGAAGGTAGACGGCGGCAATGCAAGCTACTGTCTGCCCCAACGGTCGCTCACAGAATGACCGTTAAGGGCAGGCAGCGTTGGAAAGCAGTTGGAGCTGCGAGGGTGGGGAGGTAGAGGCGTGGTCTCTACGCTCCAATCCCAGCGTCTGTCTGGGACATGCGCAGTGGAAAATTTCCACTGACACACACCCCGGACGTGGGGACATTAGGGAATTATTATATAGGATATATGAAATTTCATGCATATCAGTTAATATCTTGACCCTCCTCCATGAAAATAGCTGTTTACTTGGCTGTTTTCCTATGTCGTGAAGGCTGAAATTTCAATTCAGTGGAGCACTTACTGTTCCCAACCCTAACCCTGCGGAAAGCCATCTAATTAGACTTTAATTTGATTTTGACGTGTTTTTAGGAGGCAATTTAATTATTGTTTGGTTTTATATCAGTGTTATGTATCTGATGTTAGCCGCCCTGAGCCCGACTTTGGCCAGGTTTATTTTTACTTATTATTATTCCTTTGTAAGAAAATATGAAATAACGTAAAACCATTTTTGCAGGCAAAAAAAAAAAAAAAAATCAATGTGTGGGGGGGTGACGAGAAATTTTCTGCACCAGATACCACCTGACCTTCCTATGCCTCTGGGAGAGGGAACAAGGGATGCATGGTCCTTGGTGCTTCACCTCAAAAAAAGACATTGCATTGCTGGGAAACATGCAGAAAACGTGCCGCTAAGCCTGCTATCTTACGCACCAGGGATAGCCAGCATTGCGTCATTGAGATGTTTTGGCCAAAGCCCAGCAGTGATGAGCTTTGTAGTACCACCCAGAGGGTACCAGATCAGCTACGCACTTTTGTCGGAATAATTCCCATTGAATTAGATGCCTCTTACGTCTGAGCAGAGAAGTGTACGATTGCACTGTTAAACGAATGGAGGGTTTGAGAACTTTTCCTTGGAGGACAGATTGAAGTGTTGGAGGTCTTTTAGTCTAGAACAGGCATCCCCAAACTTTGGCCCTCCAGGTGTTTTGGACTACCATCCCCATCATCCCTGACCACTGGTCCTGTTAGCTAGGGATCATGGGAGTTGTAGGCCAAAATATCTGGAGGGCCGCAGTTTGGGGACAACAACAACAACAACAATTTATTATTTATACCCCGCCCATCTAGCTGGATTTCCCCAGCCACTCTGGGCGGCTTTCAACATAACATTAAAATACAATAATCTATAAAGCATTAAAAGCCTCCCTAAACAAGGCTGCCTTCAGATGTCTTCTAAAGGTCTGATAGTTGTTGCTCTCTTTGACATCTGAAGGGAGGGCGTTCCACAGGGTGGGTGCCACTACTGAGAAGGCCCTCTGCCTGGTTCCCTGTAACTTGACTTCTCGTAGTGAGGGAACCGCCAGAAGGCCCTCGGCACTGGATCTCAGTGACCGGGCAGAATGATGGGGGTGGAGATGCTCCTTCAGGTATACTGACCGAAGCCATTTAGGGCTTTAAAGGTCAGCACCAACACTTTGAATTGTGCTCGGAAACGTACTGGGAGCCAGTGTAGGTCTTTCAAGACCGGTGTTATGTGGTCTCAGCGGCCGCTCCCAGTCACCAGTCTAGCTGCCGCATTCTGGATTAGTTGTAGTTTCCGGGTCACCTTCAAAGGTAGCCCCACGTAGAGCGCATTGCAGTAGTCCAAGCGAGAGATAACCAGAGCATGTACCACTGGAGAGACAGTCTGCGGGCAGGTAGGGTCTCAGCCTGCGCACCAGATGGATGCCTGGTCTAGAACAAGAAAGGATTCAGCAGGGGGCCGGTGAAGGTTGAGGGGTCACAAAACGGTGACGAGAAAGCTATGGGTAGACGGAAGCTTTTCTCCCTCGCCCCTAATGCTAGAACTCGGGGAGAGCCAATGAAACTGAACCCTGGAAGATTTAGGATGGGTAAATGAAGGACTTCTTCATACAAACACATAATTGAAGCATGGAAGTGGTGACGGTGGCTGGCTTATGTGTCTTTAAGAAGATGCTAGGCATATTTCTGGTGGAAGATCAAAGGCTTTTTAGCCAGGATGGCAATATAGAACCTGAAAGTTCAGGTGCAGTATACTTCTGAATATCAGCTGATGAGGAGCATCTGCAGGAGAGGACCATCACCTCCAAGCCCTGCTTATGGGCTCTGGTTGGACACTGAGGTCCAGCGCCAAGGGCCTTCTGGCGGTTCCCTCACTGCGAGAAGCAAAGCTACAGGGAACCAGGCAGAGGGCCTTCTCAGTAGTGGTGCCCGCCCTGTGGAACGCCCTCCCATCAGAGGTCAAAGCGATTAACAACTATATAACATTTAGGAAATACCTGAAGGCAGCCCTGTTTAGGGAAGTTTTTAATCTGTAACATGTTAATGTATTGGTTTTTTAATGTTTGCTGGAAGCCGCCCAGAGTGGCTGGGGAGACCCAGCCAGATGGGCGGGGTACAAATAATAAATTATTATTATTATTATTGGACTTGGATGATCAAATGCATTTTCCGGCTTTGTTTCAGCTGGGAATGGGTGGGGTGTCTCAACCTGTGCGCAAGGTAAACAGCAGCCCTTGGCTACACCCAGAATACACTGTGCACCAGAGAAGTGGTTTTTGTTTGTTTGTTTGTTTTTAAAGTGGCAAGCCACCTGTACAGAAGCCACGCAAGGGGACTGCGGAGCAGGGTGGAGTTTGCACAAAGGACAGAGGCGCTCACCATAGGCCTCCCGGTGACCCTGTTTCTCAGACTGATCTTGTGATGCCACTGTCAAGACATCCAGCACCTGGCCAATGAAGTGGTGCAGCAAAAGTGGGCATGCGCTGAGAAATTGGCCTGTCTGGCAAGCAATCGCCTGAGTGCTGCCAAGCCAAATACTGGCATATTTAGGGAGAGCCATAGCTTAGTGGCAGAGAACCTGCCTTGCATGCAGAAGGCCCCAGGTCCAACCCCCCAGCATCTCCAAGTAGAGCTGAGATTATAGAGCAGGGTATGACTTGGAGCGCAAATACTACTGCTCTGGTAAAGAAGGCCCAGCAGAGAATTTATTTCCTCAGACTTTTAAAGAAGAACAATCTGAGTGAGAGACTGCTGGTGTCCTTCTACCGAGGCTCCATAGAGAGCATTCTTATATACTGTATTTGTGCTTGGTTCTCCAGCTGCACAGCCAGGGAGAAGAAGATACTTCAGAAGGTCATAACCACAGCCCAAAATATTATTGGTCATCCTCTCCCATCTCTGGAAGAACTATACAGTTCCCGTTGCCTTAAAAAGGTTAACAATATTTTAAAGGATCCATCTCATTCAGGATATAGTCTCTTTGCACCACTGCCTTCGGGTAGAAGATATAGAACAATTAGATCAAGAACAAATAGATTGAAGAACAGTTTCTACCCAAGAGCTATAACCATCTTAAACGCTGTAACCAGATAATATGACCTTGGAGAGCTGTGATGGGTGTATGTGTGGCTTTTTTTGGTGTGTGTGTGTGTGTTTTGTGCTGTTTTTTGTTTCTTTGTTTTTTTAACGGGATGGCATGCAATTTCGTTGCACTTGTATAGTGTTGTGCTTGTACTTGTGCAATGACAATAAATTATCTTATCTATCTTATCTTATTTCGGAAACCCTGGAGAGCCGCTTCCAATCAGCATGGGGGCCATGGGATGACACTTTGCCCAGGGCTCCCTGAATTACGGAGATGCCGGGGGCTGAGTTCTGCATCTAAGGCATGTTTACTGAGTTTTGGCCCCTTCCCAATAGTAGGACTTCCCCTGCCGTCAGCACTCTGCATTTAAAGCAGTAAAGGTAAAGATAAAGGGACCCCTGACCATTAGGTCCAGTCGCGGACGACTCTGGGGTTGTGGCGCTCATCTCGCTTTATTGGCCGAGGGAGCCGGCATTTGTCCGCTTCCGGGTCATGTGGCCAGCATGACTAAGCCGCTTCTGGCGAACCAGAGCAGCGCACGGAAACGCCGTTTACCTTCCCGCTGGAGCGGTACCTGTTTATCTACTTGCACTTTGACATGCTTTTGAACTGCTAGGTTGGCAGGAGCAGGGACCGAGCAATGGGAGCTCACCCCGTCGCGGGGATTCGAACCGCCGACCTTCTGATCGGCAAGCCCTGGCTTCCCCCACAGAATCTTGGGAACAACAGAGCTCCCATTTCCATGGTGGTTTAACAACCATTCCTTCTTTCCAGGGAACTCTGGGAATTGTAGCTCTCTGAGGAGGACCAGTGTCTCCTAACAACTCCTTAACTGCATTTAAAATAGAATGGAAGAAATGAAATGTGGATTTGGGATGTGGGTTTGTGCTGCCACCTGCTGGCTCCAGGAGCTCGCTGCTGGCTCAGTTCTTTGTGTGCTAAGCTTTCCGCACAGCAAGGTCTAGTTGAGGCATCTAAGATGGTTTCCAGGAATCCTTGTTTGACTTGTGTCTGTAGCTACTGCGGCAAAAGTTGGAGGTTCCTCAGCCTTTTAGTTCTTGTGTTTGATGTGGCCTCTCTTCGGTTGCCTTGTCTTGGAAGTAAAGTCCCCAAATCCCAACTAGATTAGCCCATTTTATAGAATCATAGAATTGTCACCTAGTCCAACCCCCTTCAATGCAGGAATCCTGCCCACAGCTGTCCCTGGGTGGGCTTGAACCACCATCCTGTTGGTTAACAGCCAGACCCATCGAAAGAACTGTGCGTGTGAATTTGACAACGTAGCCCACGTTTTTATGCCAAGTACCGTTGGGGGGTTTTTTTGTTTTTTTTTTTTTGCAGCTGAATAAATTTAGAAAAATAAATATGGAGGAGCAGGTATTGTTCTCTCCATGATTAAGCTACCCAAGGGTTCTTGGAGATCTTCAAAAAAAAAAAGGTTGACCAGCATAGCTGTCAACTTTCGGATTTGAAAATAAGGGATTTTTTATAAACTTTCGGATTTGAAAATAAGGGGTGCCGCGAGGGCGGTGCAATGGCACCAAGTAGCCTCGCCACCCTGCGCTCCAGAGGCTGCGCACGAACGGGTAAGTGAAAGAGCGAGCGCGTAGACGGCAGGCAGGCTGTCTGTCTGGTTGGGCGTGAGGGTCTGGCTGCACAAGGCATGCAAGCTCCGCCCCCAGTCGGTCTCAGACTCCTTATTGGCAGCCGAGCAACGCAGCTGAGGAGCCTCCCTGGCCGGCAGGGAGGGAGAGGAGCTGCTTCCTTTGAAATCCGGGAAATTTAAGGGATATCAACAATCCGGGATAGCAGCGGGAAACGGCATTGGAATAAGGGAGTTTCCCGCAAAAAAAGGGAGGGTTGACAGCTATGTTGGCCAGTCATCTGTTATAGAGATGCTTTAAAACACCTGAAGGAGCCAATGGATGTAAGATAGCAGTTGCCATAGCACTTTCTGGAACTGCCACCACGGCAGAAATCATGGGGCGCTTGTGCAGGAGGCAGCACCCACCCACCTGGGGATTGTTACAGTTTGTTTACATGCCACCTTTGGATCAAAAAGACCCCCCCCCCCGCCCCCCGGTGGCTTCCATAGAAGAAACACATAAATTCAAAAATGCACATTACAAATTATTATTTTTTAATTCAAAACGGGATCTTAGCGTTGCAACAGGCATCTGGTTGTTGACATTTTTAGAAGCAGAGTATTTAATTGGCAGTGGCCTAGAAGTGCTTGCCTCATATTTCTATTCATTTATGATGTTCATGTTACCTTATGGAGTATTAAAAAGCAATGTTTATGCAATTTCTAATTGAACGTTTCCCTTTTTAAAGTTGTGTTTCTCTTAAGGGTTTTGTGGTTCTTTTCCTTTAGCTATAGTCCATCAACACTGGATGGGCCACAGAGTCTCCATCTGATTCATAGAATCATAGAATTGTCGAGTTGGAAGGGACCCCAAGGGTCATCTAGTCCAACCCTCTACGGTGCAGGATTCCCAACTAAAGCATCCCTGGCAGATGGCCATCCAACCTCTGCTTAAAAAGCTCCAGAGAAGGAGAGTCCACCACTTCTCATGAGAGTTTGTTCCACTGGCAAACAACTCTTGCTGTCAGAAGGTTCTTCCAGATGTTGAGTCAGAATCTCATTTCTTCTAATGTGAAGCCATTGGTCATACTCTCCAGAGCAGGAGAAAACAAGCTTCCTCCATGTTCCATAGCCCTTTAGATATTTGATTATGACTACCATATCTCCTCTCAGTCTCCTCTTTTCCAGGCTAAGCATACCCAGCTCCCTCAACCGTTCCTCATAAGGCTTGGTTTCCAGAACATTCCTGTGTTCCTAAACTAGCCTCCCCCAATCTTGTGACTCCAGATGCTATTGGATTCCCAACTCCTATCCATCTTAGCCAGCCTGGCCAGCTGTCAGTGATGTTGTGAAGTGTACGGTAGTCTGAAAACATATAGAGGGCCACAGATTCAGACAGGACCTTATGGGCGTGTTCCAACTCCATATTCAGCGGAGCTGCCCCGAACTGATACTGTTGCTTCTCCTTTTTGCAGGCAAGACAAGCTGAAGATCCACATGAGGAAGCACACGGGAGAAAGGCCCTACCTCTGCATCCACTGCAACGCCAAATTCGTCCACAACTACGACCTGAAGAACCACATGCGTATCCACACGGGCATCCGCCCTTACCAGTGCAAGTTCTGCTACAAGAGCTTCACCCGCTCGGACCACCTGCACCGCCACATCAAGCGCCAGAGCTGCCGGATCTCCCGGCCCAGGAGGGGGCGCAAGCCGGCCACCTGGAGAGCGGCCAGCTTGCTGTTTGCGCAGAACGGCCAGTCGGACGACAAGAGCTTCCTGGTGCCCCCGGCCCTCGAGGAGATGAGCAGCCACCTTGGCAGTGCGGCGATGTGCCTTCCGGGCCCCAGCCCTAAGCATTTTATGGACGGGGCCAAGAACGCTCTGAATTTGCAAGAGCTGGAGAGCCAGTTTGAGGAAACCCAAATGAAGCTGTTTGGGCGGACACACCTGGACGTGGAGAGGAATGGGGGCCTCTTTGCCTTTGCGCTGGGCCACAATGAGAGCCTCTCGGCCCGGCCGTATTTCTCCCTCCCCGACCCCTGGGGGACGGGGTTCAATGGACTGGCGGGACTCAACCACCTTGCTCCCATTTCCGAAGCGAGCAACTAAGTGCCACCCTCTATCCAATGGATGGTTTAGGTAGGTTGATGGTTGGCAGAGGAGCTAAATTTCAGCTAGGAAGCCAAATACCCTGTTTCCCCTTTTTTAATACGTAGTCATAAAGTAAGCCATGGCAGGTTTTTTTTACCTTTGTGAGAAGACGTACCCCAAAAGTAAGCCATGGTGCCGCCATTGTTCCCGTCGCCTCCTCAGCCCCTCCTGCGTGCGCAGGGAGCCAGCGAACCAGTGAGAGGCACAGGGGGAAAACGCGCCTCTTGCGGAGTTCTGCCCCACCTGCTTAGCGCGCAGGGAGAGTTGCGCGGAGGGGGGGGGAGATGCCTCTTCCTGCCCCGCCTGTTCCCCGTGCGCAGGGAGCCAGCGAGAGGCGCAGGGGGAGACGTGCCTCTTGCGGAGTTCTGCCCCGCCTGCTCAGCGTGCAGGGGGAGGCTGTACTGTACCATACTGATGTAATTAAAAATAAGACATCCCCCGAAAATAAGCCACCCTGTGTTTTTTTGAGGAAAAAAATTTATAAGACGATGTCTTAAAAAGGGGGAAAGACGGTAGTGTGCGATACTGACTCTTTAGGGACGCGGGTGGCGCTGTGGTCTAAACCACAGAGCCTAGGGCTTGCTGATCAGAAGGTCAGCGGTTCGAATCCCCGTGACAGGGTAAGCTCCTGTTGTTCGGTCCCAGCTCCTGCCAACCTAGCAGTCCGAAAGCACGTCAAAGTGCAAGTAGATAAATAGGTACTGCTCCGGTGGGAAGGTAAATGGCGTTTCCATGCGCTGCTCTGGTTCGCCATGCTTTGTCATGCTGGCCACATGACCCGGAAGCTGTACAAGGCTCTCGGCCAATAAAGCGAGATGAGCGCCGCAACCCCAGAGTCGGACACGACTGGACCTAACAGTCAGGGGTCCCTTTACCTTTACTGAATCTTTACTTCTTTCTGTCCCATACAGTACATGTGATTGGTTAACTCTGGTCACATGGGAAGTACAGTGGTCCCTTGGTTCTCAAACGTAATCCGTTCCAGAAGTCCGTTCCAAAACCAAAGCGTTCCAAAACCAAGGTGCGCTTTCCCATAGGAAGTAATGCAAAACAGATTAATCCGTTCCAGACTTTCAAAAACAACCCCTAAAACAGCAATTTAACATGAATGTTACTATCTAACGAGACCATCAATCCATAAAATGAAAGCAATAATCAATGTACTGTACTATAAAATAAGTAAGACAATATTGTAGATGATAATTTTTTTAAAAAAAACTTCTTACCTGCACTGATTATAGTTATTCTTTGGATGGGGGGCTTTTATCCATTTCTGCAGTCACACAATCAATCAATCGGTAGCTGAACTGAGTTCCACACAGTCACAAAAACAACCGAAAAGGCCTCAAAAACAAAAACGCAAAATAAATAGCAAAAACAAAAGCGCCAAACTTAATCCATTCCGGAAGTCTGTTTGACTTCTGAAATGTTCGGAAACCAAGGCGCGGCTTCTGATTGGTGCAGGCGCCCCGGAAACAATAGCCGACAGCCGCATCGGATGTTCGGCTTCCGAAAAATGTTCGAAAACAGGAACACTTACTTCTGGGTTTTCGGCGTTTGGGAACCAAGGCGTTTGAGAACCATGGTACCACTGCATCTTATTTTTGTTGTTGTTCAGTCGTTCAGTCGTGTCCGACTCTTCGTGACCCCATGGACCAGAGCACGCCAGGCACGCCTATCCTTCACTGCCTCTCACAGTTTGGCCAAACTCATGTTAGTAGCTTTGAGAACACTGTCCAACCATCTCGTCCTCTGTCGTCCCCTTCTCCTTGTGCCCTCAACCTTTCCCAACATCAGGGTCTTTTCAAGGGAGTCTTCTCTTCTCATGAGGTGGCCAAAGTACTGGAGCCTTAACCTCAGGATCTGTCCTTCTAGTGAGCACTCAGGGCTGATTTCTTTAAGAATGGATAGGTTTGATCTTCTTGCAGTCCATGGGACTCTCAAGAGTCTCCTCCAGCACCATAATTCAAAAGCATCAATTCTTCGGCGATCAGCCTTCTTTATGGTCCAGCTCTCACTTCCGTACATTACTACTGGGAAAACCATAGCTTTAACTATACGGACCTTTGTCGGCAAGGTGTTGTCTTTGCTTTTTATGATGCTGTCTAGGTTTGTCATTGCTTTTCTCCCAAGAAGCAGGCGTCTTCTAATTTCGTGACTGCTGTCACCATCTGAAGTGATCATGGAACCCAAGAAAGTGAAATCTCTCACTGCCTCCATTTCTTCCCCTTCTATTTGCCAGGAGGTGATGGGACCAGTGGCCATGATCTTAGTTTGCTTTGTTTTGTGTGTGAGTGACTTGACTGCGATGGCTGCATCTCCATGAACACCGAAGAAGAGGCAGCATTAGATAACTGTCTCTCCAAACGCAACAGAGGAGAGGAGTGCTAGCTCTTAAGACACAGCCAGTCTGTTATGAGAAGAAACATTGGGGTCCCAAGCTAGGGCTTTAAAGCACCAGCACCTCACACTGGGCTTGGAAGCACCCATGTTAATTCTTTCAGAATAGGTGTAATAATAATAATAATAATAATAATAATTATTATTATTATTATTATTTATTTGTACCCCTACCGCCCCCATCTGGCCAGGTCTCCCCAGCCACTCTGGGCGGCCTCCAACAGATATTAAAATACATTAAAATATCACAGGTTAAAAACTTCCCTAAACAGGGCTGCCTTGAGGTATTTTCTGAATGTCAGATAGTTGTCTATCTCTTTAACCTCTGCTGGGAGGGCCTTCTGTGGGATGTAACCACTAGAGCAGTCAAGTACAACAATGCTAGAAGGGGTTTCAGTCCTCCAGCCACAACTTCCTGGTCACCTGGACTGAGACAACTACCTTTTGCAGCTAGATGTGGGAGTGGCTTCACCTGGGCAGGTTAGAACAAAAAGGCACAGGTCATGTAGCCATTCTCTCTCTTGCCCTCTTGCCTCTCATCTCGCCTGGATTATCAGGAAGGATGCCCAGTTGGCTTCCAGCCAACTGGGGCCTAATGGAGTTCTCTCCCACATGGAGAGATTCCAATTGTACATATCTTTACTATGCATAAGCCTGCCTTCTTTTGGGAATCTTACTGTGTCTCCAACAGAATGTCCATGAGTAAACCTTTTATATCTTTTTATAGAAGACGTGTGCTGTGTCTTATTTGAAGAGGGACAAAGGGGAAATATAGTGACAAACCAGGAAACTAGATTAAGTTGATTCTAGCGAATCAAAGCAACTTCCGCTGTGTGTATTTTAAAAGGGAATGTTACTCTGCTAGTTGAACTTGCAAGCGCAAGTTAGGATGAGATATATTAAATTATAAATCATCATCCACGTTCCCAAACATTCCCACACCTTCCACAGGGTGGGCGCCACTACCGAGAAGGCCCTCTGCCTGGTTCCCTGTAGCTTTGCTTCTCGCAGTGAGGGAACCGCCAGAAGGCCCTCGGCGCTGGATCTCAGTGTCCGGGCTGAACGATGGGCGTGGAGACGCTCCTTCAGGTATACAGGACCGAGGCCGTTTAGGGCTTTAAAGGTCAGCACCAACACTTTGAATTGTGCTCGGAAACGTACTGGGAGCCAATAATATGTATCAGTTGAAATTCCAGCAGACACTTTCTGCACTCATTGAAGCCTCCATGTTGTCTGTAAGGGCAGCCCCACAAACTGTGCATTACAGTAGTCTAGCAGGGAGGTTACCAGAGAGCATGGCAAGGGGACCCCCCATTTTTTATGTGCAACCTTCCTTCCAAGAATAATGAAAGAAAACCCATAGGATCGTGACTTGAAAGAATGGATTACTGAAAGCAACGTTCTCTGTACCTGAAATTTATTTTTCTCTCTCTCTCCGTAGGCTCCCTTCAGCACTGCTTGGCTCCCTCTGGTGAAGGGACCGTTCAAGGAACAGAGACTTTTTTTTTCCTTACTGGAAGACTGTTGAAAATTAAATCGCCACCCCCCCCAAAAAAAACCCTGCTTGCGTTTGTTTAAAACCCAGCAAAAGACTTTTCTTATTTGCACCAATGTGGGGAAGGAGAACGGAACCTTTTGAGAACCGCGTCAGACTATTTTTGTTTCTAAATGTACAGAAATCTTTCTGAGCTACTGTTTTGCAGATTATGGCTTCCTTCAGGTTTTGAGGGGTTATTTGAGTGTGGGGAGGGCTTGCGGGGGGGGGGGGGGCTGGGAGTGTCCTACGATCTGGAGTCCTTGTAAAATATCCAAAGATTCTGAGTACTGTATAATCTACAAGAGCTTGAAGCAAAAGGGACATGCTTTCATTATGTTTCCTGTTTGTCGGGACGGGGTATTGTCAGGAGGGTGGAAGATCCTTTGGAAATTTTCTATTTATAACTATTTTTATGCGACTGCTTTATGTAAAAAGAAGAATGGGGATGGGATACCATGTCAAACAGATTTGCCTTAGATAATCAAGGGACAATCATCCTTAACTCTTGTGGGACGCTCTAGGTTCTTGTTTTAAAAGACTGGAAAAGATACTTTTATGTATTTATTAAGCAGTATTAGTTGATTTTCTTTTTTCTTAAATTATTGGCAACATGCAGGGTTTTTTAAAAAATGCACATCAGTGAAACACGGGGAAGGAAAAGGCTGGTTCACACATGACAGGGCAGCAAACCTGGGTTTGTCGCCAGGCGTACACTCAGCAGGTAACATAACTGTGGCCGGTCATGGCTTTCTGACAAATGTACTTCGATAATGCACATGTTTGTAAGCGTATGGGTCACATGTGCTTAAGACATCTTCAGGGTACACCGAAGAAACATAATGTGTGAAAAGATGCTAGCAGGTGTTCCAAAATTTAACCCAGCCTTCCCATCGCTGTCAACTTTCGGATTTGAAAATAAGGGATTTTTTCAAACTTTCGGATTTGAAAATAAGGGATACCGCGAGGGTGGTGCAATGGCACCAAGTAGCCTTGCCACCCTGCGCTCCAGAGGCTGCGCGCGAACGGGTGAGCGAAAGAGCGAGCGCATAGACGGCAGGCAGGCTGGCTGTCTGGTTGGGCGTGAGGGTCTGGCTGCACAAGGCATGCAAGCTCCGCCCCCAGTCGGTCTCAGACTCCTTATTGGCAGCCGAGCAACGCAGCTGAGGAGCCTCCCTGGCCGGCAGGGAGGGAGAGGAGCTGCTTCCTTTGAAATCCGGGAAATTTAAGGGATATCAACAATCCGGGATAGCAGCGGGAAACGGCATTGGAATACGGGAATTTCCCACAAAAAAAGGGAGGGTTGACAGCTATGAGCCTTCCCTCAACCTGGTGCCCTTCAAACGTTTTGAACCACAACACCCAGTTCAAACCCACCTGTGTACATTTAGTGCCGTTCTGTTTGACTTACAGGACCCCCAGATTGGGCTGCTTCCAAAGGCCTTTTCCATGTGACTTTGCACCTTATTAGACTTCTTGATTGTTAAAGGGAACAATGGACGCTGATTGTGTTGCTGTTGTTAACAAGTTAAGGCTGATTGCCCCTGGATGATCTCATTTGGGTTATATGTTAGCTGGGCTCATTTTCTGGTGGAAGGGACATTACAGACCATAATGCTCTTGCAGCTTCTTGACATTTCACTGCAATGCAGAGGTGTGCCGGGCCCCTGGCACCCCATAATTGCAGCTGCCTGCTTCGAGGGGGCAAATACCCCATTGTGGGCTGCCCTGCCCTTGGCTAATTGTTCCCCGTGATCAAGTACGTGTAGAATTTTCCATGGCATCTGGAACCTAGATTCTGACAACCTTCTGCTTTCCTTTGTTTTATTTCTTCTTTTGTTTTAAAAAAATATATAAATAATGCATACTTCTAGACCCTATGATTTTGGAGATACATTTGAAGTCATGCGACATGGACAGCTGCTCACTTTGGTGCAATGAGCTCCGGTTGGTGCCCTGATGAGAGATCTGCTCTACAAAAGGATTTCAGCACCGCACACACATAAAAAGGATGGTTGCCCCTCCACTGAAGTGAACAGGAAATCTCGCTCCGGCAGAAGCTTTCTCTCTGTGTCGGCATCACAGCACACAAGAGGTTCTGGACTATGGCGACTTCTGGAACTTTGCAGATAGGTTTGAAGCTCAGTTATGCGCCTGCTGCATCGCCGAGCTTCATCATCTGCCCATGCGCCTTGCGTTTCAATTCCCCCCAAAGCTATCCCCATGTCTGCCATGCAGGTGGAAGCAACTGTGGCGCTGGCGTGGGCTTTTTCTGCCTCTCTTCCCACCCCAACTTCAGGCAAAAACAGCTGCTGCCAGAGAGATCTGTGAAAATAGTAGACACAGACGTTCTCTCTCTGGTAAGGAGAAGGTAGATGCAGCTAGCAGGTTGTGTAGTGGTTAAGAGCGGTAGACTCGTAATCTGGTGAACCGGGTTCGCGTCTCCTCTCCTCCACATGCAGCTGCTGGGTGACCTTGGGCTAGTCACACTTCTCTGAAGTCTCTCAGCCCCACTCACCTCACAGAGTGTTTGTTGTGGGGGAGGAAGGGAAAGGAGGATGTTAGCCGCTTTGAGACTCCTTCGGGTAGTGATAAAGCGGGATATCAAATCCAAACTCCTCCTCCTCCTCCTCCTCTCTTCTTTTGGGGGGAGTGGGGAATGGTGTGATCCAGAAGGAACCCCTCCAGCTACACATGAAGTCCTCCTAGATCAGGGATGAAGAACTAGTGGCTTACCAGTTGTTGTTGTTGTTGGAGGACTTGAACAGCCCAAGAAAACATGGTCAGGGATGATGTCCAGCAAGATCTGGAGGGCCACAGGTCCGCCACCTCTGCCCTAGAAGATGCCGGCACAGGGAGAATGGTGTGCTTTACATGTCTTCCCACATTTAGAGGGTAATACCTGAACTTGCCCATCGTATCTGCTAACGCTAAAGCAGGAAATTGCCACGCAGACATTCCCAATACACATCTCCAACATTAGGAGACTTTATTCTGGTCCAGAATAAAACTGGCATATAACTGAGCAGGGTTTTGTGCAGAAGATATTTGCGTGAATTGAAACTGATTCATTCCATTTATCCAGAGCACAGAATTGGAGCGGAGGACCTCTCACTCATGCAGAATATTAAGGGTGCTCGCTATCCTGTAACTCATTCCTCACAATGTGCAGGATGAATATTCTGATGCACCAGCTTTCCCAGGGAGGTTCATTCTGATCAAGGGTATCCCTGGAGACAATGCAAAGTCCAACATAGTTGAGCTGGCCAAAGCCCATCGGAATCAATACTAAAAGTAGGTTGAGCTCCTGAGTACGGGCTGGTTCCCAAGTGACAAATTGACCATCGCAGGCATGTCTGAATGGACCACCACAGGTGCAAAACCACAGGCAGAGCTTGCATATCTGTCTGCACCTCCAACACACAGGTCTTCCAGTGGTGTCAGTTCACACCTTCAGCTGCCAATCACAAAGTGCTCAGTAATCAAGTTTGAGAGAGAAGGAAGTGGTGGGAAACACCTGAGTAAACCAATCAAAGCACAGATTGCAGTAAAATGCCCCAGTCAGATACTCTTTGATAAAGCTTTGATACCTGGATTCATCCACCCTTCCCAAAGGCTTCTTGAGGGAATTCTCTGCAAGAGGCGAGCACTTTGCAGGCATTGCTTTGTACAGGTGTCCAGTCCACAGCGACCACCTTTGTTGTGGTAGATTAGGAGAATTGCACTGTGCAGCACATGGAAGCAGAGAGGGGCATTGGAGATTTTTGTGTGTGTTAACTGAAATTTCAGAAGCCAGTTTAAAAATCGCCAGCGGACAAGGATTCAGGGCCCACCATAGCCCTTCCCTGTGACTTGAGAAACCTGAATCAATTGTGCAGAATAGTAGGCAAGGCGAAAACCTGCAGTATAAGCGATGCAAAGCTGAAATAAATGAGGCAGCATTGCTCAGTTTGCATAATTTACGCAAGGCACAGGACCCAGCTTTTGTATTGCTCAGGGGCAGATGATGATGAGGATGATGATGATTAAGCATTAAGTACACATGGCCCCAACTATTTTGATCTTTCCATTACCCTTTCTGCTTCCACATGATTGGATCTCATATCACACCGATAACACTTGACATGGGGAACGAAGTGGAAGTCCCAAACCACAGCATTCCCCCTGCTTCAGATGTTACCCATGTGGTCCCGGACATGGGGCAGAGGCAATTATTCTGCAAACCTTCCTTTTAGTCAAGTGGTTGTTCTGCACAGATGTTTCAAGATACCTTGAGAAGGAGCAACTCTGGCCAGCACAGTAAGCAGTCCATGTGAACATGTTGAGCAAATGTTTTACTTGCACTAATTGCTGTAGAGCAGGATGTGATCAGACTCCTTCCATTTGATTTATTTGGGGGCAGGGAAGAAATTGCAAATCCCATCCACTGACAAGGAGCCGGTCCTGTAAACATACCTATTGCACATTTTTGCAACCCGTGGACAAAATAAAATATCTCAAATCAACCAGTGTCCTAAACTTCTCAGAATTATGTGTTGTTATTTGATCTGCATCTGTTTCTTAAGGCCTCCCTAATCCTAAACCTTCTAAAAGTTCAATCTGGTACATGTTTGCTCTGAAATATGTCCCCATTAAATTAAACAGGACTTACTGGAATGTGTGCAGGAGGAAGAGAACTAAGATGATCAAGCGTCTAGAAGCCAAGCCTTATGAGGAATGGTTGAAGGGTCTGGGTATGTCTAGCCTTTAGAAGACATCTGAAGGCAGCCCTGTTTAGGGAGGCTTTTAATGTTTTATAGATTATTGTATTTTAATGCTCTGTTGAAAGCTGCCCAGAGTGGCTGGGGAAACCCAGCCAGATGGGTGGGGTATAAATAATAAATTATTATTATTATTATTATTATTATTATTATTATTATTATTATTATTATTATTATAGCCTGGAAAAGAGGAGACGGGGGGGGGGGGGAGATGATAGCCATCTTCAAATATCTCAAGGGTTGTCACATGGAAGATGGAACAAGCTTGTTTTCTCCTGCTCTGGAGAGCAGGACTTGAACCAATGGCTTCAAGTTACAAGAAATGAGATTCTGACTAAACATAGGGGGAAACTTTCTGACAATGAGAGCTGTTTGACAGTGGAACAGTCTCCCTCGGGAAGTTGTGAACTTTCCTCCCTTGGAGGTTTATAAGCAGAGGTTGGGCCCCCGACCTCAGTTCCTTACTCCTTACAGTGATGGACAGCAACTCTCCAGAATTTCAAATGAGTTTCTCCCAGTCCTACCTGAGTCAATCTGCAGGGAGTGCAGATGTTTCACCGCTGAGCTATGGTTTAAGAACAATAATCTGTGCAGCTCTTCAACACCATCTAGTGGCCAAATAATGTGGGGAAACTGCACAGTGCTTATTTATTATTTTCTCTTCTCAAGGCCTGATAAAGAGTTCTGGGGAAGCGAAACGCCTGCATACTATTTTGCAACATTCCTCTGGCCTAATAGTGGCATTTATTTCATTTATTTGTCTCATAAAATTTATACACCGCTTGATTGTAAACACACACACACACACACCTCTTAAAGCGGTTTACAAGGAGGTATTGCCCTGCTATGAATTTTAGGGTTTTGGTTTTTTTAATGATATTCTTTAAAGTTTACAACACATCCAAAATGAATGGTGTGAAATAAGGTGACAAATAAATGAATATCCCATCAAATAGTTCCCATGATGGAAATCTATTTCTAGACTGCAGAAAGCTGGAGAGAGTGAACAGACCACAACCAGACTGCGGTATTTGGGGTGAACCAAGAGTTCATCCCCAGAGCTTCCTGTTCCTCCCCACCATGTGACTTCTTCAAAGCAGAAATGGTGGCCCAACTAAATGAACACAGGAAGCATTAGCAATGCATATTGCATAATTCACTTATGGTTTAGTAAGTTGACTCTGCCTCTCCAGTTACCTGTGGCCAGTTTTAACCTAGATGCAATGCTATTATAGGGAGAATTTTGCCTGATTCAGATGGATCACTGGTACGTATTGTTAAATAGCCCTTGACGTCAAACTCTATTATTATAAGTGTGTTTACTTCTAACTCCCACTGATGTCAATGGGGAATGTTTGCTAGTGCATTGTGTTTTAACTCATGGATAAAAAGGTAAAGGTAAAGGACCCCTGGACAGTTAAGTCCAGTCAAAGGTGACTGGGGTTGCGGCGCTCATCTTGCTTTCAGGCCGAGGGAGCCGGCGTTTGTCCACAGACAGCTTTCTGGGACATGTGGCCAGCATGACTGAACCGCTTCTGGTGCAACGGAACACTGTGACGGAAACCAGAGTGCACAGAAATGTCATTTACCTTCCTGCCTCAGCGGAACCTATTTATCTACTTGCACTGGCGTGCTTTCAAACTGCTAGGTGGGCAGGAGCTGGGACAGAGTAACGGTAATTCACCCCATCGCGGGGATTTGAACCGCCGACCTTCTGATCGGCAAGCCCAAGAAGCTCAGTGGTTTAGACCACAGCGCCACCCACATCTGTGTATAAGTCATGGACACCCAATGGACACAGCACACAGTTAGACTGAAGGACTTGCTCTCACAAGAGGCAGTGATGGCTAACAGCCTAAAGGTAAAGGGACCCCTGACCATTAGGTCCAGTCATGACCGACTCTGGGGTTGCGGCGCTCATCTCGCATTATTGGCCGAGGGAGCCGGCGTACAGCTTCCAGGTCATGTGGCCAGCATGACTAAGTCACTTCTGGCGAACCAGAGCAGCGCATGGAAATGCCGTTTACCTTCCCGCTGCAGTGGTATCTATTTATCTACTTGCACTTTTGACGTGCTTTCGAACTGCTAGGTTGGCAGGAGCAGGGACCAAGCAACGGGAGCTCACCCCGTCGCAGAGATTCGAACCGCCGACTTTCTGATCGGCAAGCCCTAGGCTTTGTGGTTTAACCCACAGCACCACCCGCGTCCCTATGGCTAACAGCCTAGATGGCTTTAAAAGAGGACTAGACAAATTCATGGAGGGGAGGGCAATGGATGGCTACTAGTCATGATGCCTGGGCTCTTCCTCCAAGGCACCAATGCTTCTTAATACCAGTTGCTGGAAACTGCAATAGGGGGAAGAGTTTTTTGTGTTCGGATCCTGCTTGCGGATTTCTCACAAGCATCTGGTAGTAGGCCACTGTGATAACAGGATGCTGGACTAGATGGGCCATTGGCAGGTAAATGGCTCCTGACGGCCCTCCCATCTGCTCTGAACAATGGAAACTGTGAGTCTCCAATCCGCATGTCATTCTCCATGTCCTTTGGATGCTCTTTTACTCCACAGAGACCAGTTGAGGTCCAAGTGGAAGCCTTAAACGTCAAAGCTGAGATGGGAACATGGGCTAGGTTTCCAAATATCTGAAAAGGTAAAACTGGGGAGGGGGGGGAATAAATTAATAGAGGAAATTATCAACATGCATGGCAGAAAATGGTGGAGAGAAGACGATGACATCTTGCAAAAAAAGAAGGGAGGGAATTACAAAGACAAAGATAGGAATAATTAAATCTATGGGTGACTGACATACAACAAGTTTTGCATATTGAGTAGATGTGACTTTAGCACTCAAATAAGCATCTCTGCACACCTGTGAGGCCTGAAGGAATCATAGAATTGTAGAGTTGGAGGGACTCCGAGTCTCATCTAGTCCCACCTGCTGCAACGCAGGAATCTCAAAGCATCCATGATAGATGGCCATCTAACTTCTGTTTTAACACCTCCAAGGAAGGAGAGTCCACCACCTTCCAAGGGAGCCTGTTCCACTGTCGAACAGCTCTTACCATCAGAAATGTATTCTTGACGTTTAGTTGGAATCTCTTTTCTTGTAACTTGAAGCCATTGGTTTGAGTCCTACCCTTCAGAGAAAATAAGCTTGTTCTATCTTCTATGTGACAGCCCTTTTTAGATATTTGAAGATGGCTATCTATCTCCTCTCAGTCTCCATTTTTCCAGGCTAAACATACCCAGCTCCTTCAACTCCACATGGTGTGCTTGATTCAGATTGGCTTTGGGGCAGGAGAGAGACATCAATGTCCTGATCAGCTGTAGAACAGGGGTGGGGAACCTCATGCCTGGAGGCCAAATGCGGCACCAAACCTCTCTATCTGGCTCTCAAAACTGCCCATGCCAAGCTCCCTCTCCCTCTCAAGAGACAATGGAGTTTGCCTCTGGGGGTGAAGTCAAACTGTATTAGCAGCATTGAAGAGACCTCCCCAGGGCACAAACCTAGGCAGTGTGTATGGAGTTCCTAGGCTGCCCAAACAACAAGACCCCTTTCTCGGCCTCGCTGATGTGGTCCGGTCCAAAGGAAAGCAGAGCAAGACATTTAGCACCAGTTTGGCTGCAGGAATTGCTAGAAGGAGGTGTATAAGGCACCATCCAACCGTATTGGGGACTCCACTCTGAATTTGCATAGGTGATAGATGATAAATGATAGATAGATATAGATGATAGATAGATAGAAAGATGATAGATAGATAGATAGATAGATAGATAGATAGATGATAGATAGATAGATGATAGATATAGATAAGATAGATAGATAAGATGATAGATATAGATAGATGATAGATAGATTAGATAGATGATGATGATGATAGATAGATAGATAGATAGATAGATAGATAGATAGATATAGATAGATAGATTTCTCCCTCTTATATGTTTCCAGTGTGCACAGATGGTGTGGAAAATTGGGGTAAATCTCATTTAGGCCCTAATCTGCACAAACATATGCTTAATTAGCCCTAGCCCTTTTTTACATAGTATAAATCGGAAGCAGACTGTATTGCAATAACTGACTGATCGTACAGTAAATTGGCTTATTCTTATCTTCCTGTCTGTGTCATTCAGATATTGTGATGAGTATTAACTTCATCCTATTGAAGAGATAAATGAGAAAATAATAAAGGTGAGATCAGGGTTAATCAAACTAAGCCCAAGATTATTGCATGCACTTAATTGAGCTCACATGACTTCCAAAGAACCCTTGGTTTCCTATCACCGGTACTTCCCCCGCTCTCTTCCAGCATTAAGGCTTTATAAATATGGTTTGGGATGGCCCAAAAACATGCAGAAAGGATTGGCTTAAGTTGTGTGATGATTTGGACATTGTTGTTTTCACAGGAGGGGTGTGGGTGTAAGCATGAGGGGCAGCTTTGCACCTGCCATCATGAGACATCTGCCAAGGTTCAGACTCCATCAGATACAACTGCCTTGGTGGCCACCCAAGACCACCCTTAAAAGGTGGGATGTAAATTTAAGAACGAGGCAATGTTAAGACAGGTCCATTGTCAGGGCTGGGCTGGGACTAACCTTGCCAGGAATCCCATCTGCACTCCAATCCAGATAAGGAGATCCATGGGTAGAAGGGGGCTCCTGTATGCTTTGCACTTGCTGGGAAGTGGGATGAGACCATAGCTAATTGCAAAAAGTCAAATCTTTGGGGGAAGTTGGTTTGTTGTGCAAGACCTCCCAATCCGCTATAATTCTGCAACCTGAATTTGCCACAGTCTGGAAGCAGCCCGAGAGAAATCATTATGCAAGTTTAAAAGTGAGACAAATACATTCGCAACCATCATATTCAACCTTAACTTGCACAGAATCTGGGTTTACACACTGGGAAAGAGCAAGTTCTCTGTAGAGGAGAACAGATGTATAATAAAAACAAAAACAAAGAACAAATAGGCTTGTGGCACCTTAAAGACTTAACAAATTTATTATGGCATAAGCTTATGTAGACAGATGTATGTAGCCTGATGCATAAAGTGAGGTATGATTTATTGATTTATAAAGCTTGTTTGCGGCTTCTCTATAAAATGTCTGAGATTATCTATAATAGAACAACAAATTTAGACAACATATATAATTTTTAAAAATGTTTTAAAGCCAGCAGCAATTTAAATATAACAAAAGGAAGACAGCTAATTATTATTCTTTTTAATGCAATTCAGCCTTCCAACAATTCTTTTCTTTTTTAAAAAGCCTTTTGGAATTAAAATGCAGGTGTGTCTTTTGAATCGTAACGTCTGTAAAGGTGAATCCATGGAGCATACTTTAGACACAGATGTGAAAGATGGTGATGAAGTAATCTTTGGAGGAAACACTTTTTAAATTAGCACGTAGGACCCAGGTTGCGCAGTGTGCAAGGTACATTGATCTGACAACTGGGTCCCGGCTGTGTAGTATCATAGCAATAATAATCAGAAAAGTCTGTTTTGTTTGTTAATTTATTATATTTTATCTCACCTTCCATCATCTTCAGTTATCTTTGCCAATGCTCAGGGACGAGGAGAGTTGTAGTCTAACAGCTTCTGGAGACCAAAGGTTGAAGAATAGTGCTCTGAGGACGGGGCCATTTCTATACAAAGGCAGCTTTGATGCTTCTCTCAACTCAGTCTCAAGGTTAAGCAAAGGGCTTTTCTAAGATCTGCATATATTTACATGAAACATAAGGGCAAAAGATACTATAAATAGCCTGTGAAGTCTCTAGGAAACTACCTCACCTTCTGGGAAAAGAAAGAAAGAAAGAAAGAAAGAAAGAAAGAAAGAAAGAAAGAAAGAAAGAAAGAAAGAAAGAAAGAAAGAAAGAAAAGCCACAAGGGGTTATGTGCTAGGGGAAGAGACAGATACAAGGTGAGATTGTGACAGATTTAAATCATAACGAGATCAGTCATGAATTAACTGTTCAGCCAGCCCTGAGAAAGACCGCAAAAACATATTAAGAATTAGTAAGCTTCTGACCTATAGAACACCCCCCTCCAATTTGCATGTTGTATATTGCATCCTAGGGACAGGCTGACTTTTGTCTGCTTTCTCCCCCTAACAGCTATCACCCTCAAGGTCTAGCTATTTATTTTGTGAATTTGGAACATGACTGCATTTTGCAGTTTATCTAACAATTAAGGCAGAGCTGCTCTGTGTTCCCTGATCCCAAGTGTATGCTTCATTTCAAAAGCAGAAAGAGATCCTTGCAATTCTATAAGAACATAAGAAAGGCTTGCTGGATCAGGCCCACCTAGTCCAGCATCCTGTTCTCCCAGTGGCCAAGCAGATGCCTGTGGGAAACCTGCAAGCAGGATCTGAGCATGAGTACTCTCTCCTCATGGAGTTTCCAGCAACTATTAATCAGAAGCATTGATGCCTCTGCATTACTGATTGTGAAGGCAGAGCATAGCCATTGTGGCTAATAGCCACCGATTTCTCTCTCTCCTCCATGAATTCATTCGACCCTCTTTTAAAGCCATCCAAGTTGGTGGCCATCACTGCCTCGTGTGGGAGTAAGTCCCCCAGTCTTCTTCTTCTTCTTCTTCGATCACTCATAGCCAAGTAAGATTGTCTTCCATAAATACGGTTTTAAAAGTGAGTCCATAAGTGACTGTGGAGGCCAATTCTGGATCCAACACATCCTTCCACAGTGGGGACATAGGCTTCTGGGCGGGAATTGATCATGGTGAAGGTTTGCCAAGCGTACCTTCCTCTTAGCATCTTTCTCCCTTTTGTCCTGAGTTTGAGAGTCTTCAAAGTCCACAACACCACAACAGGTAAAGGCTGTTCTCCTAACACCAGTTGTCGGTGTTTATACTACATTTTTAAAGATTTGCCTTGAGAGAGTCTTTGAACATCTTTTGTTGACCACCAGCATTACACTTTCCATTTTTAAGTTCGGAATAGAGTAGTTGCTTTGGAAGACGATAATCAGGCATCCACACATGACCAGTCCAACGGAGTTGATGTTGAAGAACCATTGCTTCGACACTCATGATCTTTGCTTCTTCCAGTACACTGGCATTAGTTTGCCTGTCTTCTGAACCTTCCAACATTCAGCTTCATTGGATGTCCACGAGTTCTAGTGTTATGAGAGAGGGAGGAAAACTTTTCTCTCTACACTTTCTCCATAATTTTATAAACTATTGTGTCACCTCTCCCAAATGCTGCAAGCTTTCCTGACAAGAGATGCTCAGTTTCCCCGATCATTTTGGTTGCCCTTTCCTGAACTTTTTCCAACTCTGCAATATCCTTTTTGAGGTGAGGCAACCAGAACCGTACAGAGTATTCCAAATTTGGTTGCTACCCTAGCTTCTCAGCAGCTGAGTCGCTGTTGCTTACCAGGAGTGGTGAGGATTGAACAAAACAGTTCAATCACCAATAAGGCCACATACATCTAAAACATGTGCATTAAATCCCCATAATAGCAATATTGCATGCATAGAATAGCTAACTCTCCTTGGGTTGCTGACAGAGGAGAGGGAGGACTGTTCAGTTGGCCATTCTGGATAAAGATCTACTTGGTACTCAGATAAGGTTTATTTTGCAACAGGAGGGATTTCTGTTATCTCTGAATGAATTGGAAAAGTTCTGCCTAGCAACAATCTCACTGAAACTCAGCATAAAAATAATCTATTTCCTGAGGAATTAGAACTTTACAAAGGAATAAGGACTTGATAAAAACTGTAAGCAAATGGAAGCACTTTTTGCCAGTACATTATCACCCGTGAATTGTTGTAGATCAAGCTGGTGTTAAAGACTGTACCTAGGAGCCAGTTAAGTCATTGGCAATCCCAAGGAGTAAAAGACTTGTGATGTTTAATCAGCCATTTCTTTTTTGAATGGTTATCATTAGAGATAGTTTAGCCCTTTATTGACCAAATTATGGCAATGACATTGCCAATTTTTTCAGAAATTCTGGCTCCTCAAGAGTACAGTGCTTCATCTTTGAAGGGTGCCATCTTTGAAAAACACATCTTTTAGAAAGTAGGTGAATATGAAGGATCGCAGCCAAATACATCTCCTGTTCCCTCATTTCACATCATGTTGTGCTGATAGCTGACCAGAATACTGACATACAGGTCATACCCACTGGCCATTTTGAGAACGGATGCAGGGCTAGGTTGGCCACTTGCCATTTTGAGAACAGATGTTGGACTAGGTTGGCCACTGGCCTGATCCATCAGACCTGTCTTCTGTTCTTTTGACCTGAAGCCTAATTTTGAGAGACCTTTGAGAGACACTTGATCTCCATGACTGTTGTTGTCTCCCTCCCTTCGGTGGGAAACCTGTAGATGTCCAGATGTTGTTGGACTTCACCTCCAGCTTGACTTGGACCACTTGGGGGATGCTGGCTGAGGCAGAAGAGCACTGGGAGCCCCAACAATGTCCGGAGGGCCAGAGGTTCCCGGCCCTATGTTATTCCGTTGAGAACATCCCTAAGCGATACATTTCGAAGGCACTTCTTCATCTGCCTCCATCCACACTTTTGCAGACCTGCCCGCACACACTGCGAATTATTACAGAAATGGTTCTTCAACGGGCAAGTTTCCTCCTCACAAAAAGAAAACAAAACAGTTCACTCCCTCAGCTACACTCCTAAACCATATTTTGTTCTGAAGGCCTAATGCTATGGAGCCTCTGAAATATTACCTCACACACAGGTGTGATGTTGTTGGGCGTGTGCCGAGCCAGGCTGAGGGGGACCGAATGGATTGTTTTGTGGCATATGTGTTTAAAATACAGTACGTCTTTATTTTTATTAGAGGTGAGCTGAGAAACTGTATGTTAAGTGTGTTGTTTTGCTCTGCTGCTTTTAGGACGTGGCGGAGCTCGGGGCCTATTTCCCGCTGCGAGAGACAATTCCCGCGCGGAAGGTTACGAAGCGCATCTGGCGGAGGAGTTCGCCGCCGACCTCCTTTCCCTCCACCTCTAGTGCTTTTGCAGCTCAACCCAATTTCTCCCACTCCCCCACCCGCCTGGCGCAACCAACCCCCGAATATTGAGAATACGGGGAGGCAGCCCGACAACAGGCGGGAGCGCCAACCTGACACCCGCCTGGACCAATGCGCCGGCGCCTACCGTCCCTAGCGAGGGCGGCGCCTCTCCCTCCCCCTCCCGCCTCCCCTTCGACGCCGCACGCCCTGCGTGCGAGGCGATTGGCCGGCGCCGCCACTCGCCGCTTTTCCAATGAGAGCTGAGGCAGCAAGAGAGAGCGGGAGGGGAGGAGGGGCTGAGGAGGAGGAGGCGTGGCCGCTCGGAACCCCTCCCCTCCCGTCCCCCCTTACCCACTCCGCGCAGCAGCTTCCCCCGGACGGACGGGCGGCGGCGGCCAATGAGCGCGTCGTCGGTGCGCCGCGGGAGGGGCCTCTTCCTGGCAGCCAATAGCAGGCGCGGAGCGGCGAGCTCGCGGGGAGGGCGGGGGGGAGAAGAGGGAGAGGGGCCTGCCAGCGAGAGAAGGAGCGAGGGTGGCAGAGGCGCAGCTCGGGGGGCGAGGAGGTTGGTCTCTGAGGGGGACGCGGGCGGCGGCGGCGGGCCGAGGGGCGGCGGCGGGAGGGAAGGGGGGCGCGCAGGCCGGGGGTCCCGGGAGGGCGGGCGGGGGGCACCCAGCGGCCTAGGCCCCGCGGCCTGGGCTGCGTGAGGGGGGTGGCTCCCTCGCTTTGTTGTGGTGGGAGTAGGCGGTGCTGCGGCGGGGGGAGGGGAGGAGGAGGAGGAAGAAGAGGAAGGTGATGGTGTTGCCACCCAGCCCCTCCAAGACCCCACTTTCCTTCTAGGGTGGGCTTTTTAAGGGAGGAGGATTGTTTGCTGGTACTCTGCGCCCCCCATCCACCCTCCTCTCCCCAAGCTTGATCCTTTAGTAGGAAGAAAGCAAGTCAGCCCGCACGCACCCCCTTCTACTGAATTAAATCAGCTCCTCCCCCCCCATCCACTCTATTTTTCATTACTCTCAAGGTGGGAAACGCGCGTGGGATCGCCGCCCCTTCTCTGCTCCGCTCCCTACCCCGTTGCGCGCGTGCGCTTCGGCGTTGGAGCCAGCACCCGCCGGGGTCCTCTCCCAGCGCAAGTGAGGGGTGTGTGTGTGTAAGTGTGTGCGTTTAACTTTCCGGAGGAGCGGGGTTAACAAGTCCTCGAGCCCCACCACTTTGAAAACAAAGCAAAGCAGCAGCAGCAGCTGAGCGGACGTGCCTGGGAGTTGGTGGACGCGGGTAGTTTGTGCAAGCGCCGACCTCGGAAGGCGTGTTTGCTCGGAAGTAAAGCCCCTGCTACGACTTCAGGCTTCCCCTCCCCACCCCCCTGAGTAATGTGCACGAAAGGATTACAGCCCTAGGCGCAGTTACTAAGGGGTCGGTTCCGCCGCAGGTTGATGGGTTTTACCTCTGAGTAAACATGGGTAGGATTACCCACTTATTCTTTATCTCTCTTCCTTAGATGCTGTTAGTTGGGTAAGAGGCAAGCAAATTCAAGCGACTACAGAATTCTGTGTTTCCTTACAACCATGTGCGTATTTTAAAAGGTTGCACAGATTGATTTATCAATGCGCCAAGGATTGCTCTGTGTGCATACACTTTCTGTTGTTGGAATGGAGGGATGGTGGGAAGAGTCAGTAAAAGCCTTTTTTTTCGCGGTCGTGGGGGTGAAAAAGGTGAAACTCCCCTTCCCACAATTCTTCTTAGTAGAGAAGCAGCTGAGAATAAAGTAGTTCCTACAAACTTGTGCTACAAAAAGCAGCAATATTAGGAAGGAAATGTCCAAAATAAGATTATTTTAGGCCAGTCCTTTCTTAATGTTGGTGTTTCTCTGTTCTCCTTCTAGTCCTCTGTGCATCCTTCTAGAAAACCAGCAATAAGAAAGAGAACTGTATTTCTAACATCTCTTCCTAAATAGAGAAAATGAGTTCTAGGGCTTTTATCCATTAAAAACAAAATTAGGAAAAGAGTTTATACATTCTGCAAACACAGAAGTTGAGCACTTTGCAACAAGCCATTTGCACTAATCGCAAGTTGTAAAATTGAAAGCTGAGGTTTTCTGAAACAAGGTGTCTTAAAAAACCAACAATATAATGCTGGTCACATCTGCAGGCACACCATATTGTAAAAGGCAGTGTACATGATTTGATGTGTAAAAGATTGGGACTGGGATGCACAGCACTGTGTTCCATAATAGTCAACATGGGTGGCTTCTGGGAATTGGTATTGTCAAGGATGCTGGGTCATACACAAGTGAGTTTCTTCAGGCTAACTTACTGCTGAGTGGGTTAGATTTGTTCTTGTAATACAGGAAAGGCTGATTCTGTTTGTAAAAGGTAATGTACTTGAAGTGCATTTCTGTTGAGTTAAGTTGTGCTCCAGAGTAATTTGTCTGCCTTGTGCAGTACAAAGTCTTGATTATCATACTAAGTATAAGATTAGAGGTGAGGTTGCGGCCGTGTATTGTTGCAGGAACAGCTTGAGTATTATGTGCTGTGAATTTTAAATTTTTATTTTTGTTATTTAACGGCTGTTGTGGTTTTATTTTTACTGTAACCTGCCTTGGAATTGCTGTGTGGTGAAGGGCATGATATAAATAAATCCAGTAAATAAAATACAGAAGTGCATGCATTAGAAAAACACACTTATGAGCACCTACTGTGATCATGGTTGTGAACATGTTATGCGCTCATGTGGCAAGCAGCAAACATCTGTTTGAAAGAATTTAATTTAAATAGGCATGCTGGGCAAAGGAGTGAGGGACGTACAGAAGAACTGAATGACTTGCAGTGGAGTGGAAGTAATCTTTTGAAAGTCCTCTGTTGTTTAAAATGAGTTCTAATAGCAAAAAGCAGGTGATATATTGTGGTTTTACAAGGTTGCCTTAATGTTATTTGTAAGTTGCTGTTTTTCTTGTTACAAGTACTCACTAAGCTGTGAAGCTTTACATTAGTTAAGTTGGAAGTACAGTACTGAACTTGATGAGACAGAAGTGGGCTAGTAAATCTTTCTTTGAGCTCTAATTTTCCTAGGTGTATTTGCAAGACAGCATTGTCTGAAGATGAGGTGAACTGCTTTCCCTGCAATTTGTAAATTTTCATAATTTCCTCTGGAAATTTTTGTTCTCACAAGAGTATTGGCTTTGTGCACTCTGAAGGGCAGGATAACATTTTTAAAATAGTATTTCACACATTAAAAGTGTTTGACAAATGCTTGCTTGACCTTGCAATAACCCTGTTAAGGTAGATTGCTGGTAGTTGAAGCCAGTAGACTTGCCCCAGGCTATGAGGAGAATCTGTTTTTAATCTGTTGTTAATTTGGGAATTGAGACCAGGTGTCAGTACACTACCTAATCCTGAGTTGCAGGAGTCAGGTGTTCCTTTGAAATTTTGGGGTGCTCTTACTTAGCTGTCAAAATGTGTAAGATTCTAGTTTCAATCTATATGCCTATGTTCACCTATTAGTATAGATTGACTTGTATTCAGGATTGTTGGAAATGTTTTTTCAGGATGTCTTTATGAGTGCCAAAAGGATTATACTGCATGTTCGTATTTGTTGCTTTTACAAATGGATTTGGTCAGAGCTTGCAACCTAAGGAGCTGATTACTGCTCTCTTCATTAGCAAATAATGGATTTAGTAAAATAATGTGGAGAAAACAATTCTTGTGCTTAATTTTATTCTAACTACAGAGATATCTTCTTCATATCTTGATTCAAGAGAAATACTGAGCTACCTAGACTTTTGCAAGTTTCATCTTCACTGACTCACTCTCACAAGTAAATGCTCACGTGAGAGGCCTGTTTGGCTGAGCAGTGTAATGTCAGAGAAGGGGGCATGTGTGAATTTGCACCTCCTCCAAGCAGTTACTTGCAAGAGCTTAGCTAAGATGACTCTCACTTCAGTATTTGACACCTGTGTATTTTAAAAAGTGCTGTGGAAAGAGAAGGTTATTAGACTAGACTTCTTACTCTTCACTTGATAGGAAGTCTAAATTTGCAATCTTACCAGTGATGTGTTGGTACTCTTAAATTCCTCAGATGGCAGTTGTCTATCCAGAGAGCTAGTTCAATGTGAAGTTCTTAAGATATTACAAACCCATGCATATAGTCAGTACTATTAGAAGATACTATTTGATTCTAAATGAGAGAGAACCATTAAGAGACAATAGTTTTTGTTCTTACTGATACTGTGAGATTGTCCATATTCCTTTAAATATGTTGTATTACCAAGGACATAAAACCGGTAATTGAGCATTACTGCCTGCATCTATGGTGCTTTTAGGCACAATACTGAACAATCTGTATTGGTAGTTACTGTGTTGCATATTTACCAGTAGTCGTGTTTAATAGCATAGTTCACATTGCCAAGTATCAAAGTGGTTTTTTGATAGGAATATTGGCATGTCTGACTTTGGAAATGTAGTGGTAGTTTAGTAATGTAGCCAAACGCTAGAGGTATTAAACAAATGGTGATGGTATGTTTTCTTTCTCCTCCGCCCCCCAAAGTTGGCACTGTGTACAGTTACAAATAAATCAAGGGAGTGGCTGTTGCCCTGACACAGTAGCAATTTGATTCTCATTGATGCATCACCAGTAACAAGGGGGCATTTGTTGTGCCTATCTTTTGTTGGGAAACATAGCCCAAGGCAAGAATGGCAAAGTTCTTCACTTGCAGAGCTGATTTTGCCCAGTTAAGCTCTTTGGTGATCTAAGTCTTTGTTGTGATGCCCATCACTGCCACCCAGTCCCAGATTTCAGATGAAGAGAATCTGGATCTCCCACTGGCAGAAAGCCAGGGAAGAATTGAACAGTTAGCTTGAACTAATTTTTGCCTGGCTCAGCCTATGCTGTTTCCTCATGAAATTTTGTTAATATGGTGGTTGTCAAAAGCTGTGGCAGAGGCGTGGCTTCACACCTGGTAGACACTACTTGAAGCAGGAAATGAGACCTCCTTTCATTTCCTGCTTGAAGGGGTGGCTGTCAAGTGGGGTAGGAAAGGAGAAGGGTAAAAAGAATATTCTGCCCCATCTGAGTTGCTGTCTGCTTATCCCTTATCTATAGTATATCAAGTAATTGCTTATGCATATGGATGCACTCTTTTCAGATGAAAGTTCCTTACATCACATAAGATGCAATTTATGCTGCTGTAAGTATTCACTTGGCTGCAAAGAGGCTGTTCTGATCTACTGGATGGATCACTTTGGGAAGAAGGGAAGCAGTAGTACAGGATCTCACTAAGCAAACTTGTCATCTGAGTAGGGTTGGGCTTTTGAAGGGGGATATTTTGCCACATTTTCTTTTGAAAGGACAGAACAACTGTACAACCTGTGCAGTGTAGAGTCTAGAGGAGGTGGTGGTTGTCCTGCCTTTGTCATGTTAAATGAGGCTTCCTCACTGCATTGTGAGTAATGACATCCCTGAGCACCTGATAACTGCTTTAATCATGTGTTTAGTGTAGTTTCACAATTGCAGCAGACAGCAAGGTGTGTTCACTACCCACAGTGTTAAGTGTTCACACACTTAGGCTGCCCCTCACATACTAGAACTTCAGATCACCAAGGAGATTGATTTGAATTGGTTTTAGGACTAACTAAAGGAAGCACTTTTTAGATCATTATTAAATTATTGAGTTCCATGCCACAAGATGTAGTGATGGCCCCTAATTTACGTGACTTCTACGAGGATTAAGAGTTAATGGTCTTTCAGTAGCTCAATACTTAAATAGAAGCCCCGTTGGACATTTGGGTTCCAAAGAATGTTCGCAAACTGGAACACTCACGTCTGGGTTTGTGGCGTTTGGGAGCCAAAACGTTTGACTCGCAAGGCGTATGGGATCCAAGGTATGACTGCACTGTATATCTCTTATGAGCGTTCTCTTTATATGCATTCTTAAATGTAGGCACTTTAGACAACAGAAATGCAGTGCAAAAGGTCAGACTTGCTGTGCGCCGATGTGGTGACCTGCAGATGTAGGGACAGTAATTCCCATCTACCCACCCAGCATGACCAATAAGCAGTTATGAAGAGAGTTGGCAATCCAACAACAGCTGCAGGACACCAAGTTCGTTATCCCTATTATGGACTCTGGGCCTTACTGAGCTGTTCCAGGGCTCTTTTGCCAGCCTATCCTGTGACTACATGTAGCAGGCCTCTCTATTCCAGTTATTTAAGGCAGTGTTTCCCAACCTCCTCGGGGCAACGGCACACCTGTCCCACGAAAAAAATCTCGCGGCACACCACCACCACATGCACTCCGACCCCCCCGCCCCGGCGCTGCTGGGGTCCTAGTGCCCCTCATTTTCCCCAAAGCTCAATACCCGCCCTGGCTCCCCTGCCCTCCCGCAATCCTCGGCGGGCACCTCTGGCCATGGCTGCCCCGCTCTCTCTGCGGCTCCGCTTAAGCCCGCTCTCCCTTCCCGCCGCTGCCCGAGAGGAGCCCGCCCAGCCTCCCGCAACCATAGTGTCGCCTCGGGCGGACTGCGGAGGATGGGGAAAAAAACCCACGCCCCTTACCTGAGCCAAACTCTCCGAGGCGTCGCTCCTTGTCGCTGAGGTCGAAGCCGAGCGGGGGAAACCCGATCAGCAGGCGCTGGACCTGGAAGGCTGCCGGGCTAAGCCCTATTGGTCCCTGGCAACCAATCAGAATCGGCGGGGAGCTGGCGCATGCGCGGTAGGTCGCCGGAGGGTTTCTGCGCTCCCTTTCCCCCATTGCAGCCGCTGCTACGTGTTTGCGGCTGCGGCGTGGGGTCCCGACCCACGGTTTTGCCGCGGCACACCAGCCGGTGCCTCACAGCACACTGGTGTGCCGCGGCACACCGGTTGGGAAACGCTGATTTAAGGGGTTTGGAGGAAGATGGAGGCTGTGTTGGGCTGAATTTATCTCTGCCATCTTAGCAGCAGTTGATAAATACTGAATTTCAGGGGTGAAAACCCTCACCCTTCTTGCAAATGGCAATGAACATTTGAGCCTTGTGATGAGGGGGGGTGGTGGTATCCTCTTGTGTATTGTCACACCAGGGGGCCAGGATGTGTTAATAGTATGGAAAGAGGATAGGATGCAGCAGTCCCTGTGAATTGTCATTCATGCTGAAGGGAGGAGAGTGAGGAATAAATGTGGATAGGTGAGTGGGGCCATCTATTGCCCTGTGACTAGCATGGTCAGTGCTCTTTAAAAAACTAACAAACTATTATAGCACTCTGGTTCACAGAGAAAAATGTCTTTTAAACTGTAATAGGTCTGCATACAAATGATATTGAAATACCAAAAATATCGTTTCTTTACAGTGTGAGTGTCTGGAGTTATAGAATGCTGACCACTTGCACCTTAGAGTGATGCTCATTATTTTGAGCCAAGTTTCCAATTATAATATGCACCCTAAGCTCCCCCTGTTATGGGTAGCTGAGGAGGGGTACCCCCTTCTTGCTGTCTTTCCCCTCCGCTTGCCGCAAGAGACAGCAGCAGCCAGTGCGGGACCTCCCTTCCCACTGATCTGCACCCCTTTACCCACTTTGCTTTCCAGTTTGCTTTCCCCTTCTCTCCCCACACCATGTTGTACAAGCACACACACAAACCCTCGCGAAACTCAGTTTCAAGTGGTTATTAATACTATTTGGATATATTGTATCAAGTTGAACTCTGAGCATGTGCAGAGCCTTTAAACCTTTGGAAATTCATTTAAAATCACAGCCTCCACGGATTTTCTCTCTGTTTCTGCCATTCTACTCTGACTGCCCCCCCCCCAGGTCAGCCCTTGTCCTCCATCTTCCCTAAGCAGAAGACCATGTACACACACCTAGGGCCTCAGGAAATGCCACACCTGGGTAATCCTCTCACAAGCACCCATCCTCAGGTTCCCAAGGCGACAGACAGCCTCCAAGATGTTTTCCATTGTTCCACCCCGGTGGAAGCTCAGGATGTATATTAAGCCCACCCAAAACCCATTTACCTGTTCCTGTAACCTTTCACCCATATGTTAAACCTTGTTTACCCATATGTTAATCATGTACCCTCCTACTCTCCACCCCTTCTTGACGTTTTGCTTATGTATTAGTGATGTAGTTGTGATGTATGGTGAACTGTATTCTGGGTTGTAGCGGGAAGTTTTAAAAGTTTCTGTCGCCCTTTGTTCTGGGTCCAGTCTCGTGGCTGTAACCTGTTGCGCAATAAACTCCTTTGCCTTTGCTCCAACTTCTGGCTGTTCTCCTTTGATCTCCGCTGCGAACCACGGGCTTCTCTCGTAGGGCTGGGTGCTGAGCAACCTCTAACCCAGGAATTTCCTCTAACAGTTGGTGCCGAAACCCGGGAACTGCGGTTCTCCCGTGTTGGCCGGGGACCCAAGAAGCCTTCAGCCGGCACCAGGACTCTTTCTCCTGGGAAGGCAGATCGGACCTCTGGCCATCCTCCGGGCGGTAATTGCAGGTCTCAGGGGGAGCCAACCGGGGAGCAAAGGCAAAGTCCAGCCGGCTTCGTCTTCAACGATCCAGGGGATCGCGGTAGAAGACGCGTGAGTATAAAGGGAAAATCCAGTGCACTGGTGATTGTGGGGTGGCGGGTGGTTAACCTGGCAACCGTTCTCTGCTCTTACCTGTCGTTCTTCTAAACTTTCTCTCGGTCTGTCCCGTAGACCACTGCTCAACTCGCAAGGGGAGTTCTGAGCCCTATCTCTTTCCTTAAAACTCCGATCAGCCGCCCTGGGAGCTGGTCTAACAAACGCAAGGGGTCGGAGCTCTTTTTTCGTACATCTACTCCGGTAGATGGACTTCCTGCACTATCTTGACCTCAGCCGCACTGGTCGGACCACGTATACACGCTAGTCGTGCGTGAGCCCGCTTCCAAAAGCAAGGGAGGTTTTCCGGATCGAAGGACTATCAAGGGTTCACCCGATCTGGCACCGCTGGTAGCGGGCGTCCAGTAGGGCCCCTCTTCTTATAGCTATTGACGTTAGGTAGGAGGTTGCCAGGGAGGGGAACTTGACTGGGGTGGGTGAAGGGAACGGATTAAGGAAAGGAAGAGAAAGGAAAGAGAGCTCTGGAAAAAGGAAGTGAAGGGAGTCTGGGGAAGGACCAGACTGTAGAATAGTTGCCCTTGGTCAGCCGCAACTCTAGCCGATCTAGAGAACGCAAGGGACAAGGGCTTTAGGTAGTTAGGGAACACTGCTCTTGATCAGCCGCCCCTCTATCCAGAGAACGCAAGGGACAAGAGCCTAGTTAGATAGGGACGTCGTATAGGTATTTTGATAAGGACCCCTCTTTTATTTTCCCTCCCGTGTGTACTGAAACACCCTTTTCCGTCCTCTTTCTTAAATCCCAGGTCCTTCTAACATCTAAAAGGAACAATGGGATCCAAAGCTTCGAAGCTTGGTCGGGCTCCATCTGGGAAGAAGGCTTCACGGAAGCCTTCTCTAGCCCAGCCGGACCCCGATTCCCCCCTCGAATTTGTATTAGCACATTGGAAGAAAATTCCAGGACACTAGTCACTGTCCAGGCAGAAATTGCAAGATCTCTGTAGGAATTCCTGGCCATCAGTTACTGCTAATGTAACATCTGAACTCTGCTGGCCACCGGATGGATCCTTAACGTGGATCACCAAAATTAATTGAGAAAGCACTTAATGGAAGGAAGACCCCGCCAATTAGAGATTTGGGACCTTCCTACTAACTTCGCTTAAAAAAAAAAAAAAAATAGGAAGTGAGCCAACTCCTTACAATAACCAACTAAAGGATGGAAAAATATGTTTACATGTTACATGTTGTCTGTTATGTGTGTGAGAGTCTGTTCCTTGTCTCTGTCATTTGTTGTCCTTGTGTAACTTCAGTGAGCTTAAAAAAAAAAAGGCCAGGGAGAAATCCATAAATAAATAGAATAAAATCCAGTCTGAGAGCTTAAAATTTGGCCACAAAATCCACAGACTGCCTTTCTTAAGTGTGCATAGTTTAAAGCTGCAAGCTTCCTTCAAATTTTTAGTTTAAAGAAACCATGTGAGACCTGATCAATCTTAAACATGGCAAATGTAATGAGGTGCACCAATGTTTTGTTATTTGAGAGAGGCTCCAAAAGAGAGTCTTCCTCCAAGTGATAAAAAAAAGGAAATAATTCCTGTGTTTACCTGTGTTCTGAGAGGGGGATTACCCCAAGAAACTTTTTTTTTCCTTTCCCAAAATAAATAAATAAATAGTGTGTGAGCCATGCTTACCACAGAGAAGTGACTTGAGTACGCCAGCTATGACTTGTCTGCTTCTGTTTTCCCCACTATTGCACTCCTAGTTTGCTTTGTTTCCCCACTTCTGAGATAACTAGTTAATGGCCATCTTGGAATTATTCGCTTTGATAAGAGGTACTGGTACTGAGAAATATGAGAAATAGACACAAAGTGGTGATAGTATTCTGAAATCGATAATACAGTGCAGTGTAAGTGCATATTCTGTTGGCTAAATGAGAAAAGGCTTAAGTTTTACTGTTACACTGTTGTGAATGATAGAATAATTATGATATAATTTTACTATGTTTTTATATGTGCTGTAAGCTGCCCAGGATGGCTAGGGAAGCCAGCCAGATGGGTAAGGTATAAACAATAAAAAGATTTTTATAATTATTTAAAAAAACCTTAATGGCAGTATCGGAATCTACAACCATGTCTAGGTTCCCTCTCTTATTTCTGGAAAAGTGGTATCTGGATCAAGTGTTGTCCTTTAATCATGTGAACAAAAGGCTTACAGTGCCTGTAAATCAGGCATAGGCAAACTCGGCCCTCCAGATGTTTGGAGACTACAATTCCCATCATCGCTGACCACTGGTCCTGTTAGCTAGGGATGATGGGAGTTGTAGTCCCAAAACATCTAGAGGGCAGAGTTTGCCTATGCCTGCTGTAGATGAATGCAGAAAAGTTTATACTAGGTTTTGTACACTGGGCTATTGTTTAAACAATTTAAGGGTTTTCAGATGTACATTTGTATTACCTTATTGGACCATGCATGTAAATTCTGTAATTGGAAGCATCCCTTTAGGGGTTTGACTTGCTAAGTGAGCTGTAAATTCTGCTTTCCAAATTGGATTTAATTACTTCTATTCTAAATCCACAAGACAATACCTAAGCTTACTTTGTTAGAATATTTGTAATTGTTGACCTGTTAAACTGAATTGCTGCAAGTCATGAGATAGGATTAGTTGTTCCATTAAGTAGAAAGTAGTTGTGGTATTTGTGATCTCTGGTCGACTACAAGAAATAGAGGTGCCTAAAAGTTCAAATGAATATTCTTTGAAGTCTTTGGATTGATGAGGCAAGTTGTTGACTTCAGTTGTTGGTTTGTTCTGGTTTATAGATACTTGATAAGAATGTCGTTCTGCCCCATAAAATGACCAAGAAGTAAAAGTGAACAAATGGCTTCTCTTTTTGACGTACACTGTGACTACTATAACAAAGGCAGTTTGAACGCTTTGAGAGCACTAGTGAAACCAGTTCCCTTTTCATGCTACTTTCTATTTATACCCTTCTCTTTCTACATTTTGTGGCCAGGCCCCTTGCTGTGGTCTGAAGATTTGCATGATAGTTTAAGGCCAGCTTTGAAGTACATCAGAAATTATATTTGCTTTATTATATAAGCCAGAGGTAGATAACCTGTTACCCTTCAGGTGTTAATTTTAATTTTATTTATTTGTAAAATTTACATTACAGGTCAAGTCCCAACATATAAAACTACATAAAATGGTATTTTATTTTATTTTTAAAAAATCAGCTAACATTCAGAATTTAATTCTGTATCTCTACCTGTCCTTCTCCAGTATTCAAAGTTCAAAAGTCCTGGTGCCAAAAACTGACTGTTGCCAGTGCCTGCCTAAATTGGGGAAGGAGGGAGAGGAAAGGAATCCACAATCAGGGTTCTACCACTGAGAAGTCCTGTTATGAGTCTTGCAGCCTGGACTTTATTTGGTGGTGGTACAAACAAGTGAATTTTGGATTGCCTTCAGGTTGATATGTGGAATGAGGCAATTTTATTAAGTGTCAAATAACTGGGGTCAAATAAGTGTTTAATTTTTGTAATACAGTACATAGAAGATTGAACTCCCTTGGGAGGTTCTGGACTCACCTCCCTTGGAGGTTTCTAAGCAGAGGTTGGATGGCCATCTGTCATGGATGCTTTAGCTGAGTTTTCTACGTTGCAGGGGGTTGCACTAGAAAGATGACCCTGGGGACCCCTTCCAGCTCTATGATTCTATGTTTTCCTGCTTCAACAATAGGTAGGTAGCCGTGTTGGTCTGTCATAGTCAAAACAAAATGCACACAAAAGCTCATACGAAGAACAAACTTAGTTGGTCTCTAAGGTGCTACTGGAAGGAATTTTTTTATTTTGTTTTGCTTCAACAATATTTCATTATGTTCCTATCATTTTATGTAATTGTATTTTGTACAAATTATAAGACTTATAGATAAAAAATGTTCTATTTACAAACAAAAAACATTTAAATAGCTACCTTTCTACTGGTAGGACAGGGTGGGGGGGCACAGGAAGGAAACAAGGTCGAAAGGGGGCCATGGTCAAAAGGAAGAAGGTCGGGAAACACTGGTCTATAATAATCCAAGAAATGTTCTATTTGCTCTTCGAGAGTTGGGAGCCCTCATGTTCTGGCAGCTTGAATGATCGAAGAATTTTGTCTCTGCTTAGCAGCTGAAGGGTATTTCTGAGCTGCTGAGTCTGCTAAAAGAGAATGCTCTGGCACTATATTCAGTAGGGAGGAAATGCGACTTACGCTGGTAGAATGCCCATGTGGTCAAGGGCTCCTTCTGTTCATCTCCTGTTATCCACCCTACAGCATGACGTTTCTTGTTCCATTTGAGATGTTCTCCAACCCTTTCTGTGTGCTTCCCTTATTTCCCATGATACCAAATGTTACTTTCTAATTGGACCTTCATGGGTTAACTTTTGGTGCTGGAGTTGGGCTAGGGAACCTGAATTCCAATTCTCCTTCTTTGTGGACCTCACTGGGTTACCTGAATTCACACTCTGATACACTGGGTCACACTCTCAACCTAATGTATCTCAGCCAGTTGTTGTGTAACAGTAAGAGAGTAACCCCCATGCGCAGTGCCCTTAGCTCAAATAATGAAAAAATACGGCTATAAATGTGAGAGAGCATTAAAGACCTTTTAGTCTTCTTGGGTTATTGGTGGATATGCAATATCTGTGGTCTTGCTATTTCTGCTTTGTATTCCATTGGTGGCTGTTAATTGGAATATGTAACACTGATCAGTGCCTCGAGTGTTTTTAATAGAAATGAGTAATTGCTGTGGTGCCTTTTTTGGTTCATTTTAAAGCTGATTAGTTTACTGTCATGACAGGAACCTTCAGGTTTCATTAGATGTTTAACAGACCGAGTAGGTGGATAAGTGAGTTGGGGGAGACTGGTTTAGAACATGAGGACTCAACGCTGAATCCAGCTTGGCCAACATCCTGTTTCACTCTTGTGGAAAGTCTATAAACAGGATCTGAAGGACCCAGGGCCTGGAACTCGCATATAATTCTCATGACTTTAACCATTGATGCTCATTCTCCAATTCATCTAACCCCCTTTTAAAAGTAATCTAAGTAAGTGGCAATCAGCACATTGTGTGGCAGCAAATTTCATAAATGGGAGCGCTTTGTGAGGAAGTGTTTTCTTTTGTTTGTCCTGAATCTCTGCCCATCGGTTTCATTGGATGAGCCTATGTTCAAGTAGTACCGTAATAAGAGGTGAAAAAGGTGTCTTTCTCTACACCATGCCCAATTTCTTAAACCTCTCTGAAGTCCACCCTCCAATTGCCTTTTTTTCTAAACTGGGGCTGGAAGAAGGGAGGGATCCTTTTTTTAAGCCAGAGGACCACGTTTTCTTATGAGGAAGCTTCTGGGGGCCACATGCCAGTGACAAGCTGCTCCAGAAGCGAAAAGTAGGTGAAGTAATGGATGTGACTCTTTCCTTTGTATACCAGTAGTCATTGAGACGCATACAGCATATGTGAAGTATGCATGTGACCAAACTGATGATGGAGGAACGATTTAGTCTTTGAATCAGACAAAGTTTCCATAATCTCAGTTCAAGCCATAGAGAGTAAATGCTTTTCCATTTTATATATACTGGTATGTTCCTATTAATATCCAACTTATAGATGGAACCTTCTCTTCCACAGCACAGGGATGAATTAAAATAGGTTCTATGAGAATTCCTGAACAGAACCCCTAAATTAGTCTTGACTGGAAAGATAACCATATATTTCCTAATGTTATGGTACTGTTAAACTTCATCCTCATCTTGGTAAAGAATGAATGCAAAGTGCAGTTCCCTTGGAAGAAATGAGGTGCTTTGTAGCATTAGCAAGTTGCATCTCACTTTAAAGTGAGCCTTGGCGGTCTTGCATGTTCTCAGATGCATTATAAATCTAGTATATGGTGTTCATTATAGCTGTGTTAAGGCCTTTATAAACATTTTGATTTTATGTTGGAATTTTAACTGCAGGGTGTTTAGTCAGTTCAAGATGCTTTGCATGAGAGCATTTCTTCAAACAGGAAAGCTGTCCCTTTTAATTTGGCTAAGTAGTAGTGTCAGAACTGAGCTGGTTTTGCTGCTTGGACTTTTTTGCCCCATTTGTAGTCAGTTGAGTAGTTGGATAGAACTTAGCACAGTGGATGTAGTTGGCAAAAGAACAGGTTACAAGAAAGGAGTTTCCAACTAAACATCAGGAAGAACTCCCTGACAGTAAGAGCTGTTCAACAGTGGAATCGATTCCCTTGGGAGGTTGTGGACTCCCCTTTGGAGCTTTTTAAGCAGAGGTTGGAAGGCCATCTGGTATGGATGCTTTAGCTGAGATTCTTGAACAAAGGGGGTTGGACTAGATGGCCCTTAGGATCCCTTCCGACTTTACAGTTCTTTAATTCTATGGAACTGAGGTCCATGTTCAGCATGCTGCCGGTTTCTCCCATCTTCCATTTTTCCTCACCGTGCTTATGTAGAGAAGTGCAAGCTGGTGCCTTGCTTGTGTTTTTGTCTTTCGTCCTATTACTGGAGCACTTGCAGGAGAAATAGGGCACAAGCTTGATTTGGCGCTGTTTTGTCTAATACCAAGTTCAAGTTTTTCTAGAATCAGCCTCAGCAGCCGAATAGAAAGAGTCCATTTCTTCCTCAACGTTAGAAAAACAGATTTCCTTCCACCCACCCCTTTTTTTTTTAAAGGGAAGATAAAACAAACTTGTTAGAAATCTATTATTTAAAGACATTGCTTTCTTTTACTAAAGGGTCAACATCATTTTTACTCTGAATGCACCTGCCCCTGTGTAGTTTTGGGTGATGACAGGAGGTTTCATGATACAAATGTTTTCTGCAATCCAATAGAGTGGGTGTACTGGACCCCAATGGCAGGAAGACTAGAGGTGTTGCCACAGATCAGACATTCACGAAGTCTGACCTGACCTGTTAGGGAGTCAAAACACGTGGTCATGATGACCCTCCACCTCACCTGCATTGTGGGAGTGGTGGCATCTTGTACCTCTCCTTACACTGAGCTTGGGAAACATAGATGCAAGCCCCCCCCCCCGCTGCAATCCCCCCCCCCAATTTCAAGAGGAGGAGGAAACGGAATTGCCATGCTTGCCAAAGGAGTGGTGAAGAAGGATGAGCAATTGCATACTTCTCAGTTGCTATACAGCAGAGTTCATATTCTGCAGTTAATTAAACCTTAGTCCTCAGGACTAAATTATGCATTCTATTTTTGTGTGAATAAGCCAGATCTCCATGCTCTATTTGAATCCAATAGCTGAGGTTTCTCCTGGATTTTTTTTTTTTGGCAAGCAACTAATAAACTCTGAACAGGGGAAATGTGTGAGGAAGGTGTAGAAGCTTTTGGTGTCTTGACACTGCAACCGTTTGCAAAGATTGCACGTAATCAAATGTAACTGCAGTCATGAAAACCAGAAACTTATTTTCAGACTTATCCTCATTGATTGAGGTTTGTAATCAGTAAAATGAATACAGAGAGTCTGATAATGGACTTTGCTGAGAGTGGCTAGCACATTGTGCTGCGACAAAGCATTATGCACACATTCAGCACTCTTGTAGCTGGCTTTGACACAGAAATGTGCAACCTTTACCCCTGTTACTCTTGAGTTTTAGAATTTATTTAAAATGTATAAAAAGAACTTCCCAACTTGAATTGGAATGACCAGAAGACACCCTTGCCCATACCATTCTAGTATTTTTTAACACCAATTCAAAGGAAAAATCTGTCTCCCCTAGTTGCAAAATAGACATGATAAGCTGAAATTCAGGAAAAGTATTTTATTTATTTCTGCTTAAAATTGTTACTTGCAGTGATGCATAGGATGTGGCTTGGGAACTTGTTTACAAGGATTGGTGAATTGTAGCAAATCATGCATACATTTTCTAGGCACAACTGAATGATGAGTTATGCCTAATTAATGCTACAGTTCTATGCCCATTTACTGTGGAGTAAGTCAGAATTGCGTAGACTAAAGCATGCATAGGGCTCTCTTGCATATCCTCCTGGTTTCAGTTGAAGTTAAGACTCAGCAAGTAGGTGCAAATGCAAATGTGGGTGCTCATTCTTAAAAGAGAAGTACCGAAGTCAGAACATTAAGGTTAGATGAAAGATCTAATAGATTTCTTCTTTCCATAGGTTCTAAAGGGCAGCTAAACCATTGCATAAGTTGAGCCACATCTGGGCCATGTCGTCTATATTACCGTTTACTCCACCTGTTGTAAAGAGACTGTTGGGATGGAAGAAGTCTGCCACTGGTTCAGGAGGTGCTGGCGGGGGCGAGCAGAATGGTCAGGAAGAAAAATGGTGTGAGAAAGCAGTGAAAAGTTTGGTTAAGAAGCTCAAGAAGACAGGACAACTGGATGAGCTTGAAAAAGCAATCACCACTCAAAACTGCAATACAAAATGTGTTACAATACCAAGGTAAGAACTCTATAGATCGGAAACAATTCAGTGCCAAAGCAAACAGCAATTTAAGTCTTAAACTAAATAAAACTTCCTTCAGCAAGGTATTTAATGGCATGAATACCTTTTTACATGGGTTTACTTTCCTTATTTTGCTTGTATCTTAAGCTAACTACATTTTGTTTTAAAATGTATTACAAAGTATCTGGGATAGTTAAATTGTATTACCTAGATTTCTTGCTCTACTAATATGTGTATTCCTAAAAAGACATATTAACTGACTCTTTCTTTGGTCAACACTTCAGTTCGCTAGCCATGTGTAAATGTCATCCTACAGTTTTATGCACTGGTCTTGCTTCAGCGGTATAAAACTACGTGTTCACGATATGAATGGGTCTTAGTTTGTCTGTTTCGGTTCCAGAATGTCTGCTTGTCCTCTGTTTGGATTTCTGGAACATCCTTCTGGTGCTCTCAGCATAAGAAAGGAAGGCTTCATGTATGTTGAAGTGGAAAGTATTCTTTGCAGCACAGGTATCCACAGGATCGGATTCCTTAATGACTTCACACATTTTAAAGTTATGCTCACAGCAATCGAAGGTCATAAGTATAACTAAGGTGCTAGCATTGTTAGAATGCAAAGTCCATTATAAAAGGCATTTATAAAAGCTGGTAGTAGAAAGAAAATAGAAGAGAAGGAACTGTGTTAGCCCAGATTGAGTAAATTGGTATACAATTTTGTTTATAGAGAATTGTTCATCAGGTATTTTTTTTATCAGGTATATTTATCAGGTATTACTGATGAAGAGGCACCATTGATTCTGCAAAGGAATTGTTTCTTTTATATTACAAATTATTTGTGGCTGTTAAAAAATGTAGGCAAGATTTATTCATCGATACGATGTTATTGGATATATTAAAAAACTATTTGGAAACATTGGTGCCTTTTTGTTAAAAGGTTAGAAATATAGAAACAAGTGGCAAGTATTCTTCATGGTTGAAGGGTAAATGTGCAGGCAATGACTGATTTATGCGTGTCTGATTGACGTGTGCTTGCGCATGTGCACACAGCAATGAACCTGAAAATGTCACTAAAAGAGTGGAACGCTCTACTCGGGCCCTACCAACACGCCTGGGGGGTCCGGAACATAACCCACGCAAAACGAGGATTGCCTGTATATCAGAAGGTGTATTCCTCTTCTAGCGACCCGCTCAGAATTTAAATAGCACTTTAAGGGGTTCAGTAGGCACAGATGCTCATAAGACTGTTAAATCCGGAAGCACAGTATTTTGCATTTTTATGTGATTTATTACAACTGCTATTTACTGGACAAATTATTTAACAATTTTAACCTTTATATTTTTATTTAAAAAGTGGAGTGGATGATACTGGAGTATGGTAAAATCATGATGAGTGACATAGAAATTAACTTTAAAACATCCTAGTTTATGGAATTCCATGCCATGGGATGCTACGACATCTTGCCATAAGTAGCTTTTCAATAGTAATTATTTATGTACAGGTTTGTTGGCCACTACAGGTGGTAAGCCAGAAGCATGTCATCCTTGAAGAGACACTAGCCCAGGCATAGGCAAACTCTGCCCTCCAGATGTTTTGGGACTACAACTCCCATCATCCCTAGCTAACAGGACCAGTGGTCAGGGATGATGGGAATTGTAGTCCCAAAACACCTGGAGGGCCGAGTCTGCCTATGCCCGCACTAGCCCTATGACTATCCTTAATCAGTTCTTTTGTTCTGAATGTAGACAAGTACAATAATAATCACCAACTCTGTTTTCAAAAGACTAATATAATCCTGTAGGGTGGCATGTTCTTTGAGCTTTCATTTTTATGTGGTCTTGACTCCCAATTTAACATATGGGAGTGATCTTGCTTATTTAAAATTAGAGTTGGCAAAGTCTCCAAAGTCCATGGTGTAGAACAAACTAGATTCAGTCCTTGGACCATATGTTTGACAGCTCTATGCTTGAGATCTTAGTCTAATTCCTTTGCAAGCAAGTAATCCAAACATCACAAAGTCAATAAAGTTCTGGCTCATTTGCTTGCTTCTATAGAGTTTCTCTGTGTCACCTTCTTCCATGTTTTGCACTCCTGTTGACACTAGTGGATCATTTGGTAGCTGCAGTTGGAAATTTAATTAATCTTACTCTTGGTGTTCCATTTCTAAATTTAAATGACACATTTATGGTACGTAATTAGCAATCAGTCATATGGTTCACATCAAGCCAATTGCAGAACTTCAGTCTAACATGGAAAACAAACCAAGGGTTTCAAACTTGGTCACAAACAAGTCATATGCTGTTGCTCAGTGAAGATAAAACGCAAAGTTGCTTATTTATCTCCTGAAGGTTCAAGCTGTTTATTGGAAAACTGTTTCCAGAGTTCTTGCAAATTGTGATCGTCCCGACCCCCCCTTTCACTTTCAACTTGGACGGAAACCCCTATCCAGAGCCTATGAAGAACAGGGGGGAAAGGTTTTAAAATAACTGCATTTAAATTTAAAGGGGAAAGATCAAATAATACAGGATGCTGCATCAACAGCTCAGATTCTGCCAAACTGTACTCTGAACTAATTGGTTGAACTGACCATCATGGAGCCTAATTAAAATAACCTTGACTTCATATCGGAGCCAGCTAATCTTGATTTTTAATGAATTATAGATATACAAAACAAATTAAACTATTCCAAGAAAATAATAAATTCATAATATATAACAGTCAAACATAGTAACTATATATATAGAGAGAGGGGGGGGAGGGGGGGTTGTTAATCTGGATCTTAACAATATTTCACACCAGTAAGGGAGATACAAATAATTGGTATCCAGAGTTGTTCAAATGAACAAAAGTTGTTAACTTAACCACTGAGGCTGTATGCCACTATATGGTCTCCACTTAGTAGGTATAATTATCTTTGTTGCTGTTAGGAGGTTTCTTACTAACTCCAGATGTTCACATCTTACAACTCCTTTAAAATGCCCAAGTAAAGTATATAAAGGGCTGGTAGTATAGAGTATCAAATCATCTTGTCTGAGCTACAGACTTCTTCCACGTATAGTGTTTGTATAACTCCATGTGTGAAGGAAAAGGAAAAGTGATGCAAATTTTCCACAGGTACTACTGACTTCACAGTTTATCTTCTTTTGAGGAGTAATGTCAGCTATACGAAACCATGTAGAAATTTTCTTTTACGTTAACGCCCTACTGCAAAAAATATTCTTTCATTGTTCATCTGAAATTCCTGTATATTTGGCAATCCTGTTTTAGCTTAATTTGATTTCCTTTTAATTTATGTCTGGATATGTTTTTTCTGTTACAGTCTGGTCTAAATTTGCTTTAGAAATGCATTAAATATTTCCAAACTCTCATCCCCATTTCTTAACAGTTTTGCTTTGGTATCTCCCACTGACCACTCCAGATAATCAGTGCAAGAAACTGAGATATGAAAGCTAAGAACTAAATAGCACCTTAAACCTAGGTGATGAGTGCAACAATTGAACGTCTAGGTGTCCCTTTTTAATAAGAATGCAAAGCTGAAAATGAATGAACCGCAGCTAAAATATTATGTTCATTTTTCACATGATCCAGTCCTTCCCCTGCCCACCCCCCTAATATTCTTAAGAGGGTCTGTTCTCCAGTCTTCAGAGAGTAGCTGGAAGTGGGGAGGCAGAAAAAGGTCCTTCTTTCCTTCCACTCTGCAGCTTTAATCTGAAATCTTAGGCACAGTACTGCGCGCAGAGCTCAGAAACTGCTCACGCTAATGAAATTCCCTGTTGCAAAATTTCCTAGAACAATGGGAGTTTTGAACACTGCAAATAATCAACTTTGAATAAACTTCATAAAGCTATTGGGGTCTTGGGTGCATTTGCACCAGAGTCAAAGGAAATTTCCCTTTCTCATTTGTGAATCAACTTGGTTCATGCTGTGTGTGTGTGTGTGTGTGTAGGTATAAGTGCGGTTTCACAAAGAAAAGCAAGCTGTCTCGGCCTCTAGTAACAGACTAGTAAACTGGATGCTGTCTGCTTTCTCCTGTAAGTAATTCCCTTAGATCGCCAGAAAGCACTCCTGTCCAGGAAAAGAGGTATCCTAAGATGTCCTGGCTGCTTTCCAGTGAGCCTCTGGCACGACTCTCCCATGCAGACTGACAGTCATGGAAGGAAGTGAAGCCCTACCCCCCCCCCCAAATTGCAATGCTAAACCAAACCATAACCAAATGTGTGGACTTCTGGAGAGGAGCTTGCGACTGGTCATTTTTTGTTGCACTGCGCTGAGCCTAAAGCATAGTTTGTCTTAGTTACGTTATCAGAACTTTGTCAAGGGTTAGCTTGTCATGGACAAATAATGAGCTGTAAACCATTGGACAAACTATGGCACAGTGGCAAAAAGAACCACTGAAGAGCAACTTGGAGCCTCCACATTTGTGCTAAAGTGGGTTAACATAACCAATGGATTAAATGTTGTAGCCCTAAAAGCAACTAAAATGGTGTTAAATTCTAATAGCCGTGATCTTCTTTATTTAGTAAGGTGATACTTTATCACTTTAGGTGTATAGTGTTATGTTGGTACATAAAAATACTTTGTGTCTATACTATATCCAGAGAAAGCACCTTCAGTAACCACACAGGTTACTAGTTTGAGAAATGCGGAAGTGGATTACTGGGTAGTAGGGCATGCAAATTGAATGAATGAATGAATGAATGAAAGTGAAGGCTGAGCGCAGAGCTACTCTTGACTATCTGGCTAGTAATTTACAGCATGGTTTCTGGATAGTCACAAAAGGTGGGTCTCTCTAATTACTTCGTGATGTTCTGTTGCCCTTCATTGTTCTTCTATGCTGTACTCCTTGATGCATTATACAAGGGACATTTGGAGTAGAGATTTAACAATTCTTATCCCTGAGTAGGCTAAGTTTGTAGTACCCCATTTGAAGTAGGTGTTTGTTAAGCAGAGCAACAACCAGTAATGGTTTAGTGTGCTGAACCACTAGAGAGCACCAGTGTTCTGTAGTAGAGTGTTGGAGTAGGATTGGGGAGACACAGGCTCAAACCCCCACTTGACCATGAAGTTCACTGTGTGAGCTTGGGCTAGTCCTTATCTCTTGACATAACTTCACAGTGTCCTTGTGAGGATAACATGGAGGGAGAAAATCATAGTTTCCTCCTTCAATCTCTTTGGAGGAAAGGTGAGATACAAATGCAGTTGGCTTTAATGCCCCTTTGGTAATGGATCTACTTTTAGGGACTGATTAACATTCTGTTAACGTTCAAATGTGTTTGTGGGAGGGGGGGTTATTGGTTTGTTTTTGTTTTATTATGCATTTTGCGTTCCCATTTTGTATTTTTATGTTGGGAACTGCCCTGTGATCTTTGGATGAAGGTTGGTATACAAATTTAATAAAAAATAATCTTAATAGTTAATCCCCCTCCCTCATCCGGAACCATTTCTGTATGAGCAGACATTCTGAAACTTCATATGATGAAGTAGACTTTTGTCCATTGGTGGACAGAAGTTGACTTGTAACCTAATCTTGGACTGCTGGCCAATTTTGGCTTACTGATGGCATCCTTACAAAGAATGCCTGGATAGCTCAGTTGGTTAGAGGGTGGTGCTGATAATGCCAGGGTTGCAGGTTTGATCCCCATATGGGACAACTACATACATTCCTGCATTGCAGAGTGTTGGACTAGATGATCCTCAGGATCCCTTCCAACTCTACAATTCTATGAATGATGGACTAAGTGGTCTTAGGTCTGATCGTGCAAAAGTATTTCTTATGTCTAAACAAGAGTGTTTACTGAAGGTCACTTAACATAGATGAGTTATGTCTTAATAAATCCTGAGTATGCACACTCAAGGTTGTAAATGTAAAACACATTGGTAGACTGGGAGTTCTAATAAAGGAGACCACACAAGACTTCCAGTCTCGTTCTCGCTGTTGTGACTCATTCTACAGTAAATGTTAGTCTTGAAATACCACAGGACCTGTTTGGGCTAAGATAGGGAGGGATGCATACACTTCTGTTCCTATCTTTTGTTTTAGGTCTGCAGTTTTCTGTGGAACACAGGTCTGGAAACCTGTTATTGCTGCCTCAGTGTACAGCAAGGAAAAAAGATGCTTGCCTCTGCAATCCCACAGCTGCTTCACATTTGCCACATCAAGTGGAGAAAAATTGTGTGAGAAGGGTTTCCCCCATGCAAATCTCCCTTGGTTTTCTGGGAAGTGATGACTGAGGCTCCTAGAACAGTGAATTCTTAGTTGGACCTAAAGTAATGCTTACTACTTCCTGTTCTCCACCAGCAGGAAAGGAGGCTAGTTCTAACCAGGCAGTAGCAACTGCCCAAACTTTATCTGGCGGTTTCCGAGAGTTGCGTTGCATATCTAAAAGGAGGCAAATGTGAAAAACTGTAGCACACAATCTGATGCTCATCATTGCAGCTTGTCAAATTCTGCTTAAAAACATCTTTCGTCTGCACAAAATGTAGCAGTTGTGCACCTTATTATCACCTCTGTACACTCCTAAGAAACTTGCTAAAGCAATCACTGTCGAAGGATTTGCTTCGTGGCAGCTCTGTCAATGCTTCAGGAGCAGTAAATTTTAAAAGTAGTTTCCATTTACTGCAGGCTCTTGAAAACAGCTCCTTATAATTAGCATTCTCAAATTCAGATGGCACGCGTGGAAGGTCGTAATAGTCTTTTGATGTTTAAAGGAGTGCCCTCATTTTTCCTTTTCTTCCTCTGATGTTTAAACATTTACCACAGTTGCTGCTCTGGGAGTTAACCCATTCTGTCTAGTGACCCCAGATATATATGTAATAGACCTTCCAGTTTTGCTTTCCAAGCATTATGGGTAGAACTGAAATGGGCCATTCTCCATCATTAGGGCCTTTGTGTGCTCCTACTAGAATCTGAAGCATAGGATCACAACTGAATTTGTGTTTCGTTTCCCGAGACATTTCCCCCAATGTTTTATGGTAGAAGGAAACTGCCTTTGACCGCTCAACCTTCGTCTTCCTCCCAACGCAGTGGAGTCAGGAGTTTCTGGAAACCATTTGAAGCAGAGATAACTGGCTATTAAAGGCTTACTCACAAAGAGTGCACATATAGACCCCCCCCCAATATTAGTTTACATATTTGGACCTGCCATTGTAAGGATGCACATATAAACAAGCTTTTCAAAATCAGCCTACTCTCGGAGAATATGTCTTGTCTTTTCTAAAATAGTATTTCTGATTCAGGGTACCAGCACAAATAGTCTTATGAGAGCTTTTAGTAAATACTTATGAAACACAAATGTTTGGGCTAAGTTGTTGTTTTGGCAGTGAATTTGTATTACTTGAACTTTAAATTTTCAATTAGCCAGGTAGCATCAGAATAGCAAAAACATAAAGTGATTTCTGGCATCTGGAACCTTTGCTAAGTTTTCTTTTAACTGGGTGAGGGGCTTTCCAAAAACTGTTACTGAGTCAATAGGAAGTTCTGGTCAACCTTAGCAGGTACTAATTTCCAAAACCATTCCTCTATAATTGTGCGTGCCAAATGGAAAGCTGCTTTGGAAGCTTCTTCCAAAGGGAGAAAATGGTCTTTTGGGCTTGAGACACTTCAGAGACTGTTTTTCAGAAGTGTCCTTGTGGTCTGCGTATGAGACTTTCCCAGAAAGTTAACTTAATGAAATACAGAAAATGAATGAAATGCAGGAATAAAGCACAACAGCCTCATTTTATTTCTGGGGGGCTTCAATGAGGTTGGAGTCAAGTGCTATGCTTAAATATTTAATTTTCTTACATCTGTATTATTCCTTTCTTCTGTCACGGAACCAGTGGTGATCTGCGTGCTGTTCCCTGGCCATCACATATCCAGGCACTAACTAAATCCAGAATTCCTTAGCTTCAACAAATTGGTTTTTTCATGGGCCTTCAGCCCACACCTTGGGACTGCAAGGGTGTAGATTAGGCATGTGAGCAACAGACAAAACTCTCTCTCTCTCTCTCTCTCTCTCTCTCTCTCTCTCTCTCTCTCTCTCAGGACTGTTTTGTGGGACCTCCTTGGAATCTGGTGAATTGAACGTCTATAGGTTCTAGTGATAGCAGCTAAAAGATGATTTTCTAAATTTTAAGAGGTCATTTGTGGCTGCTGTCAATACTAGGATGAGCTAGTGCCATCTAGAATTCAACCATAATTTAGGAATCAAGGGGCAGCAGCTGCTGCTTGGGTTACTTGGCTGTATGAATTTTCCCTTCTTGCCTCCTTTAACAGGTTCTTCATTGGAGTTTAACACCCCTTTTTATTCAGTTTGTGAATGGTATATGCATAACACCAAGCAGCACTTGGTGGGAACTTTCATGGGGGAATATGCAATCCTCTGTGGCCAAGTCAGTCCTGGTTCCTCAACTATGGTTAATTGTTCTTCACCACTTAGGATATCTTGAATTTGCGATAAACAAGTGTTGATCAGGGTTATTTATATCTGTTGAACACATGAGGAAAACATCAGATGAAACATCTGTAAAACTTGAGCAATTACAATTTATGAGCAGGAACAGTTTCCAGTTGATAGATCTTTGCTGAAAAACCTTCATAGGTTGAGTACTGAGTTTTCTTTTCACATGCAGTGGTGGCTGGAAGAAAAACCATGTGTGGGAATTGGCTCTGTTTCCAGCTAATTGAGGTCTCTCTAAGAAAAAAAAAATGCCTGATATTTCCAGCAGCCTGAGCCATTGGGGTGTGATGGGAAGTAAGACCAGAAATGGACTTGATATTTTCAAGAAACGTGCGTATTTTGAAGACTACAAATAACCACTTGCTGGTCAGAATTGCATGTTGATTGACCAATCAGGAAAGAATTGTGGAAGTTTTTCATTCTTCTGCATTTTAGCTACAGAAGACTGACACTAGCAAATCAGGCTAGTGTTATATAGCACACATACATTTGGGCTCAGAACCTCGATACCCAAAGGACCACCTTTTCCCCCATAAATCTCTACCTGACCTCCAACATCTGCAGAGGCACTGCTCCAAGTTCTTCCTTATTCCAAAGTGCATAAAGCTACAGAGAAGGCTTTCTCAGCAGTGCCCTCCCACCTCTCAGTTTTGGAACACACTCCTTAGAAAGGCTTGCCTGGCACCTACATTAATGTCTTTTTGGTGCTAGACAAGTCCTTTTATCCACTAAAGGTTTTTAGTGTTTTAATTTGTTATTTATTTAGCAAAATTAATAGGCAGCTTGATGGTAAAAAAACAAAACAAAACAGTTACTTTAATATAGTGCTAGCATCTTTTATTGATATTGAGTATCTGTTGTCAAGATTGCTGTGTTACTTGACAGCGAAGAGGTGCGTTAAGTCTCCTGCGTTGTGGTTTTGATGGATTTCAGTGCTGTGCCGTAATTATGTTTTATGACTGTGTATCCATTTTAAACTGTGTCACCCAGAGAACCCCAGTTAAGGGGTGACTCAAATACATTCAAAGAGGTTATTTATTCATTGTACTGTACATGGAAAGTGAATTGAGAAAATCAAAAAAGGATGTGTTGACCAGTCACTGTTGGGTAACCGCTAGAGTGAAGGAAATTCTAAGCAAACGAAGTTTATACCACTAAGCATGTAAATTGACTTGCTTCTTTTGACCTGTGACATTTGGCCATCCAGAAATAGGGCAGTATTGCCAGAGAGTAAGGTGCATAACTGAGAACTCTTCCAGTAGGTGGAAAGCAAAGTGCAGCGGCTGGTTCCTGAAGAATACAAAACGGTATAGAATAAATAGTCAGTGATATTCCATGTAGGCATTCTGTCACTGGTATAAATCAGGTCTATTGTAATATTGTCCCCATATTAATGACATTGGTTGATGGGACATCAATTAAATCTTTGTCTTTTGTGAAATGACTGCCATCTTTGTTTGGAAACTTAAAGGTTTTTTGAGTTAATAAATGGCATTTCTTGTACCTTAAGTTGAGCTGTTTGAACTTCTGTTGGATTTCAGCCTGCATAAATGTGTACTTTGCAACAGCATAACATTGGACGTATCCTTTTTCTTATATGGCACTGAAGAAAATGGGAGAGGATTGTCATAAGGCCTTTCCACTACACAGAAAAAAAAAGCCTGCACATTCAAGCTAGTAATAGATCTACATCGCTCTTGTGGTTCCTGATTGCTGTGTTAACAACTTGTGGAAATCTACCATCATACTGACATGGCTTAGTCTGTGACTTTTCATATGCTTGCAAATATACTCCCTAAAGCTAGAAGATACTATTGTGTACTGCCACGTTGAGGAGGTTTTGCCTGTTTTAAGGTATATTAAAAGTATGCTGTTTGCTTAAACCCAGCGAACTTGTTCACCTTTTTGGAAACATCATTTTACCTTGAATCACATGTTCCATTTTATTGGCCTTCATATAGAATATGCAGCATTTGAGGCTTAAGAAAAGCTGCATCTTCTATGTGAAAGGAAGCTTTCTGTACATCCCCCCCATGTCTTTACATCATGGTAGTTTGAATAACCATGCTTCCATATTCACATCAACTTTTTTGTTTTTGTTTTTTTTCAATTTTATACACAGCACTTGCTCTGAAATTTGGGGACTGAGTACACCAAACACGATAGATCAGTGGGATACCACAGGCCTATACAGCTTCTCTGAACAAACCAGGTGAATATTCTGCCCTGTGTCTCATTGTAGAGATCTTGTGGGAGGGTTGGCTTTCAGGGGTCTTGTCTAGTGGAAATGCTTCCTAGTCAGCAAAGCATTTTTTTTAAAAAAACAACTGATCTTGCCTTAAGTGTTCTCAGCTGATGTTTTAACCAATGAAATTCTAATTTTGGAAAAGAAATAAAACCTCTCTCCACATCAGTGCCGTTCTGAAAAGGGGAAAACTTGGGGTGGGGTGGGGGATGCAACCATATGGTCTGTACTTGTTTAATAAGAATTGGGGGCAAGTGTGTGTGTGTGTTTAAAACAGATTGCACACTGGGGGTTTTTTTGGCGGGGCGTGGGGGGTAGCTGATCAGGTATGTGCATTCAGAGACTTATGGAAGGTGGGGGGGGGACACAACTTGGGGAGAGAGCAGCTTGTTTAGGTTTTTGATGGTTTTTTTTCCATGTCACCCTTACTCGCATTGTGTACTGAGGTTTGTCTTTCCCATCCCATGAGTCACAAACCATCTGCATTTGTGTAGGCCTAGGCAGTCTATCTTAAAACTAGCAAAACTTTTCAACTGGTAGCAGCAAGGCATGCGAGGAACCGACCGTGAAACCACAAGCAAGCCCGATGTATGCCGAATGCAAGCTTCAGGTTGGGAAGTGATGTGGATTGCTTGGAGATCTGACTGCTGTAACCTTACGCGCAGTCTTGTATGACAGAGATGTGCTTAAAGTAAGGAGCAGCGTCAACTAAAGTGTAGCAGGTTTAGGAGTAATGTACTGTTTGCTTAGATGTGCAGTATTTGTCACCAGTGCACCCTGTCACCCAGGGACTCCTTGATTTCAAGTGCCAATAATAGTAGTGTATGCTTTAATGATAACACTACCTCTTACCTGAGAACATCATAAATGTCTTTTGTTAGCTCTCTGGTTTAAAGGGGTGGTGGCAGTGAGAGGTGCTGTATATGCCTAATGATACGGAATATCTTGGCTTATATGTGCTTCCTGAGAACTTCCCTAAATGTTCTGGAATACGTTTCCTCCCTTTAGGTCTCTTGATGGCCGCCTGCAAGTATCCCACCGTAAAGGATTGCCACATGTTATTTACTGCCGTTTGTGGCGCTGGCCTGACCTTCACAGTCACCATGAACTTAAGGCAATTGAAAACTGTGAATATGCTTTTAATCTTAAAAAGGACGAAGTATGCGTAAACCCTTACCATTACCAGAGAGTGGAGACTCCAGGTAGGAAGATGGCAAGCTGCTGTCGGCGTATCGGTGTCTGCTGCCCTGGCTTCTTTTACTAAGAATCTTGCTCACAATGTGTGCAAAGCTGAAGTGAAAGGAGTCCATGTTATTGTTTTGGAATTCCAAGAGCTTGAGTGAGAGCTAATCCAAAATTTAATCGGACAATGGTGCTTAAATGTTGAAAGGCATTGTTGTATTGAATGCATGTGTTTGGCACTTCCCATAATAGTTTGGAATTGCAAAATGTTAACATAAATGCTTGCAGCTAGGGCAGCAGAGCGTCTCTTTCAAAACTATTTGTTGTCTGCTCAGTTGCAGAGACTCGGAGCAAAACATAGTACTTTTTAACATAAGTTCAATAAATGCACATACAGCTTAAAGCCTCTCCTCCCCCCCCCCTACTTTTTTAGTCATAGCCACTAAGCTGACTTGTATGCTCAGCCTTTCTTTTATATCTGGGGAGTGGACTCCATAGGTGAGCAGCTACTACCTGGAGTGCGTCTCCCTTGTTGCTTCCACCAGTAAAAGTTCAGGCATCAGTACCAAAAAGAGCTGCATGCATTTAATTTTTTTACTGGCATTTGTACAAGAAGCTTAGAATGATGTGTCTCCACTCCTGCTTTATCTTCACAACCCAGCCGTATGCTGGGAAATGATGTCTGGCTCAAGGCAGCCCATTGACCTTTGTTGCTGAGTTGGGATTTGCACCCTGGTTGTCCTAGTTGGATTTATGTTCTCTAACAGAACGTTGGACGAAGCTGAGAAAACCAGGGTTCAGATGTTGACTGTAAAACTCATTGGTTGGCCTTGGGCCAGCCTCTTGTCTTCCAGTCTTAAACCTACTTCACAAAGTGGTTATGACTAAAAACAGGGAATGCCCATGATATCCAAAACTTCATGGAGGAAGGAAATAAATGGGACTGGCCGTCTTAAACTTTTCTGCTTGAGAAAGCACCTAGGGAACGTAGAGCCAAGAGATGAAGGCTGAGCCAAAGACCCTTCGTATATCTGTTATGGATGGGGTTGCATTCTCTCTGAAAGTTCAGCTTCATAGTTTGGGGGGTTGGAAGCACGTTTGTTGTTGACTAGTAGTGTCTTTATCAACTTAGGGTCGCAACTAGCAATTTCATTTTCATTTCATTTTCTATTTGTATGCTGCCTTTCCACAGTTAAAAACAATGCTCAAGGTGGCTTACAACATGACAAGATTTACATAATTACAAAAGTCATAAACAATAAATAAACCACATCAAAGAAACACACAACCTAATGGAAAACAATTTCCACATAAATCAAAATCTAAAACTAAGAATACAGCATTAATATCACAGTTTAAAGCAGCAGCAGTCCTTTTATAGAGCCCATCAGGCCCTGCCCTGGGCCAGGTGGTGAGTGGCAGGACTGGGCACTGAGCAATCAGCCTATCTAGATACAGTGCAGCTTAAATCCAGTCTGGAAAGCTGGAGACTCCTCTGTCTTGGGCTACATTTTGAAGACTGGAAGCTTCAGCTGGTGCAGAATGCAGGGGCTTGGAGGTCACCCCCAAGAAGCTTCCTGAATGAATAGGGGAATTGAACCCAGGTCTTTTTTTATTTAAGGAAATGGCTTTTTGCAGGCCTTTCCCACCTGGCCTGGAAGGATGGGGCCCTGATTGACTCCAGCTACAAAAGCTGAGGCTGCTGAACAGCCTTTTGGGTTGGGGTATTGTTTGCTGGGGGGCAGGCCGGGTTGTTGCTCTTTTTGATACTAATTTTTTTGTATCCTTATTTTAGAGCTTTACCACAATTTATGTCAGAATTGTTTAATTTGGTTGTGAATTTTTTATGTTCATTGTTTATGACTATTGTTATCTTTGTAATTATGTGTTTTTTCATGTTGTAAACCACCTTGAGAATGGTTTTAACTATGTGTTTTGTTCCAAAAGTTGCTCATATAATTTATTAAATAAAACGAATTTAAAAAAATACATACTGCTTGATTCCAAAGGAGATATCACTTGGCATGGTGTCCATACTGGATGCCTGTGGCCTCTCTCCTACCTAATATTTATATTGTCTTTTTTTCTTGAAACAAAACTGATCATTTAGTACTTGGTCATTATAACTAATTGAAATCAGTATTACCTAACATACTGAGGCTGCAATCCTATGCATGCTTACCTTTCAGTAAGACCTATTTACCCAAGTCAGTAGCTGTGCAATTATGTGATTGTTGAAGTAAGTCCCAAAGTGGGAGTTATTTCCAAGTAAACATCCATAGAACTGCACTGTTAGTCCCACAGATAGGATTGATGCAATTTAGTGTCTGCACTAATCTAGCAAATCTAGGCAGTCTCTTAACATTTTTTGGGAATTTCTTTCTCCTCCCCCAGTTCTGCCTCCTGTCCTCGTACCACGACATACAGAGATTCTGACTGAACTTCCACAACTTGATGACTATACTCATTCCATTCCCGAAAACACTAACTTTCCAGCAGGAATTGAACCACAGAGCAATTACATACCAGGTATTTATGCAAAAGCAAATGGCGCGACGAGTGGCCTCCTGCCATCTGAAGGACTAATTTCAAGTATAACAACCAAAGAAAAAGCAAATAATGCAGGGAGGAGGGTAGGGCACCCCAGGATTTGAGTTTCTTTGCAGCGGCTGTGCTGGTGGTAGCATATCTGACCCTTTAGAAGCCTGTTCAGATTTCAACAGAATCTTTATCAGGATTGATAGCCCGCCCAACTCACAATTTAATTTGGCATCAATGGATTGTTGGGAATGGACTTGACATTTGATCATCTGCTGACATCCTGGATTTGGGATAAGAGGCACAGTCCACTCAGGCTTCTAGTAGATTTTAATGTGTAGGCAGTAAACATGTACTAAATTCTGCTTCCTTGTTCTGTTCTTCAAAGCCTAATTCAAGGTGGCTTTATAGGTTCCAATCTGTATAGGCTGAGTCCAGGATATTTTTGAGAGTACTTACATAGAAGCCTTCTTGTCCTTTAAGATCTGCAGATTGACCCCTGCTCGCTCCCTTGGCTATGGGATGTGAGAGAGCTCTGGCCCAGCATTTTCTCAATCCTCTTCCTGAAGATTTGTAAACCGAAGAAGTGTTGCGTCTTCTTTTTCTAGGCTTTAATCCATGTAACTTCTGATGTGCCTCTAACCCTGTTTAGCCACAATTTCCCCCCTACGTTGATTTGGCTTTGTGATTGTTCTGGTCTCTTACATTTTACGTATAAGCCACCTGCAGTGTTGTGACAGGCAGAAAGGATCTACACTATGGAAACAGATCCCGTATGCTTTAGATATATGATTGGATACACATTGATTCATTTTTCTTAACATTTTTTTTAAAGCTGTGTAGGTTGTCATATACTTCATGTTCTACAGTACCTGTTCCCAAGGGAGGAGGGGAGATGAGGGGTGTTTTTTGTTTTCTCCCTGGAAGACTAGAGCCCATTGGCATGTCAGCTGGTATTTGGCTTGCTTCGGACTGGTTATAATCTAGCCCTGTTTGTGGTGCACCCTGCTTGGCCTGTTTTTCAATCAACTGTGCTAGAAATCAATCCATCCACAGTGTAGAGGGGCATGTAGCGTAGAGAGCAGGGGAAATGGCAGGTGGCTGGTGGGTTTTATTCCTCTTTCCTCATGTAACATAGACAGTGACATAATGAGATCCACTGCAATTTATAAAATAAAGGCTGTGTGCACTCTTTAATTCTGCAAACACAAAAGCTTTAACGTGTTCAGGTTGTATATGACACTGAGAGAACCCTTTCATTTAATGCCTGTTTGATTGTACTTTTGGTAGAAACGCCACCGCCCGGCTATATCAGTGAAGATGGAGAAACCAGTGACCAGCAGTTGAACCAAAGCATGGATACAGGTATTGGTCTTAATTCTTACTGAAGACTTTAAATATGTAAGGCGGCTTAGCAAACCTCCCTTTGTACTGATGAAGATTGATTAAAACATTTCTGTGCCACCTTCCCACAGTTCAAGGTGGCGTACATTACCAAAATGAAATCTAACTGTGTCTCAACATGGAGTTCAGCCTTAATGCAGGCTGACGGGCAGTGCATTCCTTGGAATATGATTCCACTTCCAATTATATCAGCTGATAGGTGCATTTCGCACTAGCTGCAGCTTCCAAGTTGCCTTCATGGGTTGTCTTGAGTTGTGCTCCTTGTAGTAGTTAATCCAGGTTAACAAAAGCATGGATCCGTGTCTCAAGATCCCTTTCCCTTCACAAAGGCTTTGGCAGTAACTGTGGTTGGTAAAGGAGATTTACCACACTGCACTGCCTCTTTTCAGCCCCAAGGTATGCTTGAAGGCAAGAAGTGGGATCAGTGTAACATATGCAGGCTGCCTTTGTCTCCCTTCTCACTATAGAACCAGTAGCTCTATTAGGGAAAGAAGGGAGTGAGGCAGCTGCACACCTCTTCACAGCAGGAAAGAGGCAGGTCTTGCAGCCCAGCTCTGATATAAAAAACCCCGGTTGTTACAAGTACGAACTAGAAACAAGCCTGACTTTTGGTACCCAGATTTGTTAACAGGCTGTAGTTCAGGGATCAGCAACCGTTTTCAGCCGTGGGCCGGTCCACCGTCCCTCAGACCATGTGGTGGGCCCGGACTATTATTTTTTGGGGTGTGTGTGTGTGTGTGAACGAATTCCTGTTCCCCACAAATAACCCAGAGATGCATTTTAAATAAAAGGACACATTCTACTCATGTAAAAACACGCTGATTCCCGGACCGTCCATGGGCCGGATTGAGAAGGTGATTGGGCCACACCCAGCCCACGGGCCTTAGGTTGCCTACCCCTGCTGTAGTTTGAGTGAACCCCACTTTGCCAAGTTTGGATCCAACAAAAAAAAGGGGGGCAATCCGTTTTAAACTGTGAACTAGCCCTAGTCCAACAAGCAGTTGTTGTGTCTAAACCAGACCTTTAGTTTCTGCGAGTGGCAAGGCAAGCATTTGAGTTTAGTCCAAATCCTCTTAATACTGTGCCTGATTTCATGTAAGCAAGGGGCAACGTGGCCTTCAGTGTCCAGGGTCAAAATGGGGACGCTGTGGTTGGTGAGAGGTTGGAAGTGTTGTGGAGATAAATGTCTGCAAAGATACTCTGCGCTGAATGTGGGTCATTGCTTGGAAGTCTTGAAATGTGTCAAGAGGCATGAATTGTACTGTGTGCAGATCAAACAGCAGTGCTTGTCGTAGGACTAACCTTGCAAAGTTTTTTTTCCTTTGCGGAGCAATTATGTAGTGGCGAAAGCACAGGTTATCAGCTTGTTTGATGGTGTTATGTGTATGGGGTTTTTGTCTGTGTGTCCCCCCACCCTGATCCCATAACCTTGGTTTTTTGTTTTGTTTTGCTACTCCTGATAGGGGTAGGCTTAAGTAGTAAGCCAAACGAAGTTAGCCGAGGAAACGGTTGAGTTTCTGCTCCCATTCAGTTATGGCAGACGCTCCGTCCCAGGCTGAAAACATGGGTATTTCTCAGTCTTTGTAATACGGGGACAATATTCGCTGTGCATATGGCATGAGGTTGCTGGCATTTGTTAAGTTAGAAAAAAGCTTGCATTTGGCTGACTTTCCAAAATTTACTTTTGCTGAACAGTAGCAATATTGTAACATATTCAGAGTAAATCTAACATGGGACTGTGCTAGTGAAAACTGCTGCCGGCACAGCCTCCAAACGTGATGTTAGCATGTGGGAAAACATGGCCCCCTAATTACTAAAGTGATTTTTTGTTGTGAACTAACATTTTTTTTATTAATTCCTCAGGATCTCCAGCAGAGCTGTCTCCCAGTACACTCTCTCCTGTCAATCATAGCCTGGGTAAGTTGTAAACTCTTTTCTATAATAAATGAGGTAAATGTGCTTGCATTCAAAACGAGACCCTGTTTAGGAAAAGGTAACTATCCAAGAAGGACTCCGTGGCAGGAGGCATCTGTTGATTATATTAATCCATTGCAGGTGGAATTAACTTGTGGAGAAGTGGTTTATTGGGGTGCGGGGATTAGCAGGGACAGTTTTTTATTTTATTTTAAGCACCTCTCCTGTGTCATGTTTTAAGTACTGGTATGGGCACCTATAGTTTAATGGCATTGCTGTCTTGCATGTTTTAATCAAGGTGTACTCTATGCTTGAACAATGTTGTGCAGATGGCTTTTTTTGTAACCTGAGTAGACACTGGGAAATGTGCTGTGCATAAATAAGCAGTATATGGAATATCTTCTGGACACATACTTGCAGCCTAAAGTCACTACAGTATTCAAAGCATTAGAATAGTGCTTTTTTAGTGTTGTAGCTATTTCGTACTCTTTCTCGGCAGTCCTTTGAAAAGTCCTCCAAGGTAGATTTGTAATGTCAGCTGTATCCTATATGGGAAAGCTGAGGCTTAGAGGGCCTTTCCTGATGGGGTGAGCAAGGTTGGGGGGAGATTTGACCCGGGGCTTTTGTTGTTCATAGCTTGGTCACTTGGCCACTCTGCTACATTGACCCCCCCCCCAAAAAAAATCCCTTTCTGTATCTCTGGGGTGTTATTTTTTTAAAAGCATATTGTTCTGTTACTGCAACCCTTGTGAGAGGTTACTGGACTGTGCAGTAGTCGGCCACTTTTTAATAGAAATAGTCAGGCAGACTATTTGGCATAAATGGAAAGGGAAGAATTGCCTGATTTAATTTTTTGTCCTAGTTGGCAATGTGGAATGGTTTGGGGAGGAGCAAATAAATATTTGTTGAGAGTCAATTTTGGCTGGTAGTTGATTTATTAAAGGAACATACTTTGTGGTTACAGTTATGTTGTACTGTAAGAGCTGTTTGTGAAGCAGACTCCCATGAAAGGTAGTGGTCTCTCCTTCCTTGGGAGTTTTTAAAGCAGAGGTTGGATGGCCATCTGTCTTGGATGCTTTAGTTGAGATTCCTGCATTGCAGGGGGTTGGACTAGATGACCCTTGGGGTCCCTACAGTTCTATGACCTATGATTAAGATTGCCTTTAGAATCTCCTGAAAACTAGACACTGCTGAACTGATATCTAGTTAATTCAGCATCTTCTAGTAATATTTTCTGAGGGCTGACTCTGTGTTTTGGGCACCTTTAAACTTGGATATTGCTGTTAGGTTCCACAGTACATAATGTAATTGCTTCCTTCTTTTGATCATGGGAAACGTAGAGGTGGTTGACGGTATGTCACGAAGCATGTCTTGTATAGTACAAGGTGTTCTGGATGTGGAGCATTTGGACAAATCAAGCATTCCAGACAAGAACATGCCTTTAATATGTGTGTGTGTGTGTGTGTGTGTGTGTGTGTGTGTGTGTACACACACACAGAGAGAGTGTGTTGAGGCAACTTAATTAGCATTAAAAATACGTTAAGCTTGTTGGATCTGTCACACAAGATGAAAGAGAGGAAATGCAGGATGCAGAGGTTTCGAAGAAAGTATATTATGTCTTTTCTGCTCAAACAATAGTCAGTTAAATGTTTATTTAAGCCAGTGAAGGAAACTGCATCAAACACAATGTGCAGCTAAGAATTCTTTGAGCAGTCGAACAGAAGTCAAGGGAATAGCCTTGTTTAAGGAGCACAACTAGAGGGAGTATAGCCTTGACTAGCTTACTATTGCCAAATGATAGTGCAGCATTAATACATGTTAACCACAAGAATTCTTCCTTTTTCCTTTCCAGACCTGCAGCCAGTTACCTACTCAGAGCCTGCTTTTTGGTGTTCTATAGCATATTATGAATTAAATCAGAGGGTGGGAGAAACCTTCCATGCGTCGCAGCCTTCACTTACTGTAGATGGCTTTACGGATCCATCAAACTCTGAAAGATTCTGCCTAGGCTTGCTCTCCAATGTTAATAGAAATGCCACTGTGGAGATGACAAGACGGCACATAGGTATGTACTTCTCGCCACGTATTCCAGCTGCTCTCCTGCTTCCTCTAACCTCCTTCCCTTGATCTGCTGAAAAAACAGTTCCTTCCATTGCATTCTTCTTTTTAAATTGAACATCGTTTGTTATTTCTTCATCTAAGTTAGGGCAGCACAGTAGGCCATTTGTACAGTAGCTGAACGGTATGTTTATATCGCTGCATCTTGGGGCCCCTCATATCTGCTAATGATATATATTAAAATATATGAAGAATGAGCAACAGGCAATAAAACAAAACTAACTAAACAGCAGAGTAGCAGGTGCTTACTGGAAGAGCACAAGCATCCAGAAAATATGTAATCGGAGCTTGGCTAAACAAGACTGTTTGCACTTGCCAGTATGTTGGATCTGGCAAATTTTAGCTGCTTCTGTTCGTTTAATGTTCTTTTTCTTTTTTTTTTAGGAAGGGGAGTGCGCCTGTATTACATTGGTGGAGAGGTTTTTGCTGAGTGCCTAAGCGATAGCGCAATCTTTGTTCAGAGCCCCAATTGTAATCAGAGATATGGCTGGCATCCTGCAACCGTGTGCAAAATCCCGCCAGGTAAGAGGTGTATAACCAGCAGAGATCAGCCATCATTTCAGTGTATTGAAATGTGTTTATTTGCCTTGCTGTGATGCCTAAGGAAAAGATGTTTTGAAAAAAGTTGGGGATTGAATCACTTAAACGTGTGTAATGTAGTGGTACCGATCATTCATCCTTTTACCGTTTTTCTCTTTTTTTTGTAGGTTGCAACCTAAAGATCTTTAATAACCAGGAATTTGCTGCTCTTTTGGCTCAGTCTGTAAATCAGGGCTTTGAAGCAGTGTATCAACTAACCCGAATGTGCACCATAAGGATGAGTTTTGTTAAAGGATGGGGCGCTGAATACAGGTACAGAGTGGCATTCCTCTCCTTGTTAGTAGAACCATCCAGCAGGGATGTTAATGTAGGCCTGATGTTCCCTTTTACAAATTAAGCAAATCGGTATCATCATCATCATATTGTCATATAGCCAAGAGCTATAACCATCTTAAACGCTGTAACCAGATAATATGACCTTGGAGAGCTGTGATGGGTGTATGTGTGGCTTTTTTCAGTGTGTGTGTGTGTGTTTTGTGCTGTTTTTTATTTATTTCTGTTTTTTTAACGGGATGGCATGCAATTTCGTTGCACTTGTATAGCGTTGTGCTTGTACTTGTGCAATGACAATAAATTATCTTATTATCTTCAGATGATGTGTGAAATAGAAATTTAATAAATAAAATCATTGCCCTCATTTTATTTGTATGCCACATTTCCTATAGTTATAACCATTCTGGGGTTACATCGCAGTGTTGAAAACCAGATATCGCCCAGCCCCAAATTGGTGACAGAACTTGCTTATTGGGTCAGCTGCGGGGGGTGGGGTGGGTTTGAGGCACTGGCTCTTTGCCCCTTGTGGTCTTTTTTATTTATTTATTAATTTTTTATTAATTTTTGTTTTAACCCCTTGTGGTCTTAAAAGTGGCCCTGCAAGCTGATTGTTGAGCGAGGACTCTAACCAGGGGTCAGCAAACTTTTTCAGCAGTGGGCCGGTCCACTGTCCCTCAGACCTTGTGGGGGGCCAGACTATATTTTGAAGGGAAAAAATGAACGAATTCCTATGCCCCACATATAACCCAGAGATGCATTTTAAATAAAAGCACACATTCTACTCATGTAAAAACATGCTGATTCCCGGACCGTCCATGGGCCGGATTTAGAAGGCGATTGGGCCGTATCCAGCCCCCGGGCCTTAGTTTGCCTAAGCCCTTGGCTTGTATGCTGGCTTCACAGTGTATTTCATTCCCCAACTCTTTCTCCCTTCTTCAGGCGGCAGACGGTAACAAGCACTCCGTGTTGGATCGAGCTTCACCTGAATGGGCCTTTACAGTGGCTGGACAAAGTATTGACTCAGATGGGCTCCCCCTCAGTGCGCTGCTCCAGCATGTCGTAATGCTCCTCGTCTCCACTAGCGCGCTTGAAATGCGAAGTCCAGGCAACAGACTTAAATATTAACAGCTCGTCTGTCGTAGTAACTCGTGTGTGGTCTCCATGAACTGTTTCCTATCCAAAAAGTTCAGAGAGAGAGAGAAAGAGAGAGACAGAAAAGCACTTGAGGGTCTCATCAGTTTCTAAGCACCTTGTGGGTTTTGTTTCCTATACTCTGATGCTCTAGATGAAAAGTTAGTGTATAGAAACGCCTTCTGCCGAAGGAGGGAGGAACATATTAAATACTTTAATGGTGTTTTTTATTGGGTATATATAAATTGAGTGTCCTAAAGGTTTACCAATAACATGAGTGGTTCAGTTAATGTATCATGGGACCCCCCCACCCCCAATTTTGACACCATTCTGCTGCCCTGAGTTTAAATTCCCATTGATAGATGTGCGGAGCTCTTTGACTTAGGCAGCCATCTCGTAAAAAGCCCAAGTTCTTGCTTCTCTATATTTTTTTATATTTTTATATATAAATATATATGCTGGCTTTCCGCTGCCCTATAACAGACTTTATGCAGAAAATCTCCTTCCCCACCCCCAACCTTTTCCAAGTGTACTAGCTGTCACCTTAAAAAACCCCTCTTTGGAGCGGGAGCGATTCTTGGGTTCCATCTCTTGAAATCTTGTGTGTTGAGTATGCTTAGTGGCCCTGAAATAGGCAATGCCACATTCAACCTTTCACTCCTTGCCCCACGCCCACCTCCCCCGGGCCCAAACCATGTTTTAAAAAATAGATCCTTCCATTTTCCACCTAAAGTAGTGGCATCTGTTGCCGGCGATGGGTGCTGCTGGCCCTGAGGTCCAGCTTGCACCTTAGTTCAAAAATATGGTGGGAGCTTGTTCTTGGGAGATGCACCAACATCCACTGCAGCTGTAACTGTGTGTGGTCTTCTGACTAGGGTTAAGAGATCACAAGGAGGATTGTGCTTTCCTGCCTTCTCCCTCCCTCCTGCCATTAGGCATGGTGGAGTGGAGTGGAGTGGTTCGGACCTGGGTTGAAGCGAGGAATCTCTTAACTGTCAGCATCAGCCCTTTGCCCTGGAGTGTTGCAAACTCTTAAATGATAGGTCTGCAGCGCATGCGCACACGCAGCTGTTGCAAAATAAGGTGGTTTTTTTTTTTACTGAGAATAATCCACATTTTTCTCCAAGAAAGACTTGTTCACCGCCTTCAGATTGGTGAATGTGCACATTCAAAGCAGCACCCCTGTGTTTTTCAGAAGTGACAAGCGAGCAGCTGTAAGATGCTGCTGGTCCTTTTGTATCTCGAAACCCTTCGTGAGAACTTTCCCTTATCCACACAGCAGAGATGAGTATGTGAAATGCAGGAGTTGAACTCTACCCCCTTGCACTCCAAAAAAAAAAAAAGGTTGCCAGGATGCAACCCAGAGTCTCGTCTCCTTTGCTTTTACATCCATTGCTAAAATGCAGGAGAGATAAACTCCAGCTCCTCTCCCTCCCAAGGTGTAGTGGGACTCCAGATACACCAGGCAACAGTTTTGGGGGGTGCAGATTGAAAGGAACGGGTGGGAGCAGCCGCACCATCAATTATCTCCTGCTTCACTGGTAGATTTATAAAGATAAAAGTCTAAATCAGATTTAATCTGGCTGCCCTACAAGTTTTTCCCTCTCCCACACAGTGAAATGTAACTTCCACAAGGGTTTGAACATAAAACTTAACATTTCATTGAAGGTTTACTGGGCTGGTCCGAACAAAATTGTATGGCTTTGCTTAATGAGCATCCATTGCAGAAGGAGTGGATCTTGCCGAAGTCACTGCTTCTGCAGACTCCCTAGGCTGGGTGTTGCGACCAGCCATGAAAAGAGAAGATTCCCTAGTACATGTTATTGAGAACCCTTGGACACTACATCTGAACCTTGCTTTAAGAAATATTTTGAATTATATTCTACAGATAAGTCTGGGTTGGGTAAGGGTTGGGAAACTGTATAGCAGGGTTATTCTGACTTGAAAAGTATACATCTTACTAACAATCTTGTGATCTAGCTGTCTGTCATTCTCTTGTTGTTGTGGCAGTAGCAGGATTGCCTTTTTTGGGGGTCTGTTTTCTTTCCTCCCCCCCCCACGCCCCACCCCAAATCGTTTATTTGCACTAGCATTGTACTTTGTAAGTACATCTAGTGACAACTTCAGCTTTGAGAACAAACGTGGCCAGTGTTAAGCTTTGCAATCAGCTGACTGAACGGAAGATAAATGATGGATTTTTTTATGCCTTAAGAAATGGGGCATAGGAGCAATACCAAATATCGAGCCTGAGGGTGGGCAATCAAAGTGGGTCAGACAGTTTTAAAAGAATTGGCGAAGCCATTACCAATTTGTGTAGTTTTACCAGTAGCCTAATGTATTGGTAGAACTTGTGAACCTAAGAAATAAGCTTTCATGCGTGTTGCATTTGCCTAATATGTGAATACACTAATAAAAAATTTTAATTCTCACCATGGCTTGTTTGAATGGTTAAGCAGCAACACTGTGCAGACATCCTCTGCTTTATATACTATCTGTGAATATAACTGGTCCAGGATCCAAAACTCTGTGACTTGTTTTGCGTGCCTGAGGGAGTCTGATTGAACTTGTGGAATGACATCCCCAAGAGATTGTCAAGCTCCCTTGAAACTGGAGACGAGGGTGGGATTTGCAATATGGCATGGTTTGATGGGAGCAGGCCTGCCATTCCAAAGCAGAAATCTTTTGAGCATCTTTTGCTTCCTTGGGGGGGACAAAATGCTTTCGTTGTCTACCAAGTGTGAAAGCACAATGGCTATGTGCATTGCTGGAGTGATTTCCAGGATCTTGATGCATCAGTATAGAAGAACAGGGCTGCTGTCAGGCAGTAATCGCAAAACATTTGTGGAAAGTGTCTTTCACAGAACTTAAAGGAAAAACCAGTTTCTGACCCTCAGTGCCATAGTAGCAAGTTCGAAAGCAAGCAAGCCAAATTGTCAGTTGTTGTGAAAAGTGGGGCAACTGTGCTTGGGCCTCTCTCATTTTCTCAGAATGCCTTTGTCCTACTTAGGCTACTCTCCTTTCTTTCCTTCCTTGCTTCCTCCCTTCTTTCCTCTTGCCATCACATTGCTCCTTGGCAAAAATGACAAAACCCTACAAAATCTCAGCTGTTGGCACTTGATCAGGGCTAAAGGGCTTTACACTGTTGTGTTTAGTGGCAATAACCTATTAAAGTTGGTAAACGTGATCATCCATGCCTGGTGGTAGTCTTTTTCTTTTTTAGAGAAACAGGCCCAAGCGTTTTGCTGGTTGCTGTTCTCTTGAAAAGCTGTTAAAATCTGAGGGATGGGAATTTGTGTTTTAGTGACAACTTTTATTTCCAATCATATTAAGGGGAATTGTGTAATCTGCTGAGCTGTGGTCAGGGCCTGCGCTCTATGCATTGTGTCAGAGAGGCTTTATAGCCAGCTTGTCTCATATGATACCCTGCAAGAGAGTATGCTGGATTTTGTTCCGATGGCGCCCTGCTCATTTATTCCAGTTTGGTTCGAAGGCACCGTCCCCTTCCTGGCAGGTGCTCAAGTTCATTGAACTGTCAATGATAAATATAGAGCTTGTTAATGCAAAACTTGCACAGGCAGGGCGGAACTGTCCAAAGGAAGATGCCTAAAGACATGGAACAATGCAAAACTGCAAAAATGGACGGAAATTCTTGGCTCTCAGCTGTTCCTCTTGAACAGTGGCCTGTGTTCAATTATGATAGCTAAAAGTGAAGTTGGTGGTATGCTACCCAGAAGCCATTTAAAAACCTGATAAAACGAGTTTTTAAGTAAGATTTCCAGTGGACAAAGGGTCAGGGCTATAACATTTTCCTTGGCCTCACCCTTGTTGCAGGGAGCTTGTGGCCTTCCAGGTGTTGCGTAATAAAAGACAGCCAGGCCACAGTTTACATGTATACCGGTAAATTGGGTCCAGGAAGAGAGTGGGGTGGGGGGGTGAGAGGTCTTGAAAACCAAACTCTCTGCAAAAGGAGACTCTGAGTAAATGGTCCTCTGTCAGTGCCTTGGCTCCCTTCATCAAGACCAGTGTTCAAAATTAGCTAGGTGCAGAAATGCAAGGAAAAAGAAGGTACCTTTTTTCATATGTGGTGGGAGTGTAAAAGGGTGAAAAGCTTCTGGGATATGGTATATGGTGAGATAAAGAAAATGTTGAAATATACATTTGTTAAAAAACCAGAAGCCTTTCTGTTAGGAATCACAGGTACAGACATTAAAAAACAAGACACTAGGCTTTTCCGTTATGCAGTAACAGCAGCGAGAATGTTAATAGCACAGAATTGGAAGCAAGAACAAATGCCGACAATAGAAGAATGGAGAATGAAACTATTGAACTATGCAGAAATGGACATAATGACGGGGAGAATCCGAGAACAGCGGGACCAGAAGTTCGTCAAAGACTGGGCTAAATTTACAGACTATATAAAAGAAGCTACTGAATTGAATATGTTAGTAGGACTTCAAGAGGCATTGTAGAGTAAAGTAGAAATATTGTTGTTAAATGTGAACTTATTATGATAAGTTAGGAGTGAGATGTGAAGCAATGGTAGATATAAGAAATATAAGTAGAAATATAGTAATTATAAAGCCGTTTGGAAGGATTGAAGGAAGTCAAGGCTGTAAAAAGCCAAAAGATATATGATGTGAAAAAGTATATATATGGTATTTTGCAAAAATTGTTTTAAAATAAATAAAAATGATATTGAAAAAAAAACCAAAATTAGCTAGGTGCATTTTGCACCTGGCTTTCGTCCAGTTGCGAACAAGTGAAGATGCCTGGGTGCCAGGATAATGCCTGACATCTCCACCATCTGGAGGTGCACGCCTGTGGACCATTGGATTTGGACTGTTTTCACACACTAATACCCCCTCCTGTAGAATTCTATTTTATATTTTATCTGCACAATCTGAATGAATTTCTGGAACCAAAATGCTTTTTTCTGTGTAGCCTGAGCAAGAGCAGTCACCATTAAGAAAAAGAGGTCAGAATAGACCAATATATCTGTGGACTGTCTCGATCAAGTGACTTTTCTTCTTTAAGTTCTCAAAGCTCTAAACCTAGCTCAAGGTTGTCATCTGAACTCGCCAGACGTTTAACTGATAATCAACCACAGTCAGCCCATCATTTGAAAAATAAGACACTAGAGCCACCTTGCCCCCAAATGGCAAGTAGACCATTTTGGCAGCTGTAACCTTTGGTTTAAGGAGCCTTTTGGTACCTAGCTTATATATCTGAGTTTCTAACGCTGATCCAGACCTTACAGAAAGGTGAGTTTTGGAGTGAAACGTCAGAAACGGTACCCAAGTCAAGGATCACTTCACCAATGAAAGAATGGAGCAGACTGCTTTGACGTTTTGTGAAGTAAGGAAGCATTTGTTAATGTGGACATAAATGCATGTGTGAGATCTTCAGTATGTCCTGCCTGTGTGTATCTCACTGTCTATTCCAATTTGCAGTCGAGGGTCCCTGGTGAGTCACCATTTGAGGTAAAGGAGATGACCATCACAGAATGGGCCTTCTTGATGGAACATTATCCCCATAAATCTTTGCCTGCTGTTGCCCTTAATTGTTATGAAGACCTTTTTGTTTGTTTCTGAGGTTCAGTTTTAAATCTGCTGACTGTTCAGTGCTGGTCTCGAGACTTCTTAATTTTTATTCTTTTGCTTAATTGGTTTTTGTATCGCTTTTACTCTTTTTGAAAACTTCCCTGAGGGAACAATTGAAGGGCACTATATGAATACAGTGGCACCTCTTGTTTCCAAACGTAATCCGTTGCGGAAGACCGTTTGAGTTACGAAACGTTCGAAAACCGAATACTCAGTACGGAAAACTCAATACAGAAGCCACGTGGCTTGTTCTACTTCTGAGGTGTGTTCAAAAACCGATGCATTTACTTCCGGGTTTACGGCGTTCGAAAATTGAGATGTTCGTCAACGGAGGCGTTCGAAAACCGAGGTACCACTGTACTTACATTTGCAACTTTTTTGTGCCAGCCTCCGCCCCTCTTTATGCCATCCCTTTTCTCACCCGCCCTTGTTATGAAGCACCCCTAAAAATACCCAGCTTTTGCTGTGATAACCTGCACATTAAGTCCACATTAAGGAAGGAATCCAACCAGTGGCTTCAAGTAACAAGAAAGGAGATTCCGACTCAACATTGGGAAGAACTTTCTGACAATAAGCTGTTTGACAGTGGAGCTGTCTCCCTCGGGACGTGGTGGACTCTACTTGAAGGTTTTTAAGCAGAGGTTGGATGGCCGCCTGTCATAGATGTTTGAGCTGAGATTCCTGCATTGCAGGGGGCGGGTTGACTAAGTTGCACTACAATTCGTGTGATTCCTTTGTGGGGAACTTTCCAGGGGTCTCTTGCCAAAGGTGTTTGGGGCCAGAGGCAAGGATGGGCGGAGCAATAGATCTGTACAACTGACGTTTCTGCAGGCATCCCAAGCAGAGAAGGATGAGGCATACCTGCTGTTGGAGGACCCATTTGAGCCAGGCAAATAGATTCACGGAGGGCACAAAGGAAGGGTGGTGAAGGATGTGGCCTTTTCAGAGTCCCAAGGGCCACAAAGGAAGACTTGGGGGGGGGCACATTTCGTCCTCTGGGGTCGTAGAGCCTGAATGTGGTTTCGTCCTCTGGGGTGGTAGAGCCTGACCAGAGTGGAGTTGCACCAGTCGCTTGGTGGCAGAGCCTCCGTTTGGCACGAAAATATGTCCCAGGTTCACGCCTTGGCATGTTCAGTTAAATCAGGCATCAGCAAGGTTATCCCGGCCATGGGCCGGATCAAGCCCACGGAGAACGTCCGTGGGCCGGACATGCGCAGCGCGATGCCGGAAATCGCGTCTGCGCATGTCTGTGGCACCGGAAATCGCTTCTGCGCATGCCCAGATGCTGAAAATCGCACCTGTGCAGAAGCGATTTTCGGCGTCTGGACATGTGCAGACGCAATTTTCGGCGCCACTCGGCAAGGCCCTGCACACGGCGGCTTGGTTGGCAGGCGGCTTGTGGGCCGGTAAAACGGACTTCGTGGGCCACATCCGGCCCGAGGGCCGGAGGTTGCCAACCTCTGAGTTAAATGGACCAGGTAACAGATTAAGAGCCTTCTCATGTCAAAGATCCTGGAACCTTAATTAATTCACTTATTGTCTCATTTGTAGATATTAGCACATGGTTCAGGAAATTATGGTCTGGAGTCAACGTTCCTTGACGGCCAACCAAAGGCTTGTTGGGCTGATGTGGGGGTAATGATGACACAATATGAAATTACCCTATATACTTGAGTATAAGCCTAGTTTTTCAGCACGTTTTTTGTGCTGAAAAAGCCGCCCTTGGCTTATACTCGAGTGAGGCAGGCAGTCGCTCCTATGAAGCTTTCCCAGGTTTTTTGTGGTAAAATTGGGTGCCTCGGCTTATATTCGGGTCGGCTTATACTCGAGTATATAGGTACCACAATTTCTTTGTTGTTTATTAAATTCATATAGCGCCCTTCATCTGAGGATCACAGGGCGGTTTGCAGTCAAAAAATCCAGCACAACACTTGCACTAGTGGGAAGTTTGTTGTGCAGATGGGGGTATTGGGGTGGCATCAGATCGCTGAACAAGAAGACACGAAAACCATGCTGGCTTCCTGCGCCTTTTCTCGTGCAAGCCATTCCACTAGCGCAACTAAGCACACTGCTAAAGGACTTCAGTTTAGTGCCACATTGAATTTCTTCCATTGTCTTCAAAAAGTTGAAACACTGTTTTGTATTCCACTAAATGGTGTTTTGCCAAAGAGATGTTGGGGAGATAGAATGTTCTAGAAAGCTCACTGGGAGAGACATACACTCTTTTGGTGATCAAAACCAGAATCACTTATTTGTTTCTGCTGCTCCCACACAGAAAAGCCACGATTCCACTGAACTTGAAAGAGAAGTTGCACAGGAAATTACTTGCGTTGTATTTTTAAGGTGCTTTTTAAAAAAATGTTACTAGAGGCCACCATGATTTCTGGACTTGAATGGAAGTCTTCCATACATCAAAGGTCTCCCTCTTGACCATGAACTGCTAATTTTTATGGTGCATTTGAAATCCCTCTCCCTTGCCATTTTTAAATTGGATTGTAAAAAATAAAAAGAAATGCAGTTGTAGCCCCTGGTCACAGAAACCCTAGAACTGGGAATTATTTTTAAAACATGAGCATATTACTGGCCTTAAAATGAGAGAGGGAAGAAAATGAAATCCATATTTCATGAAAGATGCATGTTGAAATCATGAAAGGAGATATTTATGAGGGAGCCACAGCTCATTTAGGAAGGATGGAATTCTTCCTTTAGTCAAACCACATGGTCGGCAGCTAAGTGATCTGTCAAATGATGTAACTGTGTATCTCTACACAAAGCAGTATGCCACTTCTTTTCTGCTTTCAGCCACTGCTGGAAGTGCTCCTACAGCCACAGGGGTGGCCAACTTCCAAGAGACTGTGATCTACTCACAGAGTTAAAAACTGGCAGTGATCTACCCTCTTTTCTTTTTTTTCCAAAATATTTTATTGTTCATTTTCATATACAGTGGTACCTCTACTTACGAGTAACTCTACTTACGTTTTTTTCGAGTTACGAGTGACTTCCGGTAAAACAAAATGGCTGCCGCATCCGAATTTTTTCTACTTACGAAAAGACGTCGCGGCCGCTTTTAATAGGATTTTTTCGACTTACGAATTTTTGACCCGGATTTTTCGACTTACGAATTCCCCCCCCCCATGCATTCCTACGGGGATTCTACTTACGATTTTTTTCTACTTACGAAACGCGTCGGAACGCATTATCGTAAGTAGAGGTACCACTGTGTATAATTCATTCGTCGTATATACAATATTCTTTTGCTCTTGCTTTTAACTAAAGAATAAAAAAACAACTAAGGTTTAAATAAATACTTAAAGATGAAAATTAACAAATAAGAAATAAAAAGAAAGAAAGAAAAAACATTACTGTGTCTGCCTCTTTTTGTTGCTCCACACCTCCGGATCCTTTCGTCCCGAACAAAGTCAATGCCTTGATCTACCCTCTTTTGGGGGATTCAGGTCGAGGTTGTTGAGCTTTTTTAGACCACCGTGCCACCCACGTCCCATGCTCTACAGCAGTGTTTCCCAACCTAATCTAGGCAACGGCACACTTGTTTCATTAAAAAAATCTCGCGGCACACCGCTCCTCCCCCACCAGGCTGCGCCGGGTCTCCTGACCCAGAGTTACCTCTGGGATCAGCTGTAGCGCGGCGTCCTTTCTCCCGCCCATCAGCTGGGGCACCAGGTCGGGATTCTCCCGCGAGGCTTCTGTTGCTGCTGCTGCTGCTGCTGCAGCAGCCAAGGGAGCAGCGCCACCCTGGCTTCCGCTTCGCCGCCGGGCTCCAGCATTGCAGCCGCCACGGTCCTGTGCAGCGCGGGGCTGCAGGGCACCTTGGGCTCTGATTCTCGCACGAGGCTTCCGGTCGGGATTCTCGCACGAGGCTGCTGTTGCTGCTGCTGCAGCAGCCAAGGGAGCAGCGCCGCCATGGCTTCCGCTTCGCCGCTGGGCTCCAGCAGCGCCGCCGCCACGGTCCTGTGCAGCCCTGGGCTGCAGGTCCCTTTTTCCGCGGCACATCAGCCGGTGTCTCGCGGCACACCAGTGTGCCGCGGCACACCAGTTGGGAAACGCTGCTCTACAGTAGCAGTCAGCAATTAATGGAGGACCGGCCCTATCATTAGGTAAATGATGCTTGAGATGGGGAGGGAGGTGATGACTGTCCTTCATAAGAAGACCCCAAAAATCCATCTACTGAAGCATCCTTTCCCCACAGTGGTCAACCTAGATGTCTATGTGAAGCCCACAAGCAGTTCCTGAGCACCACAGCACCCTCCCCACTTGAGATTCCCAACAACTTGTATTCAGAAGCATTGTGCTGGTCCCGAGGGGTATCCAATAGGCGAGGTCTAGTCCAGTCCAAGGTCAGTGGTGCACGTAAATGCAGTCCGAAACAACTGAAGCAGGGTCCAGGGCAGGGAGTCAGGCAAAGACAGGAACGGGTGGGCAAGCAGGGAACCAAGGCGGGTCAGGAGCTCAGGCAGGTAAGCAGGACAAGGATCAAACAGGAACACCGACAGGAACTGGGCAGCAACGATGTTGCTCCTGCAACTTGGGGCTGGGGCTGGCTGGCTTTTATCTGCCCCGAGGCAGAGGGCGGCTCCGATCCTCAGGTGACTCGCCTCTCCTGGCCTGGAGGCGAGCACTCCTCCTGCGGGAACTCAGTTCCCTTCGCCTCTCTGCCCTGAGCCTCTGCAGCTCAGGAGAGGCTGGAGGGTTACCGGACCCAGAGGCAACCTCAGCTTCCCCTGACAGGGCGGGGAGTGGAGCACCTGCAGGCAATGGGTCCTCCACCCCATCAGGAGCCAGAGCAGACTCAGCAGATGCCTGCACCTGAGGATCTAGCACAGGTGAGTCCCCTTCAGACTCAGGCCCCAGCCCTGGCTCTGCTGGCTCTGGAGGCAGGGAATCCTGTGCAGGCTGGGATCCCTCAGGTTCAGCGTCTGAGTCTGAATCCCAGGCCATCACAAGCATACGGCTTCCAACCACGGAGGCGTGAGCATTAGCACCACAAATCTATCTAACAAGATTTGTTGATTGTAAAGCAAACCTCTAAACTGTTTGTGGAAATGTAAAACGGAGCTTTTAAAATTCTCAGCAGAAAAACAGTTATATAATAATAATTTATTATTTGTACCCCGCCCATCTGGCCGAGTTTCCCCAGCCACTCTGGGCAGCTTCCAATCAAATATTAAAACAATACAGCATTAAATATTAAAAACTTCCCTAAACAGGGAATACATAAAAGCATTGAAAAGGTGAATTATAATCGACAAAAGGGGAGCCACTGCAGAAAAGGCCCATTTCATGTTGCCATCCTCTGCAGCTCTGCATTTCTAGAGAGGCTTGCAAGCAGATAATGAAAAGGCACAGCGAAGGCGCCTGCCTTGTGTCAATAGGCAGGGAGTTCCAAAGTGTAGCTGCTGCCGCTGGTGATATCACTGCTGCACTGGAATATTTGTTACAGGGGTGTGTGTGTGTGTGTGTGTTGGCAGGCAGGCAGGGCGATCAGGGCATAACTCCTGTTGGAGGACAGAACTGAACATCGCAGGGCCTTCATTGTGCCAAGTGTGTTCTGCAGCTGAGCTGTTACCTGCTGCGGAGGGCCTGGATTAGGCCTTTGCCTGTGTCCCTTTGTGCGGCTAGAACACTTAAACCCATGGGATAAACGGTGACCTTGAAACCAGGACGAGAAGTGCCGGTTTGCCGTAGATATCTGAGCCTGTTTGGCCTTGAGATCTGCTTGTTCCCCTTCATAAATGTCATCCTTGGAAGCTCATCTGTGGACTTGGATTTTATATCTGTTAGTCGCTTTGGAGAACTGTTTGAAGGGTAGGGATGTAATTATTTTAAATAAACTATATACGGGTATTCTATCTGCCCTGCAGCTACAAGGTTAAAAAGTGACACGATGGGAATTTATAAAATTATGCAAGGCATAGAGAAAAGTTTTTCTCTTGTCTCTCATAACACTAGAATTCATGGACATCGAACGAAGCTGAACATTGGAAGATCTAGGAGAGATGGAAGAAAGTGCTTCATCATGTGGTCCATAGTTAAACTCTGAAACTTGCTGCCACAGGAGTCAGCGATGGCCACAAACTTGGGTAGCTTTTCTACGCTGGCGTGGCCATGCCCACAGAGTGGAAGATGGTAGGATCCCTAGGGGGGATCTGGCTTCAGGCACCAGGCCCATTGGCTGCCCAACTGTGTGTGTTAGAATGATATCTGCAAATGAGACGTGGAGGCTGGCAGCATTAATCCCACTATGTGTTTATTGCTTTTTTCACCTTGTCCTCCCATTCTCCATTGGGATACTGAGATGCTATTTTTAAGGACACAACCCCATCTAATTCACCCAGCCTTCTGTTCAGCATTTCAGTTTTGCTGCCCCTTGGGCCACAGGAAGCTGCCTTATACTGAGATCATCGGCCCATCTAGCTCAGTAACGTCTGCACTGACTGGCAGCTGCTCTCCAGGATTTCAGGCAAGGACCATTCCTGGCCATACCTGGAGAAGCTGGCTCTCTGGGGATCCCCTGCAGATGACCACAGCGCCTGGTGACAAGACAGGCAGGTTGTACATCCGTAGCAGTGACCAGAGGAGGAATGACCACTGAGAGGAGCACAGAGAGGAGGAGGAGGAGGAGAAGAAGAAGAAGAAGAAGAAGAAGAAGAAGAAGAAATAAATTTTTATTTATACCCCGCCCTTCCCAGCCAAGACCGGGCTCAGAGCGGCTAACACCCATAAAATCACAACAAAACATACAAAACAATCAGTTAAAATGCAGGTTAAAATACGATTTAAAGTTTAAAATGCAGCCTCATTTTTAAGTAGCCCACCAATCTAACCATAAAGGAATGAAACATCATGGTTAAACTAAGACCAACCCAAAGGCCAGGCGGAACAGCTCCGTCTTGCAGGCCCTTCGGAAAGATGCCAAGTCCCGCAGGGCCCTGGTCTCTTGTGACAGACCATTCCACTAAGTCGGGGCCAGTACTGAGAAGGCCCTGGCCCTAGTTGAGGCCAGCCTAGCATCCTTGTGGCTCGGGACCTCCAAAATGTTATTATTTGAGGACCTTAAGGTCCTACACGGGGCATACCAGGAGAGGCGGTCCCTTAGAAGAGATTTTGGTGTATCTGCAGCAGCACAACCAGACGCCTTCATCTGCCCCAGCTGCAACAAAACATGTCTCTCTACAGCCACAGCAGGCGCTGTAACTCTCCCAATGATTTGACTTCAACCCCGAAGGCACACTCTTCCATTGCCTTCTGAGACACACGGATGCCAACAAATTCATGAAGGATAAGGCTATCAGTGGCTACCTGCCATGATCGCTATGTTCTGCTTCCATGCAGTAATGCTTCTGAATCCCAGTTGCTGGAAACCACAAGAGGGGAGAGTGCTCTTGCGCTCAGGTCCTGCTTGTGAGTTTCCCACAGGCTTGCGGGTTTCCCACTGTGAGAACAGGATGCTGGATTAGATGGGCCATGGACCTGATCCAGCAGTTGGTTCTTATGCGCAAGACATGCTTAAGAGCTTCACTTACAACATGCTGCACTCATTGGTTTCTCTCTATATACACCCAAACGGGTATCTTGGCCTTTCCTAAACTGTGCCTTTCCCTGTTTTAACCCAGGGAACTTTAGCCCAGTTGAAGGCAAGAAACCACCATCCCTTTTGACTACGGTTAAGCATTATTGGCAACATCCAACATTTTGTGAATGAACCTCCACTTATGTACCAAATCCTTCTTCTTGCAGGTCTCCACAGGTCCCCAAATCTGCTCCGGGGCATTCTCCAGGTTCTGGGTCTGTCTGGATGGACACCACTGAATATTTTTACCAGGTCAGGATTAGAAAAATGCTCCTCTCTGCTAGCACATCCCACTTATTTAGGTTTCTGTTGGATGTTTTCTTTCACAGGGGAAGCAAAACATTCCCAGCAGCTGCCGGGATAGTTAACTACAGAGCAGGGTGATAAAGCTTCTGAACATCATGTCGGCTTAGAAGATAGTGGAAGACGTCAAATGTGACTTAAAAACCAGCATTTGGGAACTGATTTTTAAAATATCCTTGTCTGCAGAGGGAAAGTTATGTCTGATGGGCTTCTGATGGCCTTGATATACCACGTCACAGCTCCGGGTGCAAATCCACATGTGACTGTGCATTTAAATAAAATAGAATCCGGCAGCCTTGGAAGTCTTTATCTTTTAAAGCCCTTTACACAGGATGGGGGCAAAATGAAGCTACTGAAAGAGGCTGGGTAATTAGCACAATTGCATCATGCCAAACGCAAAGGAGATGGAATGATAAGGTATTGTTTGGGTTGTGATTCGACTGGGGGAGCTAATGGACTGCTCCAGGCAACTGCACAATAAAAATCTAGTTATGAATTTATCAAGAATGCCAAGATAAAGAGCTCTGAAGGCAGTCAACGGGCAAAATTATTGCTTTTTTCACCTTGTCCTCCCATTCTCCATCGGTATACTGAAATGCTTTCTGTTTAAGGACACAACCCCTTCTAAGTCAACCAGCCTTCTGCTCAGCATTTCAGTTTTGCTGCCCCTTGGGCCACAGGAAGCTGCTTTATACTGAGATCATCGGCCCATCTAGCTCAGTAATGTCTGCACTGACTGGCAGCTGCTCTCCAGGATTCCAGGCAAGGACCATTCCTGGTCATGCCTGGAGATGCTGGTGATTGAGCCTGAGACCTCCTGCATATGGAGCAGATGTCCTGCCCCTGAGCTGTGTGGCCCCTTACAGAATCATATATTCATAGACTTCTCGAGTTGGAAGGGACCGTGAGGATAATCTAGTGCAACCCCCTGAAATGCCGGAATTACTGATAAATTTGAAACTTGATTCACTTTCTCTGTCATGTATGGAAGCAGGCATGCTTCACTGAGTCAGCTTTGATGGACATATTCGGAATTTTGCGATCAGAAGATCTAAAATGAAGCTTTTTAAATTTCAGCATGCATGTACATTTTGTGTCATTTTGGGGAAAAATGCTTTAGTATTGCTTTTATTTTGAATTACATATGGGTGGATCGCAATAACCTTGTAAGTGCCTATGGCCTTTAAAGGTCTTAATCCAGAAGTGCTTTTCATTTTTTTTATCTGGTTAAAAAAAGAGATGTGCTGGTAGTCATATATTGATAAAAGTGCTCTCATAGGCAGCAAAGAAAAGTAAGACAGGTGCCAATGTTTACGGTTGCAAAAGAAGTCCCCAAACCCCTCTGCCTTACTGTTTATTCTATGAGATACTCAAGACTTGGAGTAGAACCAGTTGGAAGATACGCTAAGTCTGGCCTATGAAATTTTCCTCCCCCCTTTCTTATGAGCAAAATACTGTATGAGACCGAGATGCACTGCTTATGCAACCTGATGACTATTGAGCCCATGGTGCAGTGTTTCTGCGTGTGAAACCCATTCATATGCATGCACAAAGTGCATCTTCAGTTGAAGCCAAGGGCTTTGATACTGTCAGGGGAACAGCTGCTGAAATGAAGTCAACTGAAATTGAAATGAGAGGCCAAGAATATTCGTCTAGGTCAGGCATAGGCAACCTTGGCTCTCCAGATGTTTTGGGACTACAATTTCCATCATCCCTGACCACTGGCCCTGTTAGCTAGGGATGATGGGAGTTGTAGTCCCAAAACATTTGGAGAGCCAAGGTTGCCTAGGTGATCCATTACGTTGTTGGTGAAGCTGAAATTACCCCTCCCCACAAAAAAAATTCAGTCTCTTATCCTCACCCAGGTGCTTGAGACAGAAGCGTCCCCTGTTCTCTTCCCCTGTTCTCTTCCCTGTGAGAGCCAGTGTGGTGTAGTGGTTAAGAGCAGTAGACTCGTAATCCGGTGAACCGGGTTCGCGTCTCCGCTCCTCCACATGCAGCTGCTGGGTGACCTTGGGCTAGTCACACTTCTCTGAAGTCTCTCAGCCCCACTCACCTCACAGAGTGTTTGTTGTGGGGGAGGAAGGGAAAGGAGATTGTTAGCCGCTTTGAGACTCCTTCGGGTTGTGATAAAGTGGGATATCAAATCCAAACTCTTCTTCTTCCCTTGGAATATAAGTTTGTGGGAAACCACCTCTGTCTAAAAGATTGGTTTTTTGCAGTGGGGCGAAAACCACCCTTTTGCAGGTCCTACAAATTCTGATCCCAGCATGACTTCAGCACCAATTGCATTGCGTTTCACGAAGCGACCACATGATGGTAGCAGAGAATAGGAAACCACAGGTAAGAAGGCGCCGTTGACAACCTCCGTAGAGTAGAACACTCAGCCCCACCGTCTCCCACAATGGTGAACGCAGGGCGAGGTTTCAGATCTGCCACTTAATCACTTCTAAGATTGCTCTGCCTGTTACCAGCCCATACAATGAGAAGGATGAAGTCCATTAAGATTCAACACATCCCATTTGACTTGCAATGGGTTGTCCTGGCTGCTGGCTTTCCACAAGCATCTGATTGGCCGCTGTGAGAGCAGGATGTTGGAGTAGATGGACCATTGATGGGACATCTAGCAGGCTCATCTTATGTTCTTAGTCGGCTGTTGTCTTTGTACTCTTCAAACTAACCCACCTGCTAGCAACTGAATGGTCCAACGCCCAATTCTTTCTCTGTTTGCTTCAGGGTGGATAAAAATCAACGATTAAAAAAAAGTACCGGATTTTTAAAATTTAAATTGGATTTTTAAAATAAAATGCTTTTGGGGGAAAAATCTTTCTAAAGATAGTTTTCTATTTAAGTTACATTATAGTCCAAAGGCCTATTCATCAGGAAATAAGGAATTTGTTTTAAGTTTTTCATGTGTGCTAAAACACAGTCTAAGTTCTTTTTAAAAATTGTTTAACCACATCAGTTAACAAACATGTATACATATGCTATAATGTTATTGTCTTAGTTAAATAAATTGTTTAAATTGTTATTAAGGAGATGATTATTTTTCTCCTTCCAATAAAGTACAGCAGAAAAGTTGTCCAAATATAAACAGATAACTTATCAAACCTCACAAAAATTTCATAATTATCCTATATAATAATCTTGAAGTGCCCCTGCGTCCACCTTATTTTTCTGTGTGTCACGGAAGTGCGCTCTGCGCATGACACACGCAGACGCAGGGATTGGCCAGCGGACAGGAAGTGACGGCCGCCCGCCCGCCTCCCTCACAGCCCTGCCGGAGGACGGCCGGCCTGGCCTGGAGGCAGCGGCAGCGAGGAGAACGAGGAGCCCGGGCCAGGCCGTGGCGGCAGCGCCGGGGCCTCGGGCAACCAGCTCGCCCTGGCGCTGCTGCTCCTGAGGAGGGGCGGCGAGGTGGGCGCTGGCGGGCGCCGTGGAGCGTGCTCGAAGCGGGGGGAGCAGGGCGCGCCGGGGCCCCGCGAGCCGCTCTGCCGCCTCCTGCCTCCTCTTCCTCTAGAGCCCGTTAGTCAACGGGCTAACTTCAACTAGTCTGTCTATGTATTTCTAATAGTATAACGAAATCAGTAATTTTTGATATAACTGTAAAAACTACTTTGAAATTTTATTATTCCAAAAATGAAACCTTCATCTGGTTGTAAATATTAAAATTATACCAGCAAGAATGAGTCTTTCTGTAAAAAAAAAATGATTTAAATCAAGTCTTACTGACTAGTGATTTAAATCATGATTTAAATCAATTTGATTTAAATCAAATCCACCCTGGTTTGCTTCCCTCGCTGCCAGGACCATTCACTATGCAAGCTTTGGGAACCTGGTGCCCTTCAGCCGTGCTGGACTACAATTCCCATCAACCCCAGGCAGCACACCTGATGGAACTTGTAGTCCAACATACCTGGAGGGCACCGGGTTGCAAAGGCTGGTCTATATTTAATTCTGTGTCTTCTCTCAGAACGTAGTTGACTCTCCTTCCTTGGAGGTTTTTAAGAAGACATTGGATGGCCTCCTGTCATGGTTGCTTTAGTTGAGATTCCTGCATTGCAGGGGTTGGACTAGATGACCCTCTGGGTCCCTTCCAACTCTATAGTTCTAAGATGTTGCAGTTTCCTAAGTGTACATACAAAAGAAAACAGGTGGTATGGGAAAGGAGCCATACGCTACCAACCTCTAACAATAGGTGGTGCTGAATTCTTTGAAATCTCTCTCTCCTACTCTGTATTTGCAACACAATCATTTCCACCATTGCGTCCATGCCTGATAAAGGCAGACCTGATCTCTTATAATTTGCAATATTTCTTGCAAATCAATCCATAAATATAAACAACAGAACGGAAGGAAAACTAAGCTGGGATTTATACGAGGAGCCTGACAGTTGCATACCAATCCCGGTATTGATTCTGTATCATTGTATTACAAGCCCCATTATTGCACGGGGCTGTATTCTGCTAGATGGAGAAGAGAAAAATAAAAACAATCTGTTTCAAGGTTATTACACTCTTGTATATGTATACAAATCTATGTTTGCATCAAAGCAGAGGGAAGATGCCCTGGTCCTGAGCAAATAGTTGAAAAGGGCATTGGGCAACCATGCTCCGCTTTCGCTGTTCTGGGTTAACCTGATCTGATAGTCATTTCCCCCTGTGTTAAGCACACCCCAGATACTAGACAAGGGGTGGTTAATCTGTGGCCCTCCTAATGTTGCTGGACATCTGTTATCTCTGATCCCTGGGCAGCGTGGTGTAGCAGTTAGAGTCTTGGACTAGATCCAGAAGTACCCAATAGTATCTGAGTGTCAGGAGTGAGCCAGCAATAAATCACACAGAGCAGGTGAAGTTAACTCTTCATTAGAAGACACAGGATCTGCTCAGGAGTGCCAGGTCTAATGAACACAGAAACTCTTATTTTGTAGATCTTGCCCCTATGATGCAGCTGCAGAGACTGAAGGTCCCTGCCTTCCCACAACTGCCTGTTGCCTCCTCTCCAGGATCTTTCCCAAGCAATTTAAGGCTGCGCCTGTGCATCTGCCTTTTCTCCTCCCTCTTTATGCCTCTCCTGGTTCTGGGAGGCGGGGAGCTTGTTGCTTGTTGCCCTATATATATTGCTTAATAAATACTTAGAATGCACACACGCTCCACAATCGTTTCTACTATACTCTGCTGACTGAACATGCACATGTCTTTTGATATGTGTCACTGGTGCGCACTGGGACTGATTTGTGAATGTCCTGGGTGGCGCTTCATCAGGAAGACGCCCGGAGAGGTCTGTCTCATTCCGGGGGCTGCATGTGTCTCAGATTGAATTGTATGTTCTTGGTAAGTTCCCTTGAATCCCTCTTAAAAGAATAAAGACACGACAATCTTATTCAAAGTCAATGAAAGAACTCACATCAGTTCACAGTTGGATTCCTGAAGGCAGACTTAGTTGCAAATATGTACATGTGAATTTACCTCATATGGGGGAATAATCCCAGTGCTTCTGCTAGCTGAGAGCTAGCAGAGCAGTCCTACCTAGAAGCTGGTCCAACGAAGAAGGAAGTCAAAAAGAGAAAGGTGTGCTGCGTGACTCGTCCTTTTGTTACCTGGACAGGTAAGGTCACACCCACCTATCACATACAACAGAAGGATGCTCCAGCCAGGAGGAACAGGAAGTTTCGACTGGCTGGACCAAATCCTCACATGTCTTTTCTAGCATTACAAGGAATGTTGTATTTGACTGCCTCTCATGGATCACATCCCGTAGTTGTGTACCACATTTGCTCTCCTGAGTCCCATGGAGGAAGAGTGGGACAAAAAATATATGAGAATCATAGAACTGTCCCCCATCCAATTTGAAGCCATATCGGACCCTGTTTATCAAGTGTGCTAACAATTTTATTGCTGCACCCCTAGTAGTTATAGATTATCTCAAAATGGGAACTGTGTTATTAATGATGGGCGTTTGGCAAAATAAGGCAGATTCTTTTGCTGATATAACTCATCTATTTAAACTGCTGTAAAAATGATAACGAACCCTGACACAAGTATTCAACCGAGCTTTGATATAAAATAAATAAATAAATAAGGAACTGCAATAAAACCAATTTTGTAATATTCAATAAAAAAAATTCCTTCCAGTAGCACCTTAGAGACCAACTAAGTTTGTTCTTGGTATGAGCTTTCGTGTGCATGCACACTTCTTCAGATACAGTGGTACCTCGCCTAACGAAGATAATGCGTTCCGACGTGATTTCCGTTAGGCGAAAAAATTCGTTCGGTGAATCCCCATAGGAACGCATTGGGGGAAAATTCCTAAGTCGAAAAAATCGGGTCAAAAGTTCATAAGTCGCAAAAATCCTATTAAAAGCGGCCGTGACGTCTTTTCTTAAGTCGAAGAAATTCGTTTGCGGCGGCCATTTTGTTTTACCGGAAGTCATTCGTTAGGCGAAAACTACGTTAGGCGAGGTACCACTGTACACTGAAACCGAAGTCACCAGACCCTTATATATAGTGAGAGTGTGGGGAGCGATATTACTCAGAAGGGTGGTGGGCTGATACGTGTGGTAAACCTGCTAACAACTGCAATTGGTCTTACAGGAAAAAGCAAGGGGTGAGATGGTTAAAAATAGCGTTATCATGTATAATGAGATAAGAATCCAATGTCTCTATTCAGACCAGGTCTCTCCATGGTTTTAAGTTTGGTAATGAGTTGCAATTCAGCAACTTCTCTTTCCAGTCTATTTCTGAAATTCCTTTGCAACAAGACAGCTACTTTGAGATCTTGTATAGAATGTCCTGGGAGATTGAAGTGCTCTCCTACTGGTTTCTCTGTCTTGTGATTCCTGATGTCAGATTTATGTCCATTTATCCTTTGACGTAGGGTTTGGCCTGTTTGTCCAATATAGAGAGCTGAAGGGCACTGTTGGCATTTGATGGCATACACAATGTTAGAAGTTGAGCAATTAAACAGTCCTGAGATGGTATGTTTGATGTTGTTGGGGCCAGTAATGGTGTTGTCCGGGTGTATGTGGCAAATATTCAGTTTGCGCAATCCCAGGACTGGGCATTGGTCCTGAGGGATGGAGAAGCCAGAGGCAAAGAAGAATCCGGAACCAATGCGGAGAAGCCAAGGAGGCTGGAGGGGAAGGAACCCATAGGAAGGGTACAAAATGAGGCCCTGCATGAGAATAATGGAGAAGCAGAGAACTGAGGGAAGAGAGAGCTCTGACGAAACTTCACAGCACTGAAAATTAAAGAGGCTGTATGTTGGAGCAGGGGAGAGAAAAGAAGGGCAGGTAAAAGAAACGGAAAATATCACAATTTTCCAGGGTAGGGTTAATCTTTGGCAGCTGATGCACCTAAAAGTCCTCTGGCATTGTCTTTGATTTATTTATTTTTTGTTTAACAAGATTGATATACCACTTAATCAGGAAAAAAAACAAATCCCACAGACTCCCGAGAACAATATAAAACACTGGTCAGAAAATACCGATAAAATCAAACGTGAAAGAAACCTAAGTAGACATAATTTAAAATAAAAATAAAAATATGGATTAAAAATCATTTAAAAAGAAATACAAAAGGAAAAAGAAATATGCACAATAGAATTACACTTGTTTATTATGGCAGAGTTTAGGGACCCTGCGGCTCTCTGGAGACTGTTGATTTGATTCACCTGGCTGCTGTTTTGCAGGGATGTTTTTCTACGCCGAAGATATTTATCGCATTATATTCTGCGTTTTCCTCCGAGGAGCTCAAAGCGTGTTTCTCTCCCTCTGCGCCGCTGGTAAAATCCAATAACTTAAAAAAGTAATCGTAAAAAATCTGGGGGGCGGGGGGGGGGGGGAAATCACAGAATGAAGGGTGAAAAAGTCGAGGTATTACCACAAGTAAGAGCCTATGGTTCTCAGTGAGGTGAATGAAACCACAAACAAGCAAGCTGCAGTAATACCAACAAAACAAAAAATTCTAATGGGGACCTGGCTCAATTTTTAAATTTTCATCTAAAATATTTTATTAATTTTCAAGGAAAAAAAAGAATATAAACACAAACATTATCCAAACAATTGGTTTCCCTGCTCCCCCCCCCTCTCCCAGAGAATATGATGAATGTTACAAATTTCCCCAGAAACCTTTATTGTCTACTTAGTTACTGAATTTACACCTTGCTCTTCATCCTTAGATATCAGGGTGGTTCACAAAATAATTAAAAAAGACAAAAACACAAAATACATAATAAAAACAAAACAACAACCCTCCCCACAAACCTATAACCCCCCTCTCCCCATTCCCACAAGCACATTCAAAAGGCAATACAGGGTATTATAGCTAGTGGCTGCCAGTCATTTGAGCATTTTATAGAAAGGGTGCCTGGATTCAACACAATTGTCCGTATCAGGATCTGACTCCATGTTGTCCTCAAAACAGCCCTGCTAGGTAGGTGAGGCTGAGAAAGAGAGAGTTACTGCTCCATGGTCACTCAGTGGGCTTCATGACCAAATGCAGTGCTGGATTCTGTTGTTGTTTAGTTGCGTCTGACTCTTCGTGACCCATGGACCAAAACACGCCAGGCACTCCTGTCTTCCACTGCCTCCCGCAGTTTGGTCAGACTCATGTTGGTAGCTTCGAGAACACTGTCCAACCATCTCGTCCTCTGTCGTCCCCTTCTCCTTGTGCCCTCCATCTTTCCCAACATCAGGGTCTTTTCCAGGGAGTCTTCTTTTCTCATGAGGTGGCCAAAGTATTGGAGCCTCAGCTTCAGGATCTGTCCTTCCAGTGAGCACTCAGGGCTGATTTCCTTCAGAATGGATATGTTTGATCTTCTTGCAGTCCATGGGACTCTCAAGAGTCTCCTCCAGCACCATAATTCAAAATCCAGATTTACATATAATCAAAACAAGCTATAGCTTAGGGCCCCACTCTCCTGGGTCCCCCCCCCCAAAAAAAAAAATTTAAAGAAAAAAAAACCTGGATGTATTTGGATATATTCCAAAATATAAGATAAAAAAATAAAATAAAACCTACATACAGCAACAGTGTTGTGTAGGCTCCTATGATGTAAGTAATGGGCCCCGCCTGCTAGCCTGCTCCCTAAAATATCACTGCTTTGCTCATTTCTATATATAGGGTTCCTACATTCGGCTATTTATAATTATTAGTAGTTTGCACCATATATTTATACCTATTATTATTTCATGTTATAGCAAATTTCTAGAGACTAGATTATGAGTCTTTGTAAATTGTGTTTCTAAAGGAACTTTTGTTATTGCCAAATGCCAATGTGTTTGCATTATTAAGTTTGTTATGAATAAAGAATCATTTTAAGTTAGAGCTTAATGATTATTTCACTATTAATATACTTCTTCTTAATTGTATTTCAGTTCAACAATTACTTTGATAAAATACATATTTTGTTGTTGTGCAAATGGCTTTATTAGGTCCATAAATTACCATATAGCATATATTCAACACAAAAAACAGCGACAATTTGTTGTTGACAAAGGACAGCTGGACATATAAAGGGCCCCATTACCATCAGTAGCTGAGGGCCTCATTAAACCTAAATCCGGCCCTGGAAATGGGAATTTGAAACCCCCACCGCCCCATCTTTAGCCAGCCTGAGGTAAAAAGACAAGATGGCGCTTTCCCTATTCCCTGTACAAAACCCAACTTGACTGTCAATACTGGTGATGGGCAGGGCCCATGAGGTGGGCTGAGGCAGCTGCCTCAGGCGGCAGAGCCACAATAGCATGCCCTCCAACATTTCTCTGATGAAAAGAGCGACGCCCCGTTCCATAACGATAATTTTACTATTTGTACCCCACACACCTTACTGGGTTGCCCCTGCCACTCTGGGCAGCTGCCAACACATATAAAAACACAATAAAACATTAAACTATTTTTTTTTTTTTAAAAAAAACTTCCCTATACAGGATTGCCTTCAGACGGCTTGGGAGTTGGATAACTCCATACCCTCTAACATTTCTCCATATGATTATGGAACATTTCATATGACATTTCACATGACATTTTCCCCATATGATTATAGGGACATCCTAAGGAAAAGTGGGACATTCTGGGATCAGATAAAAAACTGGGACAGTTTCTCTAAATCAGGGACGTCCCTGGAAAATAGGGACACTTGGATTGTCTGCAATAGGAGAATCGATAACGGAAGATCTCACAAGAACTCCACTAGATTTTGTGAGATCTCACCAGACCCTGCTGCTGCGGGACCCAGGCGATGGTAGAGTCGGCTCCTCTGTACCACCACAAATCTCCCCCAAAGGCCTAAGCGTGTGTCAACAGGAATAACCCACATCTTCAGTGCAGTTTTTTTTTAAATGTTTTTTAATAGTTTTTCATTGATTATTCCAAAAAGCAACAAAACCACATACAGCCAAACAATAGGCCATAATGTTTCCAAAACGTGTGTTCTGGGTGATTTATTATTATTCTTAGTTAAATGTGTATAGCACCCTCCATCTGTAGATCCAGAGGCACTGGCTTGGACCCAAGATTGGGGGTGGGGAGGGCAGCGTTGCGTCACACAACTGATGTGCATTGCACATCTGTGACGTCACACATGCGACATGTGTCACGCAAGGAGTCCATATATCAGGGAATTTCCCCTCTTTCTTGTTAGCAGCTAAGCTCAGTTTCTCATCCGTTGCCAATTAAGCCGTGTCTTCTGGTCGTCGTACAATTTCGGTGTGTGCATGTAAACTTTCTTTCTGAAATGCTTGGTGTATAGCTGCCCTGAGTGCGCAGATATCATGGAAGCCCCACAAGAACCACGTATATTTTTGGAACTATTTCATACCATCCCTTTCCTTGAGGGCATCAACAGGTGTGCTACAAATAAAGGAAACAGGTGCATACAGTGGTACAGTGGTGCCTCGCAAGACGAAATTAATTCGTTCTGCGAGTTTTGTCGTCTTGCGAGTTTTTTCGTCTTGCGAAGCACGGTCCCTGTGAAGCGCTAGATGGCGCTGTTTCCCATAGAAATGCATTGAAGTGCGGTTTCCCATAGGAATGCATTGGGAACTCGCAAGACGTTTTCGTCTTGCGAAGCAAGCCCATAGGGAAATTCGTCTTGCGAAGCAACTCAAAAAACGAAAAACTCTTTCGTCTTGCGAGTTTTTCGTTTTGCGAGGCATTCGTCTTGCGGGGTACCACTGTACCTCGGTTTACGAACTTAATCCATCCCGGAATTCCGTTCTTAAACTGAAACCGTTCTTAAACCGAGGCGCGCTTTCCCTAATGAGACCTCCCGCCGCCGGTGCCCTTCCATCATTCGGCTTCCGTTCTTAGACCGAGGTAAAGTTCGCAAACCAGGACACTACTTCCGGTTTTGCGGAGTTCGTAAACTGAATAGTTCATAAACGGGACTGTTCTTAAACCATAGCTGTCAACCCTCCCTTTTTTTGCGGGAAACTCCCTTATTCCAATGCCGTTTCCCACTGCTATCCCGGATTGTTGATATCCCTTAAATTTCCCGGATTTCAAAGGAAGCAGCTCCTCTCCCTCCCTGCCGGCCAGGGAGGCTCCTCAGCTGCGTTGCTCGGCTGCCAATAAGGAGTCTGAGACCGACTGGAGGCGGAGCTTGCATGCCTTGTGCAGCCAGACCCTCATGCCCAACCAGACAGCCAGCCTGCCTGCCACCTATGCGCTCGCTCTTTCACTCACCCATTCGCGCGCAGCCTCTGGAGTGCAGGGTGGCGAGCCTACTTGGTGCCATTGCACCGCCCTTGCAGCATCCCTTATTTTCAAATCCGAAAGTTTTGAAAAATCCCTTATTTTCAAATCCGAAAGTTGACAGCTATGTCTTAAACCGAGGTACCACTGTACTGAAGAGAAGGTCCCCCATCGTTTCAGCTTTGAGCGGCTCTGTCCGGCCTGTCCGCCACCACAGCTCAGGACTCTGGTTTCCGAAGGGGCGCTGGGTCAGAGGTGAAAGTCTTGCCGGCAGCGTGAGGGGAGCATTAGTCCCTTTGTGTTGGCGAAGCCGCCAAGCCAGGGAGCCCACGACCGCTTCCATTCAGGAGTGACCTTTCTGTGACCGAGACGCCATTGAGCGCCCGGCTCCTCCTTAGGTTTCACCTGAAATGTTGTTGACACAAATAGAACCGGCTGTGCAGAGAAGCTCAAAAGTAAGGACCTCGAAGGCCCATGTTGTTTGAAAGTCAAAGAAAAGCGGAACAAGCTGATTGTGCTGATAAGGATCTCTTGGCATGCTAACCAAACCTTTAGCTAATAATACTAAATGCTTACAAAAGCGACCCTTTCGGTCATTTACGGGTAATAAACTATTAATTAGAGCGTTGTCATAAACTACCCTCGACCTCTCAGCCGACACAATAGCCCATCCCGAGTCTTTTGTTCTCTCCCCCCTGATTCCGGCATTGTCAAATGTTGGCTACAGGTGAGCCTGGGCCTTCTTGCGCTTACGGAAAGGTGAAGCCTCGTAACTTGAGGATGTTCACCAACTTCAAAGCTAATTAGTTTCAAATTAAATTTTCCACTCTGCCAGGCCAGGCACAATAAGAGGAATCTCAAGAAACAAGAGGGCGTCTGGAAAAGAGGGGGGGGGGGAGAGGAGGGGAGAGAGAGAGAGAGAGAGAGAGAGAGAGAGAGAGAGAGAGAGAGAGAGTGTAAAAGAAACAGCAGGCATTTAATATGTATCTACGAGGACTAATTGCGGAGAAAATAAAAAACAGAAGAAGTATCGCTTAGGTTCTTAGGAGCTGCTGTCTCAATGGAGTGACGCCAACCTGCAACACCCACTCTCTCAAATGTTCCTCTTTATTGTCAGGGATGAATAGGGGAAGAGGGAATCGCCCTGCCGCCGCCTTGACTCTTCCGTTTCCCCCTTTTCTTTTTACCGTCAATATTATTTGTTAAATTTTGTGATGATCGTATAAAATGAAGGGGAGGAAACCCTTTCAGCCGAGAGAAAAATCCTCCCCAAATAAAAAAATGCAAGCCACTTTCATGCCTGGAGGGTGTGCAGTCTGCGGCATATTTACTCAGAAGTAAGCCCCGCTGTGTTCAAGGGGCTTACTCCCTAGTTGGTGTGTTCAGAGAGCGGCAGCCTCTTACATGTTCTGCAGAGAGAAGGGCTGCCATACGCCTGGATTTTCCAGGACGTTACCGGGATTTCAAAGGCGGAATTGATGTCCAGGGGGATTTTTCCAAAAGGCGGCAAGCTGTGTCCTGGATCTTAAGAAAGTCAATCCAAAAAGCATGGTTAATTTTGGCATTTTTGGAAAAAAAAGAAAACGGCTCAATAATAATGATAATAATAATAATAATAATAATAATGATAATAATAATTTATTATTTATACCCCACCCATCTGGCCCATTCTCCAGCCACTCTGGGCGGCTTCCAACAGAATATTAAAATGCAATAGTCTATTAAGCATTAAAAGCTTCCCTAAACAGGGAACAACTTTGGCGTTTGTCTAAAAAAAAAGTCTACAATTTCGGTGGTTTCCTAAAATAAGTTTTTACTTTTTGAAATATGGCGGCCCTGGCAGAGAAACCCATTCATTTGTATCACATTCCTTTACCCCATAACAGCCTGACCCTGGACCCTGCAGGAAGTTGGTGGCTGTCTTTACTACATTTAACATGAGTCAATGCCATGGTCTAACTCTGTGCTGTGTGAAGAAATACTTCCTTTGGTCCGTCCTGGTCTGTATTCAGTTACATTGGATGCCCACAAGTTCTAGTGTTATGAGACAGGGAGGAAAATTCTCTATCCAATTTCTCCACCCCATGAATAATTATATACACCTCATACATTTCTCCTCTCACCTTTTCTCCAAACTAATAACCCACCCGAAATTTGCAACCTCCCCCTTACAGGGGAGCCGCGCCACCCCCCACATAAGGGGCTGAATCTTTCCCAGCCCTACAATATCCATGGTGATTGGTTGGTGGTACCAAAAGCCCTGGTCTATACTTGCACCAAATTCCTTTCCCCTTACTGGCATTAGGCTGGTTTTAACACTGACTTTGTGCTGCTGTGTTTTTGGTGGCATTTAGATGTTCTATGTGCAGATACCTCAGATATGCTGATGACACAACTTTGATGGCAGAAAGTGAGGAGGAATTAAAGAACCTTTTAATGAGGATGAAAGAGGAGAGCGCAAAATATGGTCTGAAGCTCAACATCAAAAAACTAAGATCATGGCCACTGGTCCCATCACCTCCTGGCAAATAGAAGGGGAAGAAATGAAGGCAGTGAGAGATTTTACTTTCTTGGGTTCTGTGATGACTGCAGATGGTGACAGCAGTCACGAAATTAGAAGACGCCTGCTTCTTGGGAGAAAAGCAATGATAAACCTAGTCAGCATCTTAAAAAGCAGAGACATCACCTTGCCGACAAAGGTCCGTATAGTTAAAGCTATGGTTTTCCCAGTAGTAATGTACGTTAGTGAGAGCTGGACCATAAAGAAGGCTGATCGCCGAAGAATTGATGCTTTTGGTGCTGGAGGAGACTCTTGAGAGTCCCATGGACTGCAAGAAGATCAAACCTATCCATTCTGAAGGAAATCAGCCCTGAGTGCTCACTGGAAGGACAGATCCTGAAGCTGAGGCTCCAAGACGTTGGCCACCTCAGGAGAAGAGAAGACTCCCTGGAAAAGACCCTGATGTTGGGAAAGACGGGGGGCACAAGGAGAAGGGGACGACAGAGGGCGAGATGGCTGGACAGTGTTCTCGAAGCTACCAACATGAGTCTGACCAAACTCCGGGAGGCAGTGGAAGACAGGAGTGCCTGGCGTGCTCTGGTCCATGGGGTCACGAAGAGTCGGACACGACTAGACAACAACATGTGCAGATTTAAATTGTTTATAATATTTCAGAGCACTGTGGGTTGTCTTCACTGGTGGGAGGGGGGATCACTGTGTCTCACTGGTCAGCAGGACCAGTGCTAGGGGTTTTGGCGCCCTAGGCGAGGGGGTGGGGCATGTGACATCATTGCGCATGACGTACGGTGCCCCGCCCCCTGCCCGCCGGGCGCCCCACGCCGCCGCGATTTTCGCCACTGGTTGGGGCGGCACCGGGCGGCGAGGGGCAGGCTGGCCAGCGCCCCCTCCATTCCCGACAGTGCTCGCTTGCTCCGCATCCGCCCCTTCTGCGGAGAGTGGCAGGGCACGCACGGTCTGGCTCGGGTCTACACTGGTCTCGCAAGCTGGTCCCTGAATCAACATTCAAGCCGCACGCGCCCTGCCGCTCTCCACAGAAGGGGCGGATGCGGAGCGAGCGAGCGCCATCGGGAACTCGGGAAGGGCGCACCGAGCTTTTGGAGGCGCCTCCAAATGGAATGGAGCTTTGCGAGACTGCCGGCGTGGGGCTGTTTATGCGCCCCCTCCATTTTGGCGCTCTGGGCAGCTGCCTAGTTGGCCTAAATGGACGCGCCGGCCCTGCTGGTCAGCTACCACCCACGGTAGTCTCCGGTCAATAAAGCAAGTGAAATCCAAGGAATAAACCCTATAAAAAAATCGGGAGTGGAGTCCTCAAGATGGTTGGGTGGCACCATGTACGCTCCCTTGCAGCAACTCCTGCAACCAAGCTGATGCCCAACCTATTGCTCTGCTTTCCTTTGGACCACATCAGTGAGACTGAGAGGGGGGACTTGTCGTCTGGGCAACCCAGGGCCCCCACTGCCCAAGTTTGCACCCCGGAGAGCTCACATCAGTGCTGTAAAATTTATCTTGCATATTGCAAGAATGCTGTAGACCACTGGGAGGCCTGAATGGGATATAAATGTAAAAATAATACCGGTAGTAAAAACAAAGAGCAACTCTGTACAGTGGCAGTAGTAGAAATACTACTACTACTTAATAAACGACTTCCAAAGAGGTGGCATTTCAGAAGATGCCGCCCTCTGGAGGCCCATAGCTCAAAATTTCCTGCAACTGGTGGTCCTGCCCAACCAGTAGTTGAATGCAGAGGCCAGTTGTTGTTTTTCCACTTGCATTTCTTCTTTGCTCTCTCGTAGCGAGGCTGTAATTGTTCGTAAGTGGTCTTGGCACTTCATGAAGTACAGTATGTGTTTAATGGGTCGTTAAGCCATGATAAATAACCTGCTGCATAGATAGGTGCATCGGAGGCTTATAATTACACAAGGAGAGGGCAATCTTGACCGTGTTGTGGAGATTGGCAGAAGGCTCCCGCTGCTAACTGAGCTGCCATTGGCGTAAGAGCAGTGCAGAGGAACTATTGGAGCACATTTTAGCCTGTTAACATCAGAACCTGACAGACTACTGCTCACCTATTCTGGTGTTGTCTCCTCTGACAAGCAACATCTCAGACAGAGGCTTTTCGCAGACCTGAATCTTTAGAATCAGGATAGCCCAACTGGTCCTTCCTGAAGTTGTTGGACTACAACTCCCATCATCCCTGACCATCAGCCATGCTGGCTGGGGCTGATGTGAGTTGGAGGCTAACATCCAGAGAGCACCCCCCGCCCTGCAAACTGGAGTCACTCAGATTCAACCTGGGACTTTCTGTAGGCAAAGGATATGCTCCGTCATTGAGCTTTGGGCCAGGATCTCGCATGGACAGTCACATGATTGGTCTCTCTGTCTGGATTCTTTTATCAGCAAAGGCTTGTTTATTTAAGAATGCATAAACAGCTTCTAAAGGAACGTTTCCGATGAGGTAGGCTATAAAGAGTGTATAATTATATACAAATTATATATATACCCAGCAAACATATCTTAAAGGTAAAGGTAAAGGTAAAGGTAAAGGGACCCCTGACCATTAGGTCCAGTCGTGACCGACTCTGGGGTTGCGGGGCTCATCTCGCTTTATTGGCCGAGGGAGCCGGCGTACAGCTTCCAGATCATGTGGCCAGCATGACTAAGCCGCTTCTGGCGAACCAGAGCAGCGCACGGAAACGCCGTTTACCTTCCCGCCGGAGTGGTACCTATTTATCTACTTGCACTTTGATGTGCTTTCGAACTGCTAGGTTGGCAGTAGCAGGGACCGAGCAACGGGAGCTCACCCCATCGCGGGGATTCGAACCGCCGGCCTTCTGATCGGCAAGCCCTAGGCTCTGTGGTTTAACCCACAGCGCCACCCCGCGTCCCAAACATATCTTACAAACATCAAATCACGTTCCTTCATTATAAAATGCCTGAGTCATACTTCAGGGAAGGCTCCCTTTAAAAAGATGTTTTCTGTAGCCTCCTAAAGGTAAGAATGCTAAGCGCTTGCCTAATTTCATTCCTGAAATGTGAACCTGCAACACTAAAGGGGGGCAGTTTTTAGTGGGTCACATATGTGTAGGCAAACGGTTATCCTAGCAATAATAATAATAATAATAATAATAATAATAATAATTAATTAATTTTTTATTTATACCCCGCCCTCCCCGGCCAGAACCAGGCTCAGGGTGGCTAACACCAATAAAATTACAATGAAACGTAAAAGAAAAAGAAAAAAACAGTTAATTAAAATACGGGTTCAAATACAGGTTAAAATACAATTTAAAATGCAGCCTCATTTTAGTAGTAGCAGCCCATAAATCAAAACCATAAGGGGAGGGAAACATAAGGGTCAGACTGAGTCCAAACCAAAGGCCAGGCAGAACAGGCCCTGCGGAAAGATGTCAAATCCTGCAGGGCCCTGGTCTCTTGTGACAGAGCGTTCCACCAAGTTGGGGCCAGTACTGAAAAGGCCCTGGCTCTAGTTGAGACCAATCTAACCACCACCTTGCCGCTCGGGATCTCCAAAGTATTGTTATTTGTGGACCTTAAGGTCCTCCGCGGGGCATACCAGGAGAGGCGGTCCCACCAGAGGAACACAGTTGCTGGTCAGGGGTCTATGGAGAAAGCAGGGGCATTGCATGAACTCATAGCGCCCGGAGCAGCTGTGCGCCACCGCTGGGGGTGTGTGCTGGAGGGCGAGGGGTGGAGTCTGTGAATGCCTCATGCATTTGAAACACATGAAGAATCTTGGGAACTCTAGTTTACTCTTCAAAGAGTTCCAGCGCCCTTAAACTACAATTCCCAGGATTCTTTGAGGCAGCCATGTCCTTTAATTGTGTGCTGTGTACAAAGGATCACATAAGGAACGGCTTTATTCTGAGCCAGAACTCTCTTAGTTGAAAATAGGAGTATAGCATCTAGATCAAGGGAAGTAATAGTATCACTGTATTCCACTCTGGTCAGACCTCACCTGGAATGCTGTGTCCAGTTCTGGGCACCACAGTTCAAGAAGGATACTGACAAGCTGGAATGTGTCCAGAGGAGGGCAACTAAAATGGTCAAAGGCCTGGAAACGATGCCTTATGAGGAACGGCTTAGGGAGCTGGGTATGTTTAGCCTGGAGAAGAGAAGGTTAAGGGGTGATATGATAGCCATGTTCAAATATATAAAAGGATGTCATATAGAGGAAGGAGAAAAGTTGTTTTCTGCTGCTCCAGAGAAGCGGACACGGAGCAATGGATTCAAACTACAAGAAAGAAGATTCCACCTAAACCTTAGAAAGAACTTCCTGAGGAGTAAGAGCTGTTCGACAGTGGAATTTGCTGCCAAGAAGTGTGGTGGAGTCTCCTTCTTTGGAGGTCTTTAAGCAGAGGCTTTACAGCCACCTGTCAGGAATGCTTTGATGGTGTTTCCTGCTTGGCAGGGGGTTGGACTGGATGGCCCTTGTGGTCTCTTCCAACTCTATGATTCTATGATTCTATGATTCTAATTTTGATGCTTCCAAATCGTTCTCAATACGGCCGGTTAATTGTGTGACTAATCACTGGCTGCTGCTGTTGTTGTATTGTTTTTAATGTGGCCTCTTTCTCTCTCGCACCCACTTGAAAACCCAACTACACGATACACGCAACGGGTGCCCTCGTGTCGGAATATTTTGTTCCATGTCTAAGGGCTCCCAGGTTCCCCCCCCCTCCCAAACACCTCTAGAGGGCAGTCGTGAGAAGTGGAGCTGGCTTTGGCTAGGAGCAAATGCTCTCCTCCAGCAGCTGCGTTTATGGTACCCAAACACACTTCTCTGTTTGGAGGGTAATTTAGAGCAATTACACCGATTATTATTGCTTTTCTAATTAGTGCTTTTCCTACAGAATTAGCTGAGTGTTTATTAGGAACTGCTTGTTGCCAATAGCTTAACTGCTTCGCCGCTGGAATTTTTTTTTATCAACCGCTAGAAGGATTTGTAAATACGAGTGCACATGTGGGGTTGTTTTGATGGTCTGCCTTAAGACTAAAAAATTAAGCCAATTAGAAATCTTGTGTTACTGCGTTGATGAGACGCACCCACTTTTTGTGACCTTAACACGAAGGAGCGGTGTGTGATTCAGTCCCTGAAGGAGTTTTTGTGTTTCTGTGGCAAGAGATGTTTCGAACGCTCCAGATCTCTGCTTTCAGGTTTTTATTTTAAATCCACAGGTTTCTATCCCTCATGGTTGACTTGATACAGATGTGAGAGTATTGCACACAATTTCCAAGGAAGAATATCTGTGGAATAAGTGCAAGAGTCTGTACACCTAATGATAGCAATGGACAATATTTCTAAAGGCAAAGTAAAAAAAGTAGATAGACGCTTGCAGACATATGACACCGCCCCTACTCTGCAACCGTTATTTGAACAACGGCAGAAATAACCTCTCTCTCTCTCTCTCTCTCTCTCTCTCTCTCTCTCTCTCTCTCTCTCTCTCTCTCTCTCTCTCATGTGTGTGTGTGTGTGTGTGTGTGTGTAAAATGAGAGGGAATATTTTATTTTATTTTATTTGTTTGTAGAATTTATATCTCACCCATCACTCAAAAACTCACAATCTCTGCCCAATCTCTGGCTGTGTATATACCACACATTTTCAAAACACATGGATTCCTCCAAAGAATCTTGGGAACTTTAGTTTACCCTTCAAATAGCTAAAGTTCCCAGCACCCTTAACAAACTACAATTCCCAGGATTCTTTGAGGCAGTCACGTCCTTTAAATGTATGCTGTGTGCTCCCCACAAAAGAAGACTGGCAAAAGAAGACTGGCAAAATAAATTAATGGAATATGCGGAAATGACTAAATTAACGGAGAAACTTTGAAATCAAGACAATAACAAATTTTAAAATGAATGGGAAGTTTTTATTACATATATATTAAATATATAGGGACCACAGATCCCAAGCATGTCCATCTGGACAGGTATGTCCTACCTCCCCTGTCAGAAGCAGTACGTTTCTGAACACCGGTTGCCGGAAACAGAGGGAGGGGAGGCTACTGTTGTGCTCAGGTCTTGCTTGTTGGCTTCCCATGGGCATGTGGTTGGCCACTGTGAGAACAGGATGCTGGACTAGATGAGATACTGGCCTGATCCAGAGGAGATCCTGATCAAGTTTGCAGATGACACCAAATTGGGAGGGGTGGCTAATACCCCAGAGGACAGGATCACACTTCAAAATGACCTTAACAGATTAGAGAACTGGGCCAAAGCAAACAAGATGAATTTTAACAGGGAGAAATGTAAAGTACTACACTTGGGCAAAAAAAATGAAAGGCACAAATACAGGATGGGTGACACCTGGCTTGAGAGCAGTACATGTGAAAAGGATCTAGGAGTCTTGGTAGACCACAAACTTGACATGAGTCAACAGGGTGATGCAGCAGCTAAAAAATCCAATGCAATTCTGGGCTGCTTCAATAGGAGTATAGCATCTTGATCAAGGGAAGTAATAGTACCACTGTATTCCGCTCTGGTCAGACCCCACCTGGAATACTATGTCCAATTCTGGGCACCACAGTTCAAGAAGGATACTGACAAGCTGGAACGTGTCCAGAGGAGGGCAACCAAAATGGTCAAAGGCCTGGAAACGATGCCTTATGAGGAACGGCTTAGGGAGCTGGGTATGTTTAGCCTGGAGAAGAGAAGGTTAAGAGGTGATATGATAGCCATGTTCAAATATATAAAAGGATGTCATATAGAGGAGGGAGAAAGGTTGTTTTCTGCTGCTCCAGAGAAGCGGACACGGAGCAATGGATTCAAACTACAAGAAAGAAGATTCCACCTAAACATTAGGAAGAACTTCCTGACAGTAAGAGCTGTTTGACAGTGGAATTTGCTGCCAAGGAGTGTGGTGGAGTCTCCCTCTTTGGAGGTCTTTAAGCAGAGGCTTGACAGCCACCTGTCAGGGATGCTTTGATGGTTGTGAGGAAGGTGCAGGGGAGGTTGTATTTCCTAAGAATGCTCAGGGGATTGAATCTATCTCAGCACCTACTTCTGTCCTACTATCACAGTACCATTGAGAGTGTCCTAACCTATAGTATATTATTGTGGTATGGGAGCAGCTCTGTAATGGACAAAAAAGCTTTACAGAGAATAATTAAAATTGCCCAGAATGTTATTGGGCTCCAACTACCAACCCTGGATGAGATCTTCATGTCTCGCTGCTTGAAGAAGTCACACAATATCCTGAGAGATCCCACCCACCCTGCTCACAACCTCTTTGCACTGTTGCCTTCGGGCAGAAGATACAGGACGATGAAAACTCGAACCACACGCCTTCTGAATAGTTTCTATCCAAGAGCTGTGATTGCACTAAATAATGATCTTAGGGCCAGTAGTAAGAAATAGCAAGCAGTGAGTAGTAAGGAATGAGATAGGTTTAGGTTATGTTATGTTTTTAATAGGTATGTTACATTTTGGATTATGTTATGTTTAAATAGATTATGTCTTAATAGGATGAGAGTGTTGGAGATATGTGCAAATGTGTACGGTAAATCCGGTCTTTGGGTGTTTGATTTTCGTTGTTGTGTATACTGTGTATATACGGACAATGACAATAAATTTATCTTAATGGTGTTCCTGCTTGGCAGGGGGTTGGACTGGATGGCCCTTGTGGTCTCTTCCAACTCTATGATACTATGAGAAGAAGCCAGAGCAGACACAGCATTGTATCACATAAGTTGTGCATTTGCAGCACCTAATTTGGTCAGCGGTCTGACCTGCTATGATTCGTTGGTTCGGATGAGCTTTTCATCCATCTCCCCCTCCTCTCTCTGAATGTGGTTACGTATTCTTTCGCCGTCCTCCTGCCTAACCCTCGGTGTCACGGCTTACAGAATGACTACTTTGCTAAACATTGACCGGGAGGTAAAAATCCAAAGAACCGCATCATACTTATGAATTTCCGCAAGCTACCTTCCAAGTAAATTCCTGGGGATAAGTGGTACGGGAGATAGCGTACACTAATATGTGTATGCACACATACTGGACAAAGCTGTCTTCCTAACAGTTTAACTAGTGAAAGGTGTTGAGATAAATTAAATTCATAGTCAATGGATCAGTTCTTATCCCTCTCTTGGGGCAAGAGGATCTGTCTCACTATAGAAAAAGCTGGCTTCTGCATTGAGAGTTTCTACTGTACTTCAACAGGGTGCAAATTTATATTGCGTGTGTAGGTCACCCAGTCATTCCCCAATAACTCACACAAGAAACATAATTTTTGGTTTGGGTTTTTGGGCATATTTTGGCCACAACTTTTATTGAAATACAAATCACGTGAGTGGTTGCGTAGGCATTGGGTCACGCTGTCCACTGGGACAGAGCTGACCCTAGTCAGCAGCAAGACTAGCTGTCGCAGCGGGACAGAGCTGACCACTTGTCAGCGCTGGGAAACCATTAGCTGGGGAGAGTTAACGGAGGCTGGTGAAATCAGAGCCTCCCCCTACCCAGGGGTCCACAGGGGCTCTTGCGTGTCCCTGCAACCCACCGGGTTCGGACAAGCATGTTGAGCCCCTGGATTCCTTTAACGGAATTCCCATCACCAACATCACTTCTTGGAGGGCACCGGCCTCCTATACCACAGAACCAATGCCTAACCGCCAACCTTACAAGTTGTGACTAATTGCTATATAGTAGGCGAAAACCAAGTGGCACAGCCAATCAGCCAAATGGAAAAATTCCTACTAGGCCTCCCCTAAGTGGAGACGACCCCATGACAGGCACAGCAAGGTCAACGCACAAGCCTATACCAGGGCGGGGGGGGGGAGGGGAGATCCGAAGCTCCAGACAAGAGTGACCAGTGGGGTCACATGGAGCTCTATTTAAAGGACGCTGGGCTGTCCATCAACTTGCAACAAGCAATTCTGCCCAGCAACAAGCTGGACAGTAAATGCTGTGGCCATAAGCCCTTCCCCCAAACCAATGGCGAAATGACTTTTTGCCCACCCCGCAATGGAAGCTCTCTCCGCGAACTCTCTTTGTGCTCATCCTGCTGGGCTTTATTTGTATTTTGGGAAATTAAGCACACTCCTAATTCTTTGCCATTTAATCATTTATTCAGTGCTATCTAGGATCAATTTACATGTTGCATTTTTTTTTGCCCAACTGCTTATTTTGTCTTCGTTTATATAACATGGGAAGGGACAGATCAGTGTATTTCTCTGGTCAAATACACGAGTTGGGAAGCTGAATCCTGCACCCCCTTAAAACAGTGGTTCTCAAACTTTTTTCCCCTCTGGGCCACACTTTCAGAATAAATATTTGCTCATACCTCATTTAATTTTTTATTGATAAGAAATACATTGGGGGGTGGGACGGACAACAACTAGCAGGGCTTGATTTATAACATAGAACATAACTGCTTTAGAATATGGTCATGGGACATCTGGAAAGTATAAAACAATGCAGCTACATAAGAACATGACACAGGCGGCGCTGTGGTCTAAACCACTGAGCCTAGGGCTTGCAGATTGGAAGGTCAGCGGTTTGAATCCCTGCGACGGGGTGAGCTCCCATTGCTCGGTCCCAGCTCCTGCCAACCTAGCAGTTCAAAAGCACGTCAAAGTGCAAGTAGATAAATAGGTACCGCTCTGGCGGGAAGGTAAATGGCGTTTCCATGCGCTGCTCTGGTTTCGCCAGAAGCAGCTTAGCCATGCTGGCCACATGACCCGGAAAAACTGTCTGCGGACAAACGTCAGCTCCCTTGGCCAGTAAAGCGAGATGAGCACCACAACCCCAGAGTCGTTTGCGACTGGACTTAACTGTCAGGGGTCCTTTACCTTTTTAAGAAAATGAAGCATTCCCATAGAACAAGCGGTGTTACCAATATGAATAGGCCACAAATGGCAATTTTTAGGCCATATTTTAGTGCCACAATTTTAATTCATATATTTTAAACGTTGCTGTCTACGTATACATGTGTGTACTACTGCTGTTATGTAAATTTCAATGTATTATTTTTGTATTATTGATTTAATAAGCTGGTCTGTGACCGTAAGAATAAATTCATTCATTCCCAAAATATAAACGAGCCTCTTACATATGCACCTTAAGTATGTATACACACTCAATGAGAGGTGTGTGCTTGCATTTACAATATAATAGGTCTAATTTGAGACAAACAAACTCTCATCTCCTTATCAGCACAAAGAAGCCCCCCCCCCTTTCCTGATCCTTCATATTTGTCAGAGTTTAAAATCCCTGTTTGCAACAATATGTCATGGGAAACTGTGGAAGAAAAGTCAGTGTTCTTCAAGAAAGGTGTGGATGCTGTTTCCGGTTGTATATCCCCAAGAAAATATATTCTGTACATTTTAGGCGACCACCGTATACGTAGGGCAGCCATTGGATCGCAGCAGTTATGGCTTTAGATCTATCCCCAAATCTAGACAGTGGTGGGCCTTGGGGTCTCAAATTTCAGTGGCACCTTGTGCGGTTGGATTGGTCATTATTCTTTCTTATTTACACTTAGTTTTCAGGTTTCAGTATCTCTCTCTCTCTGTGTGTGTGTGTGTGTTCTCTCTCTCTCTCCCTTCAACTATGCTGCACCTCGTGGGATGACACCATTGCTAAGTATTGTGCCAGACATAAAATCCACTCAGTTACTTCATATTTATGGCTTTCCAAACGCAAGCTTTAAAAGAAATTCTCGGGGATAAGTAGGATCAGAAAGACACCCAATAATATGTGTGTGCACACGGTGGCAAGGAAAGCCGTGCTCCTGGCAGTTTAAATAGCAGGAGATGGCAAGGAAGATGCATTTTCTGGTTTATCGACATTCTTTGGGGGAAGAGTTTGATTTCTCTACGGATTCTGAAGTGTCTTCCCAGTTACAGATACGAAATTATCCCAGTACAGGGGGGGGGGGAACCCTGAAGCGCAACTTTTTGGATGTGTAAAATCACCAAAGGGACCCAGGTGGCGCTGTGGGTTAAACCACAGAGCCTAGGGCTTGCTGATCAGAAGGTTGGCTGGTTCGAATCCCTGCGACGGGGTGAGCTCCCATTGCTCGGTCCCAGCTCCTGCCCACCTAGCAGTCCGAAATCACGCCAAAGTGCAAGTACCCTATATACTCGAGTATAAGCCAACCCGAATATAAGCCAAGGCACCCAATTTTACCACAAAAAACCTGGGAAAGCTTCATAGGAGCCACTGCCTGCCTCACTCGAGTATAAGCCGAGGGCGGCTTTTTCAGCACAAAAAATGTGCTGAAAAACTAGGCTTATACTCGAGTATATAGGGTAGATAAATAGGAACCGCTCCGGCGGGAAGGTAAACGGCGTTTCCGTGCGCTGCTCTGGTTCACCAGAAGCGGCTTAGTCATGCTGGCCACATGACCTGGAAGCTGTACGCTGGCTCCCTCGGCCAATAAAGCGAGATGAGCACCGCAACCCCAGAGTCAGACACGACTGGACCTAATGGTCAGGGGTCCCTTTACCTTTAAAATCACCAAGCATGCAGCAAGTTAGTGAGTGGCGGAGGGTATGTTTTGTGGCAAATGGTTTCCATTTCCGTAATGTCGCTTGCCACCCCAAACTCCAAGTGGTGCCACATTCCAGGGCTTCCAGGAGGTAGAAGTGCTCTATGACCCTGAGAGAGTTTTGTGCCTCCTGCCCCAAGCCCAGCTTAAGCAAGGGCCGGGGAGAGAGCATCAAATGGCCCCACACAGGGTGAAATATTATGAAGGTCCACCCCTGCCTCACCTGTAAAGGTAAAGGGACTCCTGACCATTAGGTCCAGTCGCGGACGACTCTGGGGTTGTAAAGCTCATCTTGCTTTACTGGCCGAGGGAACCGGCGTACAGCTTCCGGGTCATGCGGTTAGCATGACTAAGCCGCTTCTGGCGAACCAGAGCAGCGCACGGAAACGTTGTTTACCTTCCCGCTGGAGCGGTACCTATTTATCTACTTGCACTGCGTGCTTTCGAACTTCTAAGTTGGCAGGAGCCTCACCTGTAGGGTTGCCATATTCCCCAAAGCGAAAATCCGGACAAATCTTGGCAAGGGGGAAAAGTTGTTGAACTTTTGGGGGGAACATCTCCCCCTTTTTTCTCTTAAAAAATTGCCCTAGTTGCCGATTCGTCAAAAGTCCCACTGGAGGCCATTTTGACAGTGTTTGGGGAAACCCGGACGTATGGCAACCTGTAAGACCTGGAACTATCAAATTTTGTCCTAGAATTTTGCAAATTGACATCAAAACACATAAAAGTTGGGATTTGGGGAAAACCTGCAAAGAATGCAAGAAACAGCCGGGTTTTCTTTTGTTTTCTCTCTCAATGCAAAGTAACAGCAGCTCAGCTTGGCTCAAGTGAAGAAGGCCTCTCATTCCCCCCCCCCAACCTTTCGAAATGGCACCGGGGGAGACTGACAGAGGCAGAAAGCAATTATCGGGGTTGAAATCTTGCCAGGCTAACCAGCAGAGACACCTCTCCTCTTCTTCAAGAGCTGCAGGCACGGAATAATTACAACGGGGCACGATCTCCCATTTTGATATCTGTATCCCAGCCACCGACATCTTTCCCCGGCTCCAACAGCTGTCAGCCGGCCTCCCGCCGTGCAAACGACAGGCCAGGTAACGGTCTCAGAAAAACATCTCCCCGCAGGAGTTATGTTGCACCACCTTTGCCTGTAGAAATCAGAACAGGGGTCTTGGCAGGTGCTGGCCCGGGCTGTTGGATACTTGGCAGATCTCTGCAAGGCTGGGGGTGACTAGCTGGTACCTCTTTGCTTCCTTGCATGGAAACATCTCCTTGGTGGATCCAGAGCTCGGCTCCATGTTCTGCTCAGTCTTGCAGTAGACGCTGGTCCATTAGGATGAATGGGGCACTGCCCCACCAAGCTCATCTTTACCCACACTTTACCCCACCCCACATTGATATACCGCTTGATTGCAATAAACCCTTGAAGCAGTTTGTAAAAAGCCATGCAGTTTTAATGTGGATTTTTAAAAATCGATTTGGTTTATTTTCACAAGGGTTGTATAACCAGTCCAGCAAAGCGGTGGAGGAAATGATAGCCAGTCTTTTTCTTTTCTCAACAGGGAGGAGGATGGACACAACTCGAATAAGTTGACTCACCTGTTTTCACCTCTCTGCTGTGATACATTATTGCAGTCAAACCAACAATTCATGTCTTGCTAGAGAGGAACATGAAGGTGCTGAGGCTCACAGAGTTTTGCTTTGAAATTTTGCTAGAGAGAATTCTGTCAGATTACTTCCCTTGTCAGGAAGCTGTAACACTACATACTTCCTGCCTGGGCAGCCTCCTCTTTCTTCATCCTGTCTCCAAGCTGATCACACATGCATGTCTGACCTCTGCAGCTCAGGCACCACTTTGAACTTAGATTTTGGACTTTCTGTATCTAACTTAGATTGTAGTTATAAACCTGCCTTCATTGTACTGCTGTACCTTTGCTTCAAGACCTAGATTATGTAAGTAAATACTACTTTTACTTCTTCACAAAACCATGTTTGTGTGAGATGGTTATTTTTAAAGGGGAGAAAAAGGGTAGTACCAGGAAAATCTAGTCTGCCTTAAAGCATCCCAGACTATTGTTTCTAGAAGGTTAAATCAACCTTGTATTTGCTTCCAAGTTTAAAGGACGCAGGTAGCGCTGTGGTCTAAACCACTGAGCCTAGGGCTTGCCACTCAGAAGGTCAACGGTTCGAATCCCCACAATGGGGTAAGCTCCCGTTGCTCGGTCCCTGCTCCTGCCAACCTAGCAGTTCGAAAGCACACCAGTGCAAGTAGATAAATAGGTACTGTTTCAGTGGGAAGGTAAACGACATTTCAGTGTGCTGCTCTGGTTTGCCAGAAGCGGCTTAGTCATGCTGGCCACATGACCCGGAAGCTGTCTTTGGACAAACACTGGCTCCCTCGGCCTAGAGAGTGAGATGAGCGCCACAACCCCAGAGTCGTCCGTGACTGGACCTAACGGTCAGGGGTACCTTTACCTTTACCTTTACTCTGCTGATCTCACTCACATGAGCAAGGAAGGATAATAACAAAATAATATATCCTCTCCTAGTGCCTAAATCTATTCCTACACCCTATTCCACCCAATTAGCATACCCAAAGGATGATGTGCATTACTCCACATCTGGTAAGCCAGCCCCACTCTGCTGAGCAGGGCCCTGGACTTCTGCCCCCGAGTCTTCCCCTGATAGTGCTGCCATGAAATGTTGGAGGGTTTGTTTCCTGTGCTCACCTTCTTTTTTATGACTTTTAGTTTTTGGTTTTAACAGTCTCTAACCGCAGCTCGTAGTTCAGCCCTTAGGGCATGTGCGCTATGGAAATATGCAATTAATACTGCAGCAATCATAATTGCTAATTATTAAACCAATGCAACCTTTGCTCCTCCCCTCCTTTATTATTTTTTGCGTGGCCTAGTTCTGTATTGTTACGTGATCTTAAATAACGGGGGAAGAGCGGTTGGTGGCTGAGCAATGTTCCTAGACAGGGGGAGATCTTAATGAGCTGTGGATAACAAAGCAAAGGCTCTCTCCATATTTCAGAAATAATCACAAACATTTATTATAGTAGAACATTTTATCAGTGTGAAGTGGAGGCAAGGGAGGCCAATGGCCCATGTAAGGTCAAGAAAGGACACTCCAGCTCCCATCCTGGTCAGTGGTCAGGGCTAGAGATGGACAAGACTGTCAGTGTCCATTTCTGTCATGTTCTTATTTTCCTCATGTTAAAATCTGTTCCCTACATCTCCACCTCAGATTGTGAAATCGGTTTTTTTTTAAACTTCTCATGGAAAATCATCAGCATTTAGGTGTGACTTTCTCCTAATAAGGGGATGCAGGTGGCGCTGTGGGTTAAACCACAGAGCCTAGGGCTTGCCGATCAGAAGGTCGGCGGTTCGAATCCCTACGACGGGGTGAGCTCCTGTTGCTTGGTCCCTGCTCCTGCCAACCTAGCAATTCGAAAGCACAAAGTGCAAGTAGATAAATAGCTACCGCTGCAGCGGGAAGGTAAATGGCGTTTCCATGTGCTGCTCTGGTTCGCCAGAAGCGGCTTAGTCATGCTGGCCACATGACCCGGAAGCTGTATGCCGGCTCCCTCGGCCAGTAAAGCGAGATGAGCGCCGCAACCCCAGAGTCGTCCGCGACTGGACCTAATGGTCAGGGGTCCCTTTACCTTTGCCTTCTCCTAATAAACACATATCTGTATGTAGATTTGCCCAATACAAGTTTGCAAACAAGTTTCCCATACAGAATGCATGTCTGCATATTATGTCCACTGCTATATTCGTGGTAATGCACACTTTGCCCTAGTATATTTCTTGGTTGCAAAATTCAGAGAAGTGCAGATTTTCAGGGATAACTGTGTTTTGGTCCGCATATTGTTTCAAGAGTTATGAATTGGCTAGATTTTCCTGAACCAAACTTTCCCCACATTCCTAGTTAAGAGATGGTTTTGACACTGAAGGAGTGTTGTCTGGATCATAGAATCACAGAACTGTAGAATTGGAAGGGACCGAAAGGGTAATCTAGTAGAACTCTCTGCAAGTCAGGAATCACAACTAAAGAATCCCTACCTCTTGTCTGAGGGGTCATTTTGTGGGGGTGTTGGCAAGGGTGTGTGTGTGTGTGTTGAAGTTATTTAATATTCCATAAAATGGTGTATAATTTTAATTTTACTGTATTTAAGTTACTGTGAAGAATGTGTGAACACATGACGAAGGCTTGTATTTTTTCCACTGCAAAGCTGGGGTGCACTAGCTTTTGGGAATGAGTTACAGGTCTTCGGATAGAATTTCATAGTGTTTCCTTATGTTAATGAAGTAGCTCAGACTACTCAGAGTCACGAGCTGTTGTGCAAGCAGCCCCAGATCCCTCTGGGCATTGCCCAAGATTCAAGCAAAGCTGGAAACAGAGGGGGACAGAGTTTATTTTGATTTTTAGCTGAAAAGGCTGGTTTTCAACAAAGATATGTTCCAGAGCCTTATACTGTGATCAGTATACGTAAGGAGTGAAATATATAACTGAGACAATGCGTTATTTATTGTTTTTGTAACACTTAAATCAAGTTTCTGCAAGTGAAGCTTTGAAACTTAATTTTTGTGATGGAAATTTATTTTTTTCCATACAAGAGACCAGATCAGAGAGAACTTCCACTGCCAATATTAATAACTCACAAGCGGGTGGGGGAGTTTGGCAAGGGGTGGGAGCTGGTGGGGTTGGCAAGTGACATGAGTGAGGGTACAGCCCCTAGTTTATATCCACACATGCAAATAGCTGAATAGTAATATGCATAGCTGTCAACCCTCCCTTTTTTTGGTGGGAAACTCCCTTATTCCAATGCTGTTTCCGGCTGCTATCCCGGATTGTTGAGATCCCTTAAATTTCCCGGATTTCAAAGGAAGCAGCTCCTTTCCATCCCTGCCGGCCAGGGAGGCTCCTCAGCTGCGTTGCTCGGCTGCCAATAAGGAGTCTGAGACCTACTGGGGGCGGAGCTTGCATGCCTTGTGCATCCAGACCCTCATGCCCAACCAGATAGCCAGACTGCCTGCCGTCTACGCGCTCGCTCTTTCGCTCACCCGTTCGCGCGCAGCCTCTGGAGCGCAGGGTGGCGAGGCTACTTGGTGCCATTGCACCGCCCTCGCGGCATCCCTTATTTTCAAATCCGAAAGTTTGAAAAAATCCCTTATTTTCAAATCCGAAAGTTGACAGCTATGGTAATATGTCAGAGATATGGAATCTGTGGCCCTCCAGATATTGTGGACCAGGCAACATGGCCAGGAGTCAGAGATGACGGAAGCTGGAGTCTAGCCACATCTGGAGGGTGACCCTGACCTAGGTGCTTAATTCTGGAGTTATCAGCTGGATCAATTTAAAGATAAAATAAAGGGCACGAGAAAATGTAGTTGGTAAGTACTAAAGAGCAAAGTGTGTCAGCCTGTTCCATCTGCCTTTCCGTTTGATTCTCACAAAGAAGATGCGTAGATGAAAAGCCACAAGGCTCTCTCTCTCCTGTTTAGCAGAGGTGAAAGAAGTGTCCATTTCTCCCGCAAAGGCAATGTGAAAGCAAAATCAAGCTGGCTTATGATAAGATATGAAAGACTTAGATGTGAGCTGGCTTTGAATGGTGGTCCCAGGTGGCAGAAGGCACATCTATTGTGCGCCGAGCAATTAGGAGCAGGGTTTGTAGAAACTACTTTCTCTTGCTTACTGCTTTGATAAAAGGTGGTCCTGGCAGAACACAATGATAAAGGGCGAAATGACCATCATGAACTGACTGATGTCAACTGGTTCTAAAATACTGCCAGTGCACAGCACACTACACAACCCCTAGGCTCTAGGTCAGAGCACGACCCCTTTAATAGATCAGCTTGCCACCCAAGACTTGATGTGGTCTTCAGGGCCCTCACCATAATCATCTCTACTCTGCTGGTCTAAATGACTGCCATTTTGTAGATTCTGGCTACAGTTGGCAAATATAGGCTCAGTCCCTGTATTTGCAGAAGAGGGGTCTGGAGGTGGATCTGGGGCATACTGGAACTTGCATATTTTGTTGGCTTTCTTATTGCGTGTCGAGGTCCCCCAAAACCACCCCTCAAATAACTCACACATCAGACAGAATTTTGTTTTGGTTTTTGGCATGATTTTGGCCACAACTTTGCGTATAGAGGTCACCAAGCCACTCCCACCAATAAAGTCACACATGAGGCGTAATTTTTGTTTGGGTTTTTGGCATAGTTTTGGCCACAACTTTATTGAAATACAAAACACGTGAGTGGTTGCGTAGGCATTGGTTCACGCTGTCCACCGGGACAGAGCTGACCCTAGTCAGCAGCAAGACTAGCTGTCGCAGCGGGACAGAGCTGACCACTTGTCAGAGCTGGGAAACCATTAGCTGGGGAGAGTTAACAGGGCTGGTGAAATCAGAGCCTCCCCCTCCCCAGGGGTTCACAGGGGCTCTTGCGTAGGCCCTGCAACCCACCGGGTTCGGACAAGCATGTTGAGCCCCTGGATTTCTTTAACGGAATTCCCATCACCAACATCACTTCTTGGAGGGCACCGGCCTCCCATGCCACAGAACCAATGCCTAACCACCAACCTTACTAGTTGTGACTAATTGCTATATAGTAGGCGAAAGCCAAGTGGCACAGCCAATCAGCCAAATGGAAAAATTCCTACTAGGCCCCTGCCTCAAAAGCAGACGACCCCATGACAGGCAACAGCAAGGTCAACGCACAAGCCTATACCAGGGAGGGGGGCCGGGAGATCCGAAGCTCGCAGCAAAGAGGAAGGTCGCACCACGTGCTGACCAATATAAAGGACGCTGGGCTGTCCATCACAAATAGATACATGTGTTTTTCCCCAGCAACAGTCTGGGTCAATACAAGCTGTGGCCAGCAAGCCAAACCCCCAGCTACAAGGGGAGGTGGCTTTCCTGCCCCCACCGCAACACAAGCTCTCTGTAATGGAGAACTCGCTTTATTAAAATACAAATAATGTGAGTGGTTGCTTAGGCATTGGTTAAGACTATCTGTCCCACAGAGGACACAGCAGTGGCCATCTAAAATGTCCCCGCCCAGCACCAGAGGGGTGACTTGTTGGCCCCCACCGCAACACGTGCTCTCCATGAAGGAGAACACGCTATGTTAGCAAAGAAATCTCAAGACTCTCTCAGCTGCTCTCTAGTGCAAGGTTATTTCCCTCTTCGCCACGTGTTTCCTTGTGTCATCTTTCTGGAGTATAAGCCCCTTGGCGAAGGAGACCATCAAACCTGGTCTTTCCAAAGCACCATGTACATTGCCAGGGTTAAATCAACCAGTAATTGGTGGCATCCAATGCTTGTCGTAACCAGCGGTGTAATAACTGCTTCAGAAGTGCAGGATCCTTTCGTGATAGTCCCAGCCATGTCCAACCCCTTCTAAGATGATACAAGGTTCAAAGATACGATGATCTTACAGTAATAATAATTAGGGATCCATTGCAATGATCAGTGCAGATCAGTGCAAGATAATTTCTACGCATATAGATGGGCAAATGATTTGGAGTAATCCAATATTTTCTTTTGGAGTGATGTAAGTTTTGTTTTCTATGAAGTTCCATTGTACAAAACAGAACTTGCATATTATTCTCTTGAAACTGAAGTGCTAAATGCTTAGCTTTGGATTGAGGTTGAATCCTGACAAGACAGAAGTACTGTTTTTGGGGGACAGGGTGCGAGCGGGTGTGGAGGACTCCCTGGTCCTGAATGGGGTAACTGTGCCCCTGCCTGGGTGCGCAGCCTGGGAGTCATTTTGGACTCACAGCTGTCCATGGAGGCGCAGGTTAATTCTGTGTCCAGGGCGGCTGTCTACCAGCTCCATCTGGTGCGCAGGCTGAGACCCTACCTGCCCGCAGACTGTCTCGCCAGAGTGGTGCATGCTCTAGTTATCTCCCGCTTGGACTACTGCAATGCGCTCTACGTGGGGCTACCTTTGAAGGTGACCCGGAAACTACAGCTAATCCAGAATGCGGCAGCTAGACTGGTGACTGGGAGTGGCCGCTGGGACCACATAACACCGGTCCTGAGAGATCTACATTGGCTCCCAGTACGTTTCCAAGCACAATTCAAAGTGTTGGTGCTGACCTTTAAAGCCCTAAACGGCCTCAGTCTTGTATACCTGAAGGAGCGTCTCCACCCCCACCGTTCAGCCCGGACACTGAGGTCCAGCGCCGAGGGCCTTCTGGCGGTTCCCTCACTGCGAGAAGCAAAGCTACAGGGAACCAGGCAGAGGGCCTTCTCGGTAGTGGCGCCCGCCCTGTGGAATGCCCTCCCAGCAGAGGTTAAAGTGATAAACAACTATCCTACATTCAGAAAATGCCCTGTTTAGGGAAGTTTTTAACCTGTGATATTTTGATATATTTTAATATCTGTTGGAGGCCACCCAGAGTGGCTGGGGAGACCCAGCCAGATGTGTGGGGTACAAATAAATAATAATAAAAATAATAATAATAATAATAATTAAGATCTTCAAAATAGTATTATGTTCTTCAAAGGACAAGCCTTCCATTGAGGAGTCGTGAGAAGCTCCCTTAAACCGAATCAGCCCATTTCCCCATCTCACACTTGTCTACACTGATTTGGCGATGGTCCTCCAAACTTTCAGACAGGAGATGCCAGTAATTGAAACTGGGAGCTTTTTTGTGCAAATCAGATGCCCCACCACTGAGCTGTGGCCTTTGCCCCCTCCATGAGGCTACGAGAGCCAGTTGCCAGAAGGAGTGGAGAAGAAGACCTTGGGCAAAGGTCCCCGAAACACAAAGGTCCCCGTACGGATGCTGCCCATGGAACAAAAGCGCTGGCAGGGCCTGGAATTTGCTAGGAACTGACGGCGGTCTTGGAGAGCGGCAGATGGTCTAGGAAACTAGACCGTTAATCCAGCCAAATTATGGCAACAGATGTTTCAAGATGTTTGCATTCAGATTCAAACTGTTAGCCCACTTGGATGTACCACTTCCCTTATTAATTAATAAAAGACACACAGGCGCACAAAATCTGACACCCGCAGTTGCCTCCTGCCAAAATTTCCACGGCTGGGTGTTGCTGTTGTTTCTTTTTTTAATAAGCAGCCGCTGAAATTTTCAGGGCCCTTTCCTTTCCACTCTGGCTCCTTGGCACTTTTTAAAAAAATTATTATTCCTTTGGATGGATGAGCCTGAACGTTACAGCAAAGAAAAGCATGTGCGAGAGAAAGAGAGAAACGGCAACAAAGACCGCAGTCGTGCACCGGCTCGACATATTTTCGCAGGCTACAAAATAGTTAAAAGGAATTGCGGGGGCCGGGGGGGGGGTCAGCTTGAACCCCGGCGCCGCTCCGTGCGCCTGGGTAACAGCGGGATGCGCCGCAGGGAAGATTGCTGGACTGTAATGATGTGCCCTTGCCATATGGAAATGCCCACTAGCCCAGCCGCAGTGTCCTCTCCGGTGCGCAGAAGGGAGATGTGGCTTCAGTGGGAAGAGGGAGCATTATTGATGCCTTTGCCTCGGGGATGGAAGCAGATAATGGATGGTGGGACATAGGCTGTGCTTTGTCATCAAACGAGGGGCCTGAATGATGGGGCACGCTGGAATATTATCAGTCATCCCTTGATCAAGATGTAATACCATCAAAGTCCTTTTTCTCCTCTCCCTCCGCACTGGCGAGTGCTTTGCTGTGCAGCAGCAGCAGCAGCAGCAGCTGTAGACTGGACTCTATTAAGGTGCCGTCATTGGCAGGTTTTTCTTTTTCTTTAAGGAAAACCAACAGCAATTCAGCAGCAATTCAGGCACCCAGAATGCACACCAGATCTCCATTGTCCGCACTAGAACAGCGTTTCCCAACCGGTGTGCCGCGGCACAGGAGTGTGCCGCAAGCCACCGGCTCCTGTGCCGCGGGAAGACACCGGCTGCTGTGCTTCCGGGTCGGTCTGGGCTTCCCGCGCCGACCGCCGCCTTCGCGGGGCTGCCGGGCGCTTCGCCCGCTGCCTCTGCTGCCCCGGTCTTCCGGGTCGGTCCGGGCTTCCCGCGCCGACCGCCGCCTTCGCGGGGCTGCCGGGCGCTTCGCCCGCTGCCTCTGCCGCCCCGGTCGGGGTCGGGGACGGGCGGGAGGTGCCGGTGCCACAGGGCTCGCTCGGGGCCGGGTGGAGGTGCTGCCGGGGGGCTGGGCGCTGGAGGGGGGGCGGGCGCCTGGCCCGCCGATCTCCCGCTCCATTTTCGCCCGCCTGGGTCCTTCCCCTCCCTCCCGCCAGGGCGCGCGGACACCCCGCCCCCCGGGTCGGGGTGCATGTGGTGGTGGTGTGCCGCGAGATTTTTTTCGTGGGGCAGGTGTGCCGTTGCCCCGAGGAGGTTGGAAAACACTGCACTAGAAAACTGTTCAGGCCTGTGGTGTGATGCTCTTGGAAATTGCACATGGGGGTGGTGATGGGTAGCTCTGTATGCAATCTGGTCCATTCCTCTGCCCAGACCAGGAAACACACAGAGCTGCTCTAGATTCAGAGTCAGGCCCTATCCCTTTACAGCATCATTATCTCTCTAAGCGGTCATGGCTTCCCCCAAAGCATTCTGGGAGCTGTAGTTTGTTAAGGTGTACGGAGAGTGGTTACAATACCCATTGTAGTGGTTTATCAATCAATCCCTCTTCCTGGGAAGAGGTTGTGGCCCTTTGCAGAGTGCTGGGGCCCTGGAAATCTGCCCAGCTGATTCTTAGGTGCTGAAACCAACCTTCCCTTCGTGTTTAAAACGATGTGAATTTGCGCCACTGAAACCATGTGCTCAACTCACGCTGATCGCATGGAAGGTTGACTTCAATGCAAATAGTGAGCGAATTGCATGCAGCAGGAAACTGCGTGCATGAAATGGCTTTGCATATGGAATAACTGTTGGATTGGGGGTACAGGGATACTATGGGGTTCTTTTCTGGGTGGTGAGAGGAGAGAGAGAGAGAGAGAGAGAGAGAGAGAGAGAGAGAGAGAGGAATGCTTTCATTATGTGTTTCTAATTGTTAGTTGCCTTGAGCCTCTGTGGATAAGAGAGGTTATTTATTTTTAATTAAAGATGAGCACCCCAATTCAGATAAGGAGATACGTAGATATAAGCAGGCTTCGACACACATGTTAATTGCTGCATCAGAAACTGCAGACATAAACTGGATGCACATCCAAGTCTTAAGGTGTATACCAAGGTATGGGTCCTACCTGTCCAGCGGGAGGCATATTCTAGGGTGCGTCTGAATGAAAAGTCCCATCCACATTCTGGTGCAGGGCTGAAGCTGTATCGGTGGGGGTGGGGGAATGAAATTTTGAGTCAGGCGGTGCATACGGTTCAGTCCATCTTCCAGTCTGGTTATGAAACCTCCCCCCCCCCAAACAGGGCCAGGTTAAGACATTTAGAGGCCCTATGCACTGTTAAGATTACAGTGCCCCCGTATGTAATTCAAAATAAAGACAATGCTAAATCCTAAAATAAAATTTTAAAACCAAACAAAGCAAAGATTTATTGCAGCAGATGATGGAACTTGATTTCCTTGCATTATTTTGATCATTGTTAGTAGGATGGCCCCAATTTAGGTGGGGATAAGTAATAAAAAGAGAACAGAAAAATGGAGGAAGGGTGTAGTGTAGGGCAATGTAACAAAGTTTCGACTTCCCCCGATGATTACTTCAATGCTTAAAAACCCCCCAAAGCTAACATTAAAAAAAAAAAATCTCAATTTTTGTATGCACCTGTTTCCTGGTGCCCTAACATGGGCTTAGTCTGCCTATTTGTTAATCCAGCACTGACCTCACTACTCACTGTAAACTGTCCTGTGATCCTTGTCCTGCCTTTGTTGCGCTACACTGCCCCTCCGGACGGCAACGATGCTGTAATATTGGGAAAACTTTGCAGAACAACTGATAAAGTGCAGGATAAACCCATCACCAATGCACCATTATTGCATCAATGGCAAGTTTGCTTAAACCCAGGGTAAGTTTATAAAAAGGACTTGCTGTTGAAGCTTTTACTGGTATGTTTTAATTGGATGTCACTGGCTATTCCAGATAGTTGTTTTAGGAAAATTCCATGTGAGCTGCAATGTACCGCATTTGTGGGGTAGCTGCAAAAGAGAGTCTCCCCTATTATTTACTGAATGGTCTCCTTTATAAACATTGGAGTGATAATTATCCAGAACAGAGGTTTTCAACCTTTTGGGGTTCACGGTTCCCTTGACCAACTACATTCTTTTTGCGGCACCCCTGTGGGGCTCAGGAGCCCAGTTATGTCACCCTTTGCCTGCAGAGCTGGCAGCCTCTCATCTTTGGAGTGTTCCTTCACCCACCTGAAGGAAGGTGTAGTGGTGGTGGTGGTTAGCCAGTATGGTGTAGTGGTTAAGAGCAGTAGACTTGTAATCTGGGGAACTGGGTTCGCGTCTCCCCTCCTCCACATGCAGCTGCTGGGTGACCTTGGGCTAGTCACACTTCTTGGAAGTCTCTCAGCCCCACTCACCTCACAGAGTGTTTGTTGTGGGGGACGAAGGGAAAGGAGAATGTGAGCCGCTTTGAGACTCCTTCGGGTAGTGATAAAGCGGGATATCAAATCCAAACTCTTCTCCTTCTCCTTCTCCTTCTCCTTCTCCTTCTCCTTCTCCTTCTCCTTCTCCTTCTCCTTCTCCTCCTTCTCCTCCTCCTCCTCCTCCTCCCCTCTCCCCTCCACTTGGGAGTGCTTTGCACAGCTACTGACACCACCCCTGGTCTCTGAGCTGCCTCCCCTGCCCCAAAGAGAGGTGCCTCCTCCCACTGCCCCACAGGGGCCTGGGAAGCACCCCTTGGCTAACCCCAGAGCCACCATTTGTCTGGGGAGCTTGTAGCCAGGGCTGCTGGAACAAACAGCTGTGCAAGCCTTTGGGAGGCAGAAACGCGAGAGGGCATCCGAAGAGAGAGGGAAGGAAAGAGGGACAGGGGACGGTGTTGCCCGCAGCACCCCTGGCCATCGTTCAAGGCACCCCAGGGTGCCACGGCACCCTGGTTGAAAACCAGTGATGCATCTCACTGAGTATTACTTATTGGCCAATTCATCCAAACAGCTGTGGAGTAGCTTTTGCTAGTCTGGGTAGCAAAGTGGCTCCTTTTATTTTGCGCTAACATCTGTATGGCACAAGTTCTTCGAAACGGAAGTGTTTTGATTTGTTTTCAATGACAAATGAATGTGTGCCGGCGTTTGTCATTTCCCCCCAAATTGCAATTTTGGTATGACTTACGACCTAAGGGAAAAATAAATAAATAAACAAACTTGCTATGCTAATTACTAATGAAGATCAGAGGAACAGGAGGAAAGAGAAAGAGAGAGGTAAAGATGCCTGCTTCTACGTCATCAAGACAAAGTGGATGTGTGAAGGAAATGGACTAATTTTGATAGCACTATAAATCTTGCGTGGGCGTTTGGGGATTATGGGGTTAACTTGTTAAACCTGGCCTGCTCAGGGGTCACTGAGGGTGGTGTGGTTGGCATGGAGTCAATGCTAACTGATGAAGAAAGACCACCTAGCTTTTTGGAATTTGTGGACTGGCCACCATGTAGCCATTTGGGTATACATATTGGGGAATCAGGTGAAAGGATGAGCAGATCAAGGTGTGATGTCAGGTTACAAAGGAAACACTCGCCAGGCTGGAAAGGATGTAAGAAGTGGCAAGTCTTTAGCTAGAGAGTATGTCTAGATCAGAGTTGATCCAGTGGGCAGCCCAAGGGCTGCATGTGGCTGAACTATGTGCAAGAACCAGCACATGAGCTAAAATCTCCTTAGCCACTAGTATCCTCATTGTTGATCATCTAACGGACGATTGTGTTTGTCAGAACACCACACAGGCCTTTAACGTCAACATATAATACGAATAGAAATCCAGATTCATGCTTATACAGAAAATTCAGTAAGGGTCTCTCTATACAGCCCTACGGATACTCAGGAATGTTGTGTGTAGTTTGACCGGTCAACTCTTTAATAAAATGTTCTTTATCCATGGAATTCTTTTGATTTTGCAGTGCACACACAGATCTACCTCTGCCCGTGAAAACCGACCCATTCATTTCAATGGAAGTTGTACCCTGGTAGGGTTCCGCCTTGGGTTTAACAGAGATGCCTGTACATGCCTGTGTCCCCTCTGCATTTCTGATTTGCGTTACATTTGCGTTCCCGGAGATCAGGTGACAAATGCAGAGATGCAGAACAGCTCTGCACTCATCTGAACGGATGCTCTGTGCAGGCAAGATCCCTCCATGGAAGTTAATGGAGATACCTGCATGTGCACGAGAGGTCCACAGTGTTAAGATGTGCGTTCCCGGAGATCAGGTGACAAATGCAGAGATTCAGAACAGCTCTGCACTCATCTGAACGGATGCTCTGCGCAGGCAAGATCCCTCCATGGAAGTTAATGGAGAGACCTGCATGTGCACAAGAGGTCCACAGTGTTAAGATGTGCTTGCACTCTTGGTAATCATTACCGAGTGCACCAGGTGCCGAACCGCAACCGATCCATTCCAAAAATGCCACTTCCAAATCAAGTTGTTTAGATTTGCTTCTTCCCCCTCGATAAGTTGCAATGACATTTCCTTTTTTTCTCTCGGCGGGGGTGCAATCAGCAGATGTGTCAAATGACTTGCGTGTGCCGCAGTACATCATCTCTTCTGAAGTATGTACATTGGAGGTATCAATAGTAAGATTTACTCGCTCGCGTGGCCCCAAGAGATATATCCCAGGGCTTAGTTAAAGATCATTGCCTCTATTCATCATCTCGTCACCGATTCCAGCATCTCTCTAATCTCTAGACGATTCTATCGGGAGCAAGCGCTCGGGTACCAAGGAGAGGAGGTGGGGGAAGAACCAGGGAGGCAGGACTCCGGAGTTGCCCTCTGGAGTTTGGCTGCTGATTTCTGGACTTCACTTCCTGTGGGAATACTTAAAAATGCACTTGGGTGTAGGGAGGGGTGACTATTCTTTTTCTACCCCCCCACCATCTTAAGTACACTTCTCCACATTTCCACTTCAGTTTACAGTCATACCTCATGTTGCGAACGCTTCATGTTGCGTTCATCACGGGTTAAGAACGCGCCAAACCCAGAAGTACTGGAACGGGTTACTTCCAGGTTTGGCAGGGCGAGCATGCGCAGAAGCACTAAATCACACTTCACGCATGCGCAGAAGCGCCGAATTGCGTGGCGAGCATGCACAGATTCGGCACTTCAGGTTGCGCACGCTTCAGGTTGCAAACAGGCCTCCGGAACGGATCCCATTTGCAACCAGAGGTACCACTGTATAGTGTTTTTCTTTCAGAATTTTGATGCTCACCTCTCCTAACACACACATTTTTACATGCAATGTGTACCTTTTTGCAAACCGATTTTTGTACGTTTTGTACATTTTGCATGTTTTTTTCCGCCAATGTATTCATTTGCACACACACTTTGCCCTGGTACAATCAAACCTCAGTTGTTGAACGTAATCCATTCCGGAAGCCCGTTCGGCTTCCAAAATGTCTGACAACCGAGACACGACTTCTGATTGGTTGCAGGAGCTTCCTGCACTCGAGCAGAAGTCGCGTCGGACATCCGGCTTCTGAAAAATGTTTACAAAGCGGAACATTTGCTTCCAGGGTTTCAGCATTTGGGAGCCTAAACGTCCCAAAACGGAGATGTCCGGGAGCCGAGGTTTCTTTGTACACAGTACTAGGGTGGAGAGCAGCACTGCAAAATTCAGAGAATCACAGAGTTGGAAGAGTCCCTGAGGATCCTCTAGTCCAACCCCCTGCAATGCAGGAATATGCAGCCGTCACACACGGGGATCGAACCTGCAACCTGCGGCCTAGGACCCTTGTACCTAAGGGACCGCCTCTCCTGGTATGCCCCGTGTAGGACCTTAAGGTCCTCAAATAATAACATCTTAGAGGTCCCGAGCCATAAGGATGCTAGGCTGGCAGCAACTAGGGCCAGGGCCTTCTCAGTACTGGCCCCGACTTGGTGGAACGGTCTGTCACAAGAGACCAGGGCCCTGCGGGATTTGGCATCTTTCCGCAGGGCCTGCAAGACAGAGCTGTTCTGCCTGGCCTTTGGGTTGGTCTTAGTTTAACCCTGATGTTTTATTCCTTTATGGTTTTATTGGTGGGCTACTTAAAAATGAGGCTGCATTTTAAACTTTAAATTGTATTTTAACTTGCATTTTAATTGATTGTTTTGTATGTTTTGTTGTGGTTTTTATGGTTGTTAGCCGCTCTGAGCCCGGTCTTGGCTGGGAAGGGCCGGGTAAAAATAAATTATTATTATTATTATTATTATTATTATTATTATTATTATTAACCTTGGCGTTATCAGTGTGGATTGCCAAGAATGGCTGCATTTCAATTCACATATTGTTTCAAAAAATGCAAATTTCAGTAAGTTTGCCTTTAAACGAAAAGTGAATAAACTATCTCCTCCAGCCCTATGTTTTATCTCCACTCTCAGAGGCATTATTCCTCTGAATACTATGAGCTGGGAACAACAAGTGTGTGGAGAGTGCTGTTGTCTCTCAAATCCTGCTTTCAAGTTTCTCATTAGGGCATCTAGTTGACCAGGGACGCAGGTGGCACTGTGGTCTAAACCACCAAGCCTCTTGGGCTTGCCGATGGGAAGGTTGGCGGTTCGAATCCCCGCAATGGGGTGAGCTCCTAGTGCTCTGTCCCAGCTCCTGTCAACCTAGCAGTTTGAAATCACACCAGTGCAAGTAGATAAATAGGTACTGATGTGGCGGGAAGGTAAACGCCGTTTCCGTCACGGTGTCCTGTTGCTCCAGAAGCGGTTTAGTCATGCTGCCCACATGACCCGGAAAGCTGTCTGTAGGCAAATGCTGGCTCCCTCAGGCTGAAAACAAGATGAGCGCCGCAACCCCATAGTCGCCTTTGACTGGACTTAACCATCCAGGGGTCCTTTACCTTTACCATTTACCTGGTTGGCCACTGTGAGAACAGATGGAGCTTTGGCCTGATCCAGCAGGCACTTCTTATGTTGTCAGAGGAGCCCTTCCTTGCTTTCCTGCCCTGGCTTAAAGGGTAAAGGTAAAGGGACCCCTGACTGTTAGGTCCAGTCGCGGACGACTCTGGGGTTGCGGTGCTCATCTCGCTTTGCTGACCGAGGGAGCCGGCGTACAGCTTCTGGGTCATGTGGCCAGCATGACTAAGCAGCGCACGGAGATGCCGTTTACCTTCCCACCGGAGCGGTACCTATTTATCTACTTGCACTTTGAAGTGCTTTCGAACTGCTTGGTTGGCAGGAGCTGGGACCAAGCAACGGGAGCTCACCCCGTTGCAGGGATTCGAACCGCCGACCTTCTGATCGGCAAGTCCTTGGCTCTGTGGTTTAACCCACAGCGCCACCCACGTCCCCAGTTGTAATTGCAGTAGAAAACCAGGATCGCCAAGAGATATTTCTCCACCGATACGACAGTGGTTTACATTATTGCCGTGGGTTATGTTACTTTCCGTTAGACCAAAAAATTTTTCATCTCTAACCTTTGGAGGTGACCCTCGGGAAAGAAAGTGTCATATTTAGCTTTTATTGAGAGCTCAGCTTTAATGAATGTTTTATTTTGTGTGTGTGTGTGTGTGTGTGTGTGTGTGTAAATATCACCTTCTCTTAACTTATTTACATCCGCCCAGCATATCACAGAGGGCTTGGCAGCGTGAAATATTAATCCTTCTCTTTGGAGAATCTATGCTTTTGTTAAAAGTCATGCAGCCACGTGTTTTTGCTTATTTATTTATTTCTGGTCTCGCGTACCCTCCCAACATTTCTCTGATGAAAATAGGGACATGCTATTCCATCATCATCATCATCATCATAGTAATTTTATTATCTATACCCCACCCATCTGACTGGGCTGCCCCGGCCACTCTGGGAAGCTTCCAACATATATAACAACATTATTAAACACCAAAAACCTTCCCTAAACAAAGCTGCCTTCAAAAACCTTCCCTAAACAGAGCTGCCTTCAGATGTCTTCCAAAGGTTGTATAGTTACTTATCTCCTTGGCTTGAGGGTCACATAACTCCATATCCTCCAAGATTTCTGCAGTGAAAATAGGGATGTCCTAGGGAAAAGCAGGACATTCCAGGATCAATCAGAAACTGGGATGGCTTCTGTAAATCCAGGACTTTCTCTGGAAAATAGGGTCTGGTCTCATGCATCCAGAAACCAAATGATTTCTCAGTTTTCTCCAATCTTCAATTCAGTTCTCCACTTGTGTGCAGCTATTTGTGTATTTAAAAAATCCTCATGAAAATTCACCAGCATTTCATTGTGAATGTCACCTAACACACACATATTTTAGTTTGCAGTTTTGTCTGACGTACACAGTTTTACAAACAATTTCCCCGCACACAAAGCAATTTTGTAGGTTACTTTCACTATTTATAGTGTTTCCCCCTGTGTGTAGATCCACCCATAGAAACATTGCAGTGTAGCATAGCATAGCATAGCATCAAAATAATTTATGTAGATATACAACCAGAAACAGTATCCACGCCCCTCTTCAAGAGCATTGGCTATTCTTCTACAGTTTTCCACGACATGCTGTTGTGAAGAGGGATTTTTAATTCTGACAAAAAAGCAAGATCAGAAATGAGAAAGGATTCTTCAGGTTGATGAGGAGATGAGAGTTTGCTTGTCTCAAATTAGACCTGATATAAATGAGATTACCCAGCAAAAGCAAGCTCACAAACCCAGTCAAATATCCACCAGCTTAGATTAACTAGCAGCCTGTGTTTTCTTTAGCCCAGTAACCAGGCCTCAGGCAGGTAGTGCAAGTGGATCCATATATACTGTGCATGTAAAAATGTGCTTGAGGCGCAAACCTCTCCCAAAGAATCCTGGGACCTGTAGTTTGCTAAGGGTGCTGGGAATGGTACCTCTGTGTGGGGTGAACTACAATTCCCAGAATTATTTGGAGGAAGCCATGTGTCAAAATTTCGCCTTGAATTTATGGTACGCCCACCATCTGCGTTGCTGCAGAGTCTCGGCTGAGTGCAGGAACTTCCTGACAGTAAGAGCTGTTCGACAGTGGAATTTGCTGCCAAGGAGTGTGGTGGAGTCTCCTTCTTTGGAGAAGTGTTTGGATTTGATATCCCGCTTTATCACTACCCGAAGGAGTCTCAAAGCGGCTCACAATCTCCTTTCCCTTCCTCCCCCACAACAAACACTCTGTGAGGTGAGTGGGGCTGAGAGACTTCAGAGAAGTGTGACTAGCCCAAGGTCACCCAGCAGCTGCATGTGGAGGAGCGGAGACGCGAACCCAGTTCACCAGATTACGAGTCCACCGCTCTTAACCACTACACCACACTGGCTCACACTGGAGGTCTTTAAGCAGAGGCTTGACAGCCACCTGTCAGGAATGCTTTGATGCTGTTTCCTGCTTGGCAGGGGGTTGGACTGGATGGCCCTTGTGGTCTCTTCCCACTCTATGATTCTATGATTCTATGAACGCAAGCCAAATGCATCTCTCTTCTTTTTTCCAGCTCAGTTTCACTGCCCTGCCTCTTTACCAATTCCCTCCATCTCAGAGCTGGGTCCGTATCAAAGCATTTTGCTTTCCTTGGCGTAACAAGAGCACCTCTCATTCCCCGTCCACTTTATGTTTCGGGAGGTATCAGAAGCCCGGCACGTTTGCCGGGTGCCCGACTCCCTCTGTATTATTGATTTAGAAACCTTTTGTGTTTTTCCATTTAAAGTAAAAATTGATCTCTCCTGTTGGCCCTTGATCCTGGTGGAGATTAAGGTCAAGGTTTATTCTCTGCGCTTGTGACACAGAAGCGATCCCTCTAGACACCCGGAGGGGAAAGAAAGCATCATAATGGAATTGAGCACATCCATGCCAATCCATTGACAGACCTGCCGAGAGCAGGAAGGACACTGGGGATGTTGTGTCCCAGGCCTTGCATATCAAGACCTTCCACACCAAGGTCACCAACTGAGCTGATCTTTCTGCGGAGCATCTTTTGAACGCTCCTTCCTCTTTTTGGTTCCAGAAAGATGCTGGGTTCCTTCATTGCAAACACAGGAAGCTGCCTTTTACTGAGTCAGACCTTTATTCTATCTGCCTCAGTACTACCTACACTGACTGGCAGCAGCTCTCTGGAGTTTCAAACTGGGCTTTCTCCCAGCCCTACCTGGAGATGCCAGGGATTGGACCCATTGATATTACAGTGGTACCTTGATTCAGGTAGGTAGCCGTGTTGGTCTGACGCAGTCAAAATAAATGAAAAAATTCAAAAAATTGTCCAGTAGCACCTTAAAAGTAAGGTGAAGGGACCCCTGACCATTAGGTCTTGTCGTGACCGACTCTGGGGTTGTGGAGCTCATCTCGCATTATTGGCCGAGGGAGCCGGCGTACAGCTTCCAGGTCATGTGGGTAGCATGACTAAGCCACTTCTGGCGAACCAGAGCAGCACACGGAAATGCCGTTTACCTTCCCGCCGGAGTGGTACCTATTTATCTACTTGCACTTTGACGTGCTTTCGAACTGCTAGGTTGGTAAGAGCTGGGACCGAGCAACAGGAGCTCACCCCATCGCGGGGATTCGAACCGCCAACCTTCTGATCGGCAAGCTCAGTGATTTAGACCACAGCGCCACCCGCAGTAAGACATGGTTTATCTGTGCATTCTTCACTACCGAGTAGCCATCATTTAACTCTAGGCCTGCTTTTCTTCTTTGCTTCCACTGCATAAGTCTCAAAACCTGGGAGGGGATAATTTATCCACCGTGTTGAAGTTTGAATGGACCATCCTGCCGTATGAATAGAACAACAAAATAAACTGAACACCAACATTTACCCAAATCTACTATGCCTTGTAATTGTGGGAGAGCTGAGTACAGACATGCAAAGCAAGGGAATTCCATTAAAAATAAATAAATCCTAACCTCTGAAATCTCCTCTTAGGACTCAGTTATGGCGGTAGGATAACCATGCTGGCTTCTAATCTTTCCATTAAAGCCATGTCACCTATTTCCTAAACCTTTATTTAGACAAAAGCAGAAGCTTTCAGGACCATTAAAGGCTCATGCCAAGAGGTAAGGGCAATTTCCTTATTGCTGCAGATGTCTGGTATTGGGATGGGTGTCACCTGCGGTCATCTTTGGGCAACCTGTTATTTAATGTAACCTGTGAGTGCAAGGTTTACGTGGCAGGGCAAAAATCATTGTCCCTTTTTCCATATTATTGCTATTAGCAAAACTGTGAGAGCGGATATGAAACGTGTGATAATTGTCCTTCATTGTTCCCTGGCAAATGTGGCGGCTTAGCCTAGTTTCAATTTGCAGACAGTTCTCAGAGGAATCCACTCCCCGCCTCCTTGTTTGCGTGTGTGTGCTTGCAAAGTGTTTTGCATTTCTGGGGTCAACACCCGCAACTCTCTTGTCCGTGAGTCCAAGACCCTTTGCCAGCACCTCCCCGATTTAATAATCAGCAAATGATCCTTCTAGTTAAAACAAATCTAATCCACTTTCACAGGGTCAAACCGGGTTTTTCATTCAGCCTCCTGGGTGAGGTTTTTAGACAGGAATTCACGATTTTTTTTGGATTTTTTAAAATAATAAACTTTATTTATCTTTAAAAATTCCACAATTCCACAATAACACAACAAAAAATTCCAATAATGGAATATAGGAATTCATGAATTAACCCGAGACATTTAAGGTGGATTTTACTGAGCTATATGGAAATGGCCTCTACAAATTCTCTACTCTACTTGAAGGGTGCGGAAAGAGAAATTGGGGAGGTGAAGAAAGGCACTTTCATCATTTCTCCAGCAGGAAGGATATAAGACATTCTCAATAGTTTCTCAAGGTGGGACTCACCATTAGATATGGCAAGAGCACCCTTCCTTCCTTCCTTCCTTCCTTCCTTCCTTCCTTCCTTCCTTCCTTCCTTCCTTCCTTCCTTCCTTCCTTCCTTCCTTCCTTCCTTCCTGTTGCCACTGGCATTATTATCACTATTAATAATAAATTCCTAGCCCATCCTTCTTCCCAAAGGCGCCCAGGGTGGCAATTAAAAACATTTAAAACTGTCACATACCCTCACAGTCAAAACTCTCTAGGTTGCCAGAAACAGTCTTTTTCAGCCTTCAGATGCTTGGGTGAGCAGGAATGTTTTTCAGTTCCTCCTGAATGTTAATAATGAGGGAGACAGTAACACCTCACCAGAGAGGGCATTCCACAAATTTATTTATTGCATTATGGAGAGCCACCACCGAGAAGTCCCTGTCAGGATCCTGGGCATAGAGTTGTTGTGGGAAATGAAATAAAGCAAATTAATTGGTAAGGTTTCTCTTAATTAATAATGCTAAAACAATCTGAGTAAAAGTGTGTTGCCCCTACAGCTCCGTTCTGAACCTACAGCTCTTTCCTCTAATTAAGGCCTCTCCCAAATACAGTGATCCCTTGACTTACGAATGACCCGACTTACGAGTTTTTCGAGTTACGGGGGATCAAAGCGGCCGCCGCTTCCGAATTTTTTCGACTTCCGAAAGGAAGTCGTGGCCGTTTTAAATGCGGTTTGCTCGACTTGCGAAGGTTTTTTCGACCTACGAATGCGTTCTCCCAATGCATTCCTATGGGGACTCGAGTTACGATGATTTCGACCTACGAAGATTCAGTCGGAACGGATTATCTTCGTAAGTCGAGGGTCCACTGTACGGTAAAGGATGTATTTTTTCTTATGTAAACGAAGAACCCCTCTGATCACTTCTCAGATACGAATATTTTCACTCTGCCGACCAAAACATGAGCTTTTCATTTTTCACCTGATGAAAATAGTTTGGTCTAGTTTGCTCAGCAACCACAAAATTCTAGCACCTTTTAAAATCACGAGCATTTCGTCTTTCTTTCCTACTTTGTTTCTTTGAGGGTGGGGCCAGTAGCAGTTGATGGGGGCAGCGACACTTCCCTGGCTTCTCATGGCTGACATTTCGGTGGCTTATCAGCGGGGGCAGCAGTGAGCTGACGGTGAGGTCATCGCAGTGCTAACACACCAGCAGAGCCTGTCTAGTACTGCCCCTGCTGCTGCATTCACACTGTGCCACGTTTGCATCTTTTTTATTTTATTTTTTTGCTTTGGCTTCATTTCCATTTTCAGGTGCTATCCTCCACCCAGCTCTGATATCAGAAACCCACTATTTTTGGGGAGATGGGGGGGAAGCCTTGTATTAGCCATGCATTTTTTTGGGGGGGGGTGAGCAGTGTGACATCTGCAAACAGCTTTCTAATTGCCCCAATAAATCTGCGTGATTGGAAAATTCTTGAGATTTTTATTGGGAAGGATATTTACAGCAATTAAAACTAATTAATTGTGAGTTTCTATATTCATCTGAGGAAGGTTTCTGATGCGCTGATCTATTTCGGTGCCTCTAAGAATGCCGTCTCAGCAGGAAAACTGAGGAATCCACTGATTTGGGATCAGTGTGGTGCTAATGACAAGAGTTCTTTGAAAATTAAGCTTTAATTCCCTCCCTTCTTCTTCTAGCAGTTCACACAAGTGTTGGCATATTGTGTGGATAACAATAAAAGACAAATTCTACATCCACCATGAACTCATTAGGTATCCTTGGGCTGGCCAGCATTCTCTGTCTCAATCCCTTCCCTTGAAATGTGGCAATAATAATATTGATCTGCTTACAGGGTTGTTGTAAGACTGGTGGGCATCAAATGCTTCAAACAATAAGTGTTTGCATGCGTCCTAAGCGGTACTGATAAAGATTATCTGTTGATAATTCAGAGGCTGTGCGCGAACGGGTGAGCGAAAGAGCGAGCGCGTAGATGGCAGGCAGGCTGTCTGTCTGGTTGGGCGTGAGGGTCTGGCTGCACAAGGCATGCAAGCTCCGCCCCCAGTCGGTCTCAGGCTCCTTATTGGCAGCCGAGCAACGCAGCTGAGGAGCCTCCCTGGCCGGCAGGGAGGGAGAGGAGCTGCTTCCTTTGAAATCTGGGAAATTGAAGGGATATCAACAATCCGGGATAGCAGCAGGAAACGGCATTGGAATAAGGGAGTTTCCCGCAAAAAAAGGGAGGGTTGACAGCTATGCTACCCGAAGGAGTCTCAAAGCAGCTAACATTCTCCTTTCCCTTCCTCCCCCTCAACAAACACTCTGTGAGGTGAGTGGGGCTGAGAGACTTCAAAGAAGTGTGACTAGCTCAAGGTCACCCAGCAGCTGCATGTGGAGGAGAGGAGACGCGAACCCAGTTCTCTAGATTACGAGTCCACCGCTCTTAACCACTACACCACACTGGCTCTGCTGTGCCCACCAGGACTGAGCTGTCTTGTTTCTTTGAATAAAGAGTTAACTTCATTGACAAACCATGAGCAACTTGGCTGCCACGTTCTGCACCAGCTGAAGTTTCCAGACCGTCTCCAGAGGCAGCCCCACGTATAATGCATTGCAGTAATCGAGCCTAGTGACTGGTTGCTGTTTGGTTGAGGGCGAACCCTGGATGGGCTCCATCGAAAGCTATAATAATATGACAATCTAAAGAGCTTTTTCTTAACTGATGTGTTTATGTGGGGACCGCGTAAAAGCCTTGTTTGCTTGCTTTTCTAAAGGGGGGGGGGGAAATCTTATCCAAATCTGATAATCATTTTTAAAAATATCTGCCCTGGGACTTAGCGTTTGCTTTTTATTCATCACATTTTGCACTGGGAAGCGGGTGGAGGCGGGAAAAACAAGCCCCTGCTTGCATCAAAGGCAGAAATAATGGTTTGAAAGTACTTAAAAGCTTATGGGTAGGAAAACTTAAAACTGGATGGATTCAGCCCAAATCCTATCAGATTTTCTTGGTTCTCATAAACCTTTAATCAGCTCCCGGGGGGCATATTTGCTAAACATAAAGCAGGCGATTCAAAAAGCACACAAACTACTAGGATTCTGGGAGTGAGCAGGGAGATTTTGCTTTTCAGCCTGATTTAAGAATGGAAATACACACCAAGAGCTCTGGCCAGAAATTTCAATACTAGGAATAAATCCTACTCGTGAGTTATAGTTAAATAAAAGTATGTATTCTGTTAAGAATTACAGTCTCAGGCAGAGAATGTCAATTCAAATAAGAAAAACAGTTTCAAGTTCACAATATGTGTAGCTTCAAATGAAAAATACAACTTCAAATTCACAGTAGTATGAGTAAACAATAATTCGTTACAGTATAAGAACATAAGAAATCTCAAGTAACAATACATGTATATCAGTTCGTATTCAAAAGTATCCAAAAGGATCGTTTTGATAAGTATTTTTTATAACAGTTCTAAGTTATAAGAGTTCTAAGATGGCGGCACGCATAGACGCAGTGGCTGCTCAGTGCTCTCCCTTATTTTTAAGTGTTTCGTATGGCTTTTACTGCTGTTATTCGTGTTGCGTACATTTTTGGTTGGGGAAACAATTGTTTAAATGAAAAATGAATTTATTTATTTTTATTTATTTTTATTTATTTTATTATTATTATTATTATTATTATTATTATTATTATTATTATTAAATCCAATTTCGTTGTACTTGTACAATGACAATAAATATATAAGGATAAAGATAAAGCCGGAGTGAAGAGTCGATTCAGGAAAAGCAACCAGGACAGGGCCCTGTTTCGATATGGATGTCTTCGTCAGCTAATTTTTGAGTTCGTGTTAGTTTGTAGAGTGCATTTGGAAGTATCACATAACTCTATGTTTTTCAAATGTAGTGTCTGAGAATGAAGAGATCAGCATGTATCTGATTTTTTCTGTGCGTTTTCGATTTAAGAATGGGACTTTATGAATTGAGCGAGTTGGTGATAATAATGCATTGGAAAGGCAGACCTCTCTCACATAGGAAACCAAAGATCACCACAGCCTACCACAAGTGAACAATCACACCCTACACCAACCCTGACCTCTCTCATCACTAAAAGAGCACAAGCAAACAACAGAGAACCTGCACAAAAGACACTGACACCTAACCCTGCATATATTAAGTAAAATAGAAATACCGCCACCTCATCCTACCCATCTCCCCATCCTACCCACACCTCTCCCCCTTCTCTCCCTAATGTCTCAACAAACGAAACTGCTATATAAAAATGTTACATGGAAAGAACAAGAAGGAGACAATGCATATACCTTTGTAAATCAAGAAAATCCTTAATTTAAAATAAATAAATAAATAAACAAATAAATGGAAAATAACTATAAAGCTGAAAACACTGGCAGCACTATGATAAATTCAACACAGTATATAATTTTTTGATGGCTGTAAAAGTGGAAAACTGATTTGCATGGAAAATATGCGGGAATGATATATAAAATGAAGGAGAAGAAGGGAAGTCATTGGATATTTTAAAGTTTGTTAAATGTTTATTTTGAAATGTAAAATTGAAAATTTAATAAAAATTATTATTAAAAAAAAAAGAAAAAAGGAAAGGCAGACCTGTGATCAAGTCCCACCCGTTCTGGAATGTCCAGCTGAACTCTTCCCATTTATTTATTTTAAATCTTCTGATTTTTTTTTTAAAAAATTATTTAAAAATAGTTGTCATTCTTTTTTTCCATTCTTGAAACAAGACAGGGTAAGAATACCAATAATGATGATAATTATGTAATAATAATAATAATAATAATAATAATACCCCTCCCATCTGGCTGCGTTGCAAAAGCTGCCCAAAATTTTCAATTTTGCTAGCAGATTTTGACTTTGAATAGCAATTTCAGTTTTGACTTTTCAATGCAACATTTTTACCCCCAGTTTAAAATGCTCATGCTTTTCACTTGCTGGGTGTGTCTTGATCATTTTTTTTCCTGCTGGAATGTGTCAAATGTGGAATCTTACTAACGGCCACATTCAACTACTAAATGCTGTTGCACACAGGGGCGTAGCCAGGATCAAAACTAGGGGGGGGCAAGCCATGGTCGTTCAGGTTGTGACATTTCAGCATGGAAAAGGCGAATGAAACCAAAATTTTAAGAAAATTATATATAATTATAGCAGTGCTTTATTATGGTAGTTATTACAATTATTTGCTTGAATTTTTTTAATTTTTAATTTTTAATTTTTAATTTTTATTTTTATTCTAGTTACATGTCTTATGCTAATATCATTTTTATTGGGTTTGAAGAAAACTTGTTCAAAACTTTCGTTTCAATCCCCGAGGAGTCGGTGCAGGTGTTTCCAAAGGCGAAGGAAACGGACCCCCTAAAAAAAAAAGGGGGCGCAGCCTCACCTCCAAAATAGGGGCGCATCTCTCCCGATCCCTGGGAAGCCTTTTCCCCGGGCAAGCCTGGGCGGGCGCAAGGGCAACTTTATGCGCGGCGGCGCCTTTCACTCTAAGCGGTGCGCAAAGCTCCCCCGGGCGCCGCGCTCCGCTCGGCACAGAGGCATAGGAAGGTCAGGTGGTACCCGGTGCGGAAATTTCTTGTCATCCCCCCCCCAACATTGTGTGTTGTTGTTTTTTGCCTGCAAAAAAGGTTTTACATTATTTCATATTTTCTTACAAACGAATGTGGATTCTGGGACTCTGATAACAAGTAGGTGACTATGGACAGATAGTTAAATCTACAGGATGGACTGTTTTGGCTTGTGTTATTTTCTTTATATTTACAGTGGTACCTCGGGTTACATACGCATCAGGTTACATACTCCGCTAACCCAGAAATAACGCTTCAGGTTAAGAACTTTGCTTCAGGATAAGAACAGAAATTCTGTTCTGGCGGCACAGCGGCAGGGGGAGGCCCCATTAGCTAAAGTGGTACCTCAGGTTAAGAACGGACCTCCGGAATGGATTAAGTACGTAACCAGAGGTACCACTGTATTGTTTATTTATTTAATAAAATTATTTTTAAAAACCTGCAAAGTGGTTTACCAAAATAAAAAACAAAACAAAAAAACACCACAGCAGCTATTTATTTATTCAGCTCCATTGAATTGATATTTCAGCCAGGCATGTCCAAAATCCATTTCGGGGGCCTAATTCAGCCCACCAGTTGGTTTAATCCAGCCCCTGTGGCAGTTATTTCCTGGGGTAAAATCCTTTAAAAAAAACCTCAACAACTTCAACCCTAAAAAAAAGGTTAACAACTTTGGTCAGCCCTCACGGCTCTTCACTTCATCAAATCTGGCCCTCTTTGAAAAGTTTGGACACCACTGGCTTACACCATACTAAATTTGTTAGCCTTTTAAGGTAAATAAATAAATAAATAAAAATCCTTCCAGTAGCACCCTAGAGACCAAGTAAGTTTGCTCTTGGTATGAGCTTTCATGTGCATGCACACTTCTTCAGCACACGAAAGATTTGAAAAATCACCCAAGCAAACACGTTTTTTTAGGGGTTAAAAAAAGGCGGGGGGGGGTTTAAAGGCAAAGGAGAAAGGGGTAAAGTCACTCACAAAAAGATCGCTGTGGATCAAAACAGCAGCAGAGAAAGCTTCCCTTCCAGAGATCATACAAGAATGAAAGGTGGGATGAGGGGGAGGGGCAGGAGGCAGTTTTAGCGACCAAAACCTTGCGAGGATCAACTGGGATTAGGCGTTAATAGTTCACAGGGTAGCCTGCTTCTTATCAAGCGGTAAATCAAGGAGATCTCAACGTCTCCTCTCCAGGCGTTTTTACCCAGCAAACTCCCTCTTCGCTCAGTCTTAGCAACGGTAGCAGCGCTGCTTTTGCAGCCAGACCCAGGAAGGAAGGAATAGGCTTTTGGGAACAGCGCACGGGGTGGTGGGGGCAGCTAGGGGTGGGGGCAGCTGCCTTCTAGGGGGGGGCAATTGCCCCCGTCTGCCCCCCCTGGCTACGCCCATGGTTGCACATCATTTGCCATATATCAATTCATTGTCAAATATAAAATATCCTAATGTTAGGATGTAATATAGTCAATGAAATTGAATTTCAATAAATATTTACAAGTATGGAAATTTGTCAATGTTAATTTTTTGCCATTCAATTGTAAGGCGGAAAATTAGAATTAAGAGTGCCTTGCAGGTTTCTAATTTCGACAGACGTCCTGCGTCAGTTTGTAGAAAATATCAGTATTATTTGCATATACCTTATGAAATTATTTCAAATATGAATGGAACCTATCAAATCCTTCAAACTGCGTGTCACCAATCAAATTCTGTCTGATATTCACTTTTTGTGAGTCAGGTATTGAATACCAGCAGACAAGATACCAGTGACAGATACAGAATATTCAATGGATAATAGAATAGGCAGAGAATCCAGTTTGATAGGATATCAAAATCATGAGAATTTTGAGGGGATTTAATTCAGAGCAAATTCATTCCAGCTCTCGTATACTGGAAGCAAATACAGTCGTACTTTGGAAGTCAAACAGAATCCGTTCCGGAAGTCCGTTCGACTTCCAAAACACTTGGAAACCAAAGCGCGGCTTCTGATTGGCTGCAGGAAGCTCCTACAGCCAATCGGAAGCTACGGAAACCCCCTCGGCGTTCGGCTTCCAAAAACAGTTCGCAAACCGGAACAGTCACTTCCAGGTTTGCGGCGTTTGGGAGCCAAAACGTTCAAAACCAAGCTGTTCTAAAACCAAGGTACGACTGTAGTGTCATACATGCCAGTGGAATGGTTGTAGCTCAGTGGCAGAACATCTGCTTTGCATGCAGAAGGTTCCGGGTTCAAGTTCTGGCATCTCCAGGTAGGCCTGGGAGAGGGCCTTGCCTGATGCCCTGGAAAGCTGCTTCCAGCCAGTGCTGACAATACTGAGCTAGATAGACCAATGGTTTGGCTCAGTGTAAGGCAGCTTCTCATTTTCCCAATTTATTTCAGGTCCTTCTAATAACGTGATTTTGGAGACAAAGCACTGAATGGTTTATATGAATCTACTGCCTTGCACAGCAGGCTGTCTTCACGAGTGTTTGCTTCAGCATTTGGGGGAATTGTATAGGATGGCATTACAGCAGCGACTGCTACATTTCCTCTTCCATAAGATAACCTTATAATTCCTAATGCCGTACGATTGCTGGAGGATTACTGTGTGCTAATGTAATAGAATCAGATGCAAACCGAGGCGCCAAAGAAGTGGTGGAAGAAACCAATATTTCAAGTAAAGTAGGTCAGGAAAATGTATTCTGATGGCGGCGGAGCAGGGGAACGACGACCCAACTCCCTTCAGAAGGGAGGAAAACCCCTCACAGGTATCAAATGCATTAATGTGAGGCTTGCATTCTGTCTTCTTGCATAAAACTGCTGTTTATGCAGCTTTAACGACAGCAAAGCCACAACACAGTACGACATGTAAATACAACAGGTACATGCTGAAGAGCTGCAGCTGCCGTACGAGGCCTTAAGACTACAAAATCCATGATGCAGCGTGACTGTAAGCAAGATGCACATGCACAGGAGCATCTAAGGGGCACAGTGAAGTGAGAAATGAATAATAAGGAGACATTTGGCAGGTATCTTCCTGTAGAAATATGTTCATCTTGGCCACAAATTCCCTTCAGGGAGTGGTCAAATTATACCTCCCTAAACTGACCTTGGACCCAGGTAGGGCTTGCTGATCAGAAGGTCAGCGGTTTGAATCTCTGCGACGGGGTGAGCTCCTGTTGCTCGGTCCCAGCTCCTGCCCACCTAGCAGTTCAAAAGCACGTCAAAGTGCAAGTAGATAAATAGGTACCACTCCGGCAGGAAGGTAAACGGCGTTTCCGTGCGCTGCTCTGGTTCGCCAGAAGCGGCTTTGTCATGCTGGCCACATGACCCGGAAGCTGTACGCCGGCTCTCGGCCTATAGAGCGAGATGAGCGCCGCAACCCCAGAGTTGTCCGCGACTGGACCTAATGGTCAGGGGTCCCTTTACCTTTTTATTCTCCAATTGGAGCACTCGCAGGCCAGTGTTTCCCATTTTTCAATGCTTATTGCTATTATTAGTAGTGGTATTGCTACTTATTTCCATTTCTATCCCATCAATCCTCTGAAAGGAGACCAGGGTGGCAAAGAACAAGGGGATACATTTTTAAAAAGAAAATAAAAACATCTTGAAGCATCTTAAAACAGCCGCATATCTGCACAGCTAATAATGTCAAGGTTGCAAGGAACAGAATCTTTCAGCCATCGACTGCCTGGAAGAGCAGGGATGTTTTTCAGTTCCTCCTGAATGTTCATGGGGGAGCGCATTCCACAAATGAGGGGCCACTACCAGAAAGACCTTGCCAAGGGTCAGGTCCTGTCAAGCAGCACCAACAGGGCCTCCCTGGCTGATCATAAGGCCCAATATTCCTCTGTTCATTTCTTATTGCTGGAATTTCATATTCTCCTTGCAGTTGCACTCCTATTTATCTATTTTCCAGAAGTCAGGCCCAGAATTACAAAAACTTCCTCAGCTTCTGATACTGTTATGTATTGAGTTTAGCTGCAGTACACATTCTGGCCACCGAGGCTGCAGTTCTCACTCTACCCACAGTGGCTGCAGTTCTCACTCAGGTCCCTACATGCAAATGAAGGATTGAAAGTGACGTTCACTGATTGGGTAGCCAGAGGAGTTGTTACTGTTGCAAGTTATTGAGTTCTATATAAGCCAGGCAACTGAGCTGCTGTTTCCAGTCCAGGACTCAGAGCTAAAATAAAGAGCTGGTTGTTTTAAGAGCTGTGTCTTCTTCGTCCATCTTTCCCACTATTCAACACTGGCGACGAGGATGGGATTGGATGCAGCAAGCCACAGCTAGAGCTGAATCACTGAGCTGAACACTTAAGAGCTGAATCACTGCTGAGGCTAGCCTCCATTCCTTCGCCATCCAGTCGGCACCAGGGAACCATGGCTTCGCTACTGCCTCTACCTCCGTATTCTCCAGCAACTGAGTCCTGGCACTCATATATGGCCCGTTTTGAATGCTACATTGAGGCAAACGCTTTCATCAACCTAACAGATGATCGGAAGAGAGCCATTTTCCTCACTGTCTGCGGTTCAGAAGTTTTTGAAACAGCTCGGGCACTCATTGCACCACTCGCTGTGCAGACCACACCTTGGGACACGCTGAAGGAGAGACTCAAGGTTCACTATGCGCCCAAGGTATCAAGGATTGTTGCCCGCCACGCATTCCATCACCGGAATCAAGCCGAGGGGGAGACGATCAGCGAATACCTGTCTGCTCTCAGGAAGGCAGCTTACCACTGTGAGTTCAGAGACCTGGAAGACGCCCTGCTTGATAGAATTGTGTGTGGTGTGTGGGATGAAAAGCTGCAGCGCCAACTCCTTGCCAAGCCCAACCTCACCCTCAAGCAGGCCATCGAAGATGCCCAGGCAGCGGAGCTGGCAAAGCACTCAACAGTTGAGATTCGCAAGGCCAACAGTCCGGCGTTTCCAAGGAGGCCAACCCCAGTCCACCATGGGGAAATCAGCGAATCAGAGAGCTCCTCGGCTGAAGATGACGACGTCCACCGTGTTAAGCAGGAGCATAGGAAGTTCAAACAGCGAACAATGGACCAATCGGACTGTGCAGGTTGTGGCGGTAACCACCCTCGATCCAAATGCCGTTTCAGGGACGTCATCTGTCGGCATTGTTTCCGTAAGGGACACCTTGCAAGGGTCTGCCGCTCATCCACACCGGCAAACACGCCCCCATCACCTGGAAAAAAGAAGGCATCAAGGTCGGTAACAGAGAATTGCCATGCCGTCACCCACTGCCACTGCTCAGCTGAGCAGACAATTGGTCGAGCTGATGACTCTATGCACCGGAAAATCCACATCACTGTGACTGTTGAGGGCAAACCTTGTGACATGGAAGTTGACACGGGCTCTGCCATGTCCATCGTCTCTTGGAGTACCATCAAGAGACTGGTTCCCAAGATATCCAAGAGACGCCTTGACTCCCACCACCTGCACCTGAGAGACTATCAGGGAAATAGCATTCCAGTTGTAGGTGTGGGCATGTTCAGTGTGGCCTACAAGGATTTTTCAGGACCTCTGAAACTAGTGGTAGTCGATGGAAATCGTCCCAGCCTGCTTGGACTGGACTGGTTCGCGTCCTTGGGTTTGGAAGTCACTGGCATCCATAGCGTGTCACAGCCAGAAGTAGACGCTCTCCTCACTGAGTTTTCAGACGTGTTCGACGGAACCTTGGGACAGTATGTGGGGTCGCCCATATCGTTTAACCTTGACCCACAAGTTGCGCCCATCCGGATCAAGCCACGACGTGTGCCATTTGCTCTCAAGCCTAAAGTCGACGAACAATTGGACAAGCTGATCGCACAAGGGGTCCTGGAGCCCGTAGACCAGGCTAAGTGGGAAACTCCCATCGTAACGCCCATCAAGCCTGACGGGTCAGTACGTATCTGTGCGGACTATAAATGCACGATAAACAAGGCACTTCAACAGCATGCGTACCCTGTCCCTGTCGTTCACCACTTGCTGCACTCGCTGGGAGAGGGCAAAATCTTTGCAAAACTCGACCTTGCTCAGGCATACCAGCAGCTGCCAGTAGACGACGCCACGGCTGAAGCACAAACGATTGTCACACACCGTGGGGCTTTCCGTTGTCGACGGTTGCAGTTCGGGGTCAGCATAGCGCCAGGGATTTTCCAGAGCTTGATGGAGCGGCTCCTACAGGGTCTGCCTGGCGTCGTCCCCTATTTTGATGACGTGCTCATCTCGGCGGAGACAATGCAACAGCTTTTTGATCGTCTTAGAGCTGTCCTGACCAGGTTCCAGGAAGCAGGCCTCAAGGTAAAAAGAGAAAAATGCCAAATTGCTGTACCACAGGTCGAGTTCCTGGGGTACCTGGTTGATGGCTCCGGCATCCATCCTACGACAACGAAGGTCAAGGCCATCCAGCAGGCTCCCAAACCAAGGAACAAGACAGACCTTCAGGCTTTCCTAGGCATATTGAACTTTTACAACATGTTCTTGCCGCATAAGGCAACCGTCGCTGAGCCTCTCCATCGGCTTCTAGACAAAAAGGCATCGTGGAGGTGGGGCCGCCAGGAGGCCGCTGCATTTGCTGCTGTGAAGACCTTATTAACATCGGACTCCGTCCTCGTCCAGTACAATGAGGAGCGTCCTCTCATCCTGGCATGCGACGCATCGCCATTCGGTGTTGGGGCTGTTCTCAGCCATAGCTTCCCTGATGGCCAGGAGGCCCCTATTGCTTACTTCTCACGAACCCTGTCACCAGCAGAAAGGAACTATAGCCAGCTTGACAAGGAGGCGCTGGCGCTTGTGGCAGGCATCAAACGCTTCCACGAATACCTTTATGGCAGAGACTTTGACCTTGTCACGGATCACAAGCCTCTTTTGGGCATCCTGGCTGGTGACCGCCCAACTCCGCAGGTGTTGTCGCCTCGAATGATGCGCTGGACAGTCTTTCTCGCGGCTTACAACTACCGGCTCCAGCACCGACCTGGCAAGGCTTTAGGGCATGCCGACGCCCTTAGCCGCTGCCCATTGCCGACACTGGTCGAAGATCCAGCACCCTCGTCAGAGGTACTCCTGATTGAGGAACTACCTGAATCTCCGCTGTCAGCATCTGACATCGCCCTCCATTCCTCCAAGGATCGCACCATTGCCCGTGTTCTCAACTGGGTGTGGAGGGGGTGGCCAAAAGGGCCAACTGATCCAGAGTTTCAGCCTTTCACCCAACGGCAGCACGAGCTCTCAGCTCACCGCGGCTGTCTCCTGTGGGGAGACCGAGTCATCATCCCGCCCAAGCTTCGTCAGCGCGTCCTTCAGGCACTCCACGTTGGCCACCCAGGAATTGTGCGCATGAAGGCGTTGGCACGCAGTTTTGTCTGGTGGCCGGGCATGGACAAAGCTATCGAATCCTGGGTTGAATCATGCCAGGCCTGTCAACAATCGAGGCCAGATCCACCGGTGCACCGTGGAAACTCCTGGGAGACCCCCAAGGCACCCTGGTCGAGGGTGCATATTGATCTAGCAGGGCCTTTCCATGGCCACATCTTCATGGTGATAGTGGACGCGTACTCCAAATGGCTGGAAGTGGTTCTGATGTCCTCAACCACCTCAGAAGCCATTATACGCGTGCTGCAGAGGCTCTTCGCCACCCATGGATTGCCTGACGTGCTGGTATCAGACAACGGGGCCCAATTCTCGTCTGGCACATTTGAGCGCTATCTCCTTGGCCGAGGCATCCGCCATGCTCTGACGGCACCTTTCCATCCATCCAGCAATGGACAGGCGGAGAGAATGGTTCGCTCGGCTAAGGAGGCACTGGCACGTATGGACAATGGGAACTGGCATGAACGGGTAGCCGAGTACCTGTTTGTCCAACACATCACCCCGTGTACAGCAACAGGGCGGAGTCCGGCTGAACTTTTGATGGGCCGCCGCCTGCGATCTCCTCTTGACCGGCTGCACCCAGACTTTGCTGTGGAAGATCCCCCAGGCTGTGGTAACCCGCCACGGTCTTTTGTTCCAGGGGACAAGGTGTTTGCAAAGAACTATGCTGGAGAGATTCCCTGGATGCCGGCTGTGGTGGTTGGGGTTACAGGGCCGAAATCGTATCAGGTAGCTTTGGACTGCGGCCGGTTATGGCGCCGGAACATTGACCAGCTGCGCCGCCGGGCTGGGAACTTGGACACTGGAACAGTGCCTCCGCCGGCCCCAGCAGAGGCTGGCCAGCCACCAAGTACTACTGAGGAAGAACATCCAGGGCATAGACAATCTCCCCCGGCACCCTCGCTGGAGACTCCGGTACAACCGCAGTCTGAAGCCGCCGCTACAGCAGCCGACGCGGAAGCCTCAGACTCAACCGATCCAACTGCATCACCTGTGGCGGACGGTTGCCAAGGCTCAGGTACTCCGGATGCCTCGCCAGTAGTACCTCGTCGGTCTACTCGGACTCGTAGTCATCCAGCCTATCTTAAGGATTATGTTGCCAAATGAACCAGTATATTGTACTTGTATATAGTTAAAAATGTATGCTGTTGAAACTTGTGAAACCATATGCTTACGGGGCCTAGTTGTAACCTTTATGAATTTGGGGCCTAACATCTCATCCTGGTGGGAAGGGGTGTTATGTATTGAGTTTAGCTGCAGTACACATTCTGGCCACCGAGGCTGCAGTTCTCACTCTACCCACAGTGGCTGCAGTTCTCACTCAGGTCCCTACATGCAAATGAAGGATTGAAAGTGACGTTCACTGATTGGGTAGCCAGAGGAGTTGTTACTGTTGCAAGTTATTGAGTTCTATATAAGCCAGGCAACTGAGCTGCTGTTTCCAGTCCAGGACTCAGAGCTAAAATAAAGAGCTGGTTGTTTTAAGAGCTGTGTCTTCGTCCATCTTTCCCACTATTCAACAGATACGATCCTGGAATGTCTGCATCTAAGCTTGCCCCTTTCTAAAATTTATTTATTGGTGTTTTGCTTTTTGTTTTGTAAGTCAACCAAATAATAAAATCAAATGGGGATTAAGGGGTTTTCTCAGGACGGCAGAGGTTGTGTTTTCTGTGTGCCATTAGTGCCCTTCTTCTGTTAGGAAATGCACTGCCGGTGGGGGGACACAAAAATGGGGGGGGGGGTCAAGGAGGGTCAGTTGGCAGGTGAAGGGAGTGAGAAATGTCCCTATTTTCATCTGCGGAATATTTCTATATATTTGGGTGCCAAACTGTTTTGCAGTAGATCAGTGGAATATTATAAAATGTAGCATGCCTCCACTGATCTGTGGGGAAGATGGAAGTTACCGTCCAAAACATCTGGAGGGTACAAGGTTGGGTTAGGCTATCTTAGGACCTGATGCTGTTCAGGGTATAGATCATACGAGCCAAAATAAATACAGTGGTACCTTGGTTCTCAAACTTAATCCGTTCCGGGTTTGAAAACCAAGGGGCGGCTTCCAATTGGCTGCAGGAGCTTCCTGCACTCAAGTGGAAGTTGCGTCGGCTTCTGAAAAACGTTTGCGAACCGGAACACTTACTTCCGGGTTTGCGGCGTTCGGAAGCCGATTTGTTTGGCAGCCGAGCCATTCGAGAACCAAGGTATTACTGTAAATAAATAAAATAAACAGCCAACCTTTTCATATCTACCAGCACATTTGCAAGTAGAACAATCTATTGTGGGCACCGCAAAATACCCATTTCACAGAAGGAAAACTGACAATACTCAGACCTACCCAAAACAGGCGAAGCACCTAGACCTTGTCCAAACGAGTAAAACACAGACAAGTAAGCAGGCAACTCTCCAAAACTGGCAGTCCACAAACAGTCCCAAATGCTTGATTTTAAAAACAACATCAGGGAGCTTTGGTGGGTACTCAGGTGTTTGTGCGTCTGCCGGGACTGTGGCTCCCATGGGTGACATGTTGGGGACCTCCACCCTAGACATTGGTTTAATCCAGCAAGGGGCTTCCTATGTTCTTAAGCAAGACCCTATGCTTCGGATGGTGTGATGTCATAATCATTAAGAGTTTGTGAGTGTGGACTCTGGCTTTGTACATTTGAAATGTCCTGGGCGGCCTTTGCAGAACAGCCGCAACAGCAATAGAGGATGCAAGGCTGGTGTCCGTCCAGCCTTGATCTAGACTAAAATCTTCAAGCCACAGTAGCTTTTTACATGCACCATCTGACAGTACCAGAAAGCCCTTTGCAGCCCTGGGTGAAATTATGATAACAAGAGGCGAGAGAGGGAGAAAAGCTATTACTGACACCATGCTTTCATTATGCAAATGATATTAAGATAGGCTGTTCGGATTGCCCGTGGCTATGCTATAATCTCCATGCAGTGATTATAATGTGTCAAACTTAGTCATTTTGATTATGACATGTTAATTACATGCCATCCTCATGCAGACATGAATATTACTCGCAGTCAAACAAAACCACAAATTGGGGGCACTGATTGTTTCGCTTTGTTTGGACTTTTTGTGGGTGTTGCTGTTGATAAAACGGATTGGAAGATTAGAAGGCTGCATAGTATCAGGCCAAGTCATTAAGGTAAATCAAAGCTTGGTGGGCTGGTTGTAAATGGTTTGCTGTGTCCATTTGGTGGACGTGGTCTGCCTCCATCACCAGCTCCTCAGGAGGAACAAAGAACATAACAATTGTTTTTTGGTGGAGAAAACCAACAGTGGCCAGCCACGTAGCTCTGGAAACCAGACTAAGAGGCCATCCCCTCTTGTTTCTCCTTCGTAGGAAGATAGGAAGCCGCTTTGTCCGGAGTCGAACCACTGGTTCATCTAGCGCAGCCTTCCTCAAACCCGGCCCTCCAGATGTTTTTGGCCTACAACTCCCATGATCCCTAGCTAGCAGGACCAGTGGACAGGGATGATGGGAACTGTAGTCTCAAAACATCTGGAGGGCTGAGGTTGAGGAAGCCTGATATAGTGCAACATCTGCACTCACTGGCAGTGGGATTCCAGTGTTTCAGGAGGGAGTCTCTTCTAGCCCTACCTGAAGATGCCGGGGATTAATTGCCAAGTAAGGGAGACGCTCTATCCCTGAGCAATGGCCCTTCCTCATAGTCAGAGGGGTATCGTTGAACGCAGAGATTCCGTTTTGCTCCAAGGCTGACAACCATTGATAGAACCATCCTCCATGTGTGGGGCCTATCATTATGGAAAACCACCTACATTAGTGGCTCCTCCATGTCGCAAGGTAGGGAGTTCTGTACGTTAACCATTCATTGTGGGAGATTGCGTTTCGTCTGTGTGGAACCTGCCGGCCATCTTCCTTGAGTGGCCCCTCCTATTAAGAGAGAGGGAGGGAAATGGTCTTCTCTCCGCACCATGATTTTGAAATCCTAAAGACATAAGATAAGTCCTGTTGGATCAGGCCAAAGACTCCTTTGGTCTGGCACAGAGGCCACCCAGACGTCTCTGGGAAGCTTGCAAGCAGGACCTGAGTGCAGTACCATTCTCCCCACTTGCAATTCTTTACAACAGGTGTCCAGAGGCATGCTATTGTTATCAGGAGCGTCCTACTCTCGTGTAGGACCCTGGCAGAGACACATGCCCGGCTGGCATTTTCTCTCCTTCCTGGTCGGTCATTCGGGAGCTTCAAAAGCTTTCTTCTGCCCGAACATCACAGCGACTGATACCAAGAAGCATCAGCACACTTAGGGATCCGCAGAGTCTTCGCAGCCTGCGTAAACAGACCTCAGCAACTCAGCATTTTGGCTAATCTAGTTTATTTACATATAAACACACACGGAGCACTGCAACATGGCTCCCTCTCTCTCTGGCATCAGACAGCAAAGAGAAAGAACAAAGGACAATAGTCCCACTTCACGGAACACAGTAACACAAACATCCTATCTCCGTCACTTCCCACTCTGCGGAATGAAAACATATACAGTCATGTGATAGATAACAATCCCATGACTGCAGACACAGGGAATGAATCTCTAACAGCTACTGTATATCCAACAGTGAAGATATACAGTATCTTCACTACCCGAAGGAGTCTCAAAGCGGCTCACATTCTCCTTTCCCTTCCTCCCCCACAATAAACACTCTGTGAGGTGAGTGGGGCTGAGAGACTTCAGAGAAGTGTGACTAGCCCAAGGTCACCCAGCAGCTGCATGTGGAGGAGTAGGGATGCAAACCCGGTTCACCAGATTACGAGACTACCACTCTTAACCACTACACCACACTGGCTCCCACACTGAAGGTAGTACAAAGCCATCATCAAGGCTGTTAGCCATCGATAGCCATTGAGGCAAGGGGAGGTGACTGCCTTGGGCAGCAAAATCCATAGGGATGGCAGATCCTGATGTAGATTTCCCCCCCTGCTTGGTCCTGATATAGATCTCCACCCAACTCTTCTTCCCTGGCAGGGTTGGGGGCACCATTTTGTGGTTCACCGCAGGTGCCAAAATGTCTTGACTGTGTCTAATCCTCTTTGAAAGCCATCCAAGCTGGTGACCATCACTCCTCCTTGAGGAGCAAGTCACTTAGTTAAGCTATGTGCTGTGGATCCCCTTTGTTCTTCTCTGGATCTTTAATAATAATAATTTGTTATTTATATGCTGCCCATCTGGCCGGATCGCCTCAGCCACTCCAGGCAGCTTCCAACATATTAAAATATCAAACACAGCAAAGCGCAAAACATTAAAAACTTCCCTGTGCAGAAAAAAAAATCTCCCTGTGCACTTGCTCTGCATCACGCACAAACTTTTCAAAACTTTTTTTTTTATTGAACAACACAAATCAGCGTGCACACAAAGAGAAAAACAAGCATTAACAACCAATTAATATAAGTTCTACGTAAGGAGAAAAATAAAAATACAGGGGGGGAAATGAGGAGTATGCTGATTATTATGTTTCCCCCTTACTCGTTTTTTTCCATCAACAAAAAAAGCCCTTGATGTTATCTCATATAATATATAAATAAATAACCCTGCATTTAGAAAACTAAATGCCAGGGAGAAGGCTTCTCACCTGACTATTCTCCCTGAGATGCTAGTTTTCTAAATGCAGGGGTTTTTAATTTTTTAAAAAAAATCTGTTTCGTTTTCAGAGCAAGTACATGTGAGCCACCAAGGCGATCTGAAGTCTGGCCAGAGGTTTGCCTCCTAACTCATATCAAGGCCAACGCCTGATTGTCTTCAGCCCCCCCCCCCGCCCCTTAATAGGCATTTTCCACTTCCTTTTCCAACCCCCTCCCCTTTTAAGAATATATAGTTCTTTTGTGGCTTGACGCTGTGAAAAAGTGCAATTTCAGCAGAGATGGTTCAATAAAGTATTCCCTGATGATGAAATGTGTCATTAAATATAGAAATAGATCCAGCACAGCTTGGTCTACAGAGATTCCCTTGAATGGGATATCTAGGTAAGAAAAAAGAGGCTGAATTGCCCGTGATACCTTGGTAAATGCTGGTGGGGAGGGGGGGTGCTCTCCGCTAGGGAGAAACACTTAAGCCAGACGTATAAAGAGCTGGCATTCTGGCTCAACTGATTAAACGGAACCAAATAAACCTCCATCGAAACAAAGACATCACAGTCTTCCACATCTGTACGGTGTTAGCTAATGTTGCAAAGGTATCTACCCTGTTTCTCCTAAAATAAGACATAGCCATAAAATAAGCCGTAGCAGGATTTCTATGCATTTGTGAAATATAAGCCATACCCCGAAAATAAGACATAGTGATGCGGCGCCTCTCCCTTAAGACGGCCTGGATAGGCATGGCTATGCAGCGTACCGACGCGGAGCGGTTAAAATAAGACATCCCCTGAAAATAAGCCATACTGTGTTTTTTTGAGGGGGGGGGGAATATAAGACAGTGTCTTATTTTAGGAGAAACACGGTAAAGGAGAGCATCATCTTTGACAATTAATTGTGGTGTAGGGCTTTTCTAGTAATGTGGATTTATTTTCTTTAACCCCCAACCCCATATGAATACTTGATTGTTCCTTGATTGGGAGATTGTTCCTGAGCAAACAGCGCTTATTTATTACATTCAGCATGGAGTTTTATTTTGAAATGAAATGTGTTGTGTCGCTATCCCCAGGGCCGGCGCGTCCATTTAGGCGAACTAGGCAATTGCCTAGGGCGCCAAAATGGAGGGGGCGCTGGCCAGCCTGCCCCCCGCCGCCCGCCGCCGCCCCAACCAGTGGCGGAGCAAGCAAACCGCGGCGGCAGGGGGCACCCGGCCAGGAAGGGGGCGGGGCACTGCTCCGCAACGTGTGTCATACGCAATGACATCACGTGGCCCGCCCCCTCGCCTAGGGTGCCAAAATTGCCAGCACCGGTCCTGGCTATCCCACTTCTCCTCCAAAGAGCTGGTGGCAGTTTGTGTGGTTTTGCCCTCTCCCATTTCTTCTTCTTCTTCTTCTTCTTCTTCTTCTTCTTCGATCACTTGTAGCCATGTAAGATTGTCTTCCATAAACACGGTTTTAACAATGAGTCCGTAAGTGACTCTGGAGGCCAATTCTGGATCCACACGTCGTTCCACAGTGTTGACATTGGTTTCCGGGTGGGAGTTGATCACAGTGTGGATTTGCCAAGCATCCCTTCCTCTTAGCACGTTTCTCCCTTGCGTCCTGAGTTCGTGCGTCTTCAAAGCCCATGACACCTTTGGTAAAGGCTGTTCTCCAATTGGAGCGCTCGCAGGCAAGTGTTTCCCAATGGTTAGTGTTTATACTACATTTTTAAAGATTTGCCTTGAAGGAGTCTTTAAACCTCTTTTGTTGACCACCAGCATTACGCTTTCCATTTTTAAGTTCGGAATAGAGTAGCTGCTTTGGAAGACGATAATCAGGCACCTGCACAACATGACCAGTCCAAAGAAGTTGATGTTGGAGAATCATTGCTTCGACACTGGTGATCTTTGCTTCTTCCAGTACATTGGTAATAGTTCACCTGTCTTCCCAAGTGACGTGTGCATTTTTTAGGAGACACCGTTGATGGAATCTTTCGAGGAGTTGGAGATGGTCCATGTTTCACAAGCATACAGTAAGGTTGGTAGTACAATAGCTTTGTAAACAAGCATTTTGGTTTCCCTGCAAATGTCCCGGTCCTCAAACACTCTGCACTTCAATTGGGAGAAAGTCGCACTCGCAGAGCTCAGGCGATGCTGGATTTCAGCATCAATTTCGGCCCTTGTGGAAAGGTAGATTAGGACGGCAGGTGATGACTGCCTGAAGATCACCCAGTGAGCTTCATGGCCCCAACTTTACATCCTGCCCTACCTCATGCACGTATGGAAATCTTGGGTGACATGCACACCTGACCTAGCGAAAGAGAAATCCTAGGAAGCAGCGGGCCACACATGTCTGCCTTGAAATATTGAGGTGGACAGGGAGGAGGGTGTGTCGGTGACATCCCAGACGCTGGTCAATGGGTGCTGTCCACAGACATCCTTCTGTAGGTTTCCAACCAACCAGTTGAACTAATTTTTCAGAGTTCACCCTGAAAGGTACACCACCAGGATGCTTTAAAACTGCCCACACTGCTCTTAAAAATCACCTCTGTCTTCAGCCTAGGGCATTTATACAGTGGTACCTTGACTTACGAGTAACTCGACTAACGTATTTTTCGAGTTACGAGTGATCACAGCGGCCGCGGGATTACGAATTTCTTCGACTTCCGAGTCGGAAGCCAAGGTTTTAATTATTTTTATTATTATTATTATTATTATTATTATTATTATTATTATTATTATTTGGTACAGGTCACATGGAAGGGGAGAGAAGGCGGGACTTCGCTCCAGCAGCCATTTTGGTTGGAGCGGAGCCTGGAGCAGCTGGAGGCTGCTTCTTCTCCTCCTTCCTCGTCATGGCGGCGGTTTGTTTTTCGGCGCGGGATTTGATTTTTGGCCGTGGCGGCCAGCGGAGCCCCGAGCGGCTGGAAGCGGGCGGCCGTGCTGCTTGCCGCAGCGCTGCTTCAGCCGCTTCTCCTCCGCTTTTTTTGGGTTTTCGTTGTTTGTTTTCGCCGCCATGGCGGCCAGCGGAGCGAGCCCCGAGCGGCTGGAAGCGGGCGGCCATGCTGCTTGCCGCAGCGCCGCTTCAGCCGCTTCTCCTCCGCTTTTTCCGGGCTTTTTTTTTGTTTTTTTCGGGCGGGTTTTCCATCTTTTCCGCCCGCCATGGCAGGGGTTTCCCCCCCGCTCGCCATGGCTGGAGGCGGGCGGCTTCGCTGCAGCCCCGCAGCCACTTTTTCGGGCTTTTTCGGCTTTTTTGGGGGGGGGTTGGGCTTTTTATTTTTTTGCGCACCATGGCTGCGGCTGTGGCGGTGGCGAGCACCCCTCAGAGCCGCCTGCAAGAAGAGGAGAGCTGCGGGAGCCTGGCCGTCCACCTCGGAAAGGTAAGTGACCCCCGATTTCTCTTCCCATAGGAGCGCATTAATCCGTTTTTAATGCATTCCTATGGGAAATCGCGTTTCGACTTACGAGTTTTTCGATTTCCGAATGTGCATTCGGAACGCATTAAATTCGTAAGTCGAGGTTCCACTGTATTTTAATTTCTTCAGTGTCTTCTGGGGCTATGGGTCCCACTCAGTTCTTTCTCCTTTGCTCTCTCCTGAGGTAAAGGTAAAGGGACCCCTGACCATTAGGTCCAGTTGTGTCCGACTCTGGGGTTGCGGCACTCATCTCGCTTTATTGGCCGAGAGCCGGCGTACAGCTTCCGGGTCATGTGGCCAGCATGACAAAGCAGCTTCTGGCGAACCAGAGCAGCGCAGAGAAATGCCGTTTACCTTCCCGCCGGAGCGGTTCCTATTTATCTACTTGCACTTTGACGTGCTTTCGAACTGCTAGGTGGGCAGGAGCTGGGACCGAGCAACAGGAGCTCACCCCGTCGCAGGGATTCGAACCGCCAACCTTCTGATCAGCAAGCCCTAGGCTCTGTGGTTTAACCCACAGCGCCACCTGGGTCCCTCTCCTTACTTAATGCATTAATTTCCCTACTCTGTTTCAACCTCAACTTACCTCCCTCCCCTCCAGGCCCAGATGCAATGGCAACTAAATCTGCTATCTCAGCCAATCTCTGTGATAACACGCAGAACAGATTCCTTGTTTTGTTCTGCTCTTCTTCTGCAAGCATCTCCCTAACTAAGCTTGCATGATCTCAGTTTTACACCACTGTTGTCGAGGCAGACGGATCAGTCCCGTCTACTGTACATCGAACCCCCCCTCCACCCGCCTCTCCCAAATTCTTCGCCACCTCCAGTGACAATTCTAAAGTTGGCTCTTATACAAGTGCAATTTGGGTAGTTCATCTGAGAGTTTGTCGTTTGCTTGTAATGTACAAAATAAATTTTAAATAAAATCAAAGGCATCTCCCCCTAAACATTGTGCTTTTTTTTTTTTTTACTGAGGGACATTTCAAGTCAAGTTTTACACAGGTTTAGCCCAGAGGGAAATTAAACTCTACATTTAAATGGAGATTGCACACACAGGAATCCATTAGTTTCAATATTTCTCAGCAGGAGGGTTCAGAGTTATTTAAATAAGTTTGGATATTAAACCTAAAGTAGCCATTAAAGGAATGTAAATTTGTTTGCTTAGTTTTTATAGAAATCTTTCTGTTTTCCAGCTGACTGGTGGAAGGGGGAAGAGAAGAAGGAATCCATTGGAATCCATGATGGCAAATCTTCTTAATGCATATTAGCGCATTAGTTGAGGGAAAACTGCCCTTGAATATGGCATTTCCTTTGACTTTTGAAGCAGTAAATTACAGAATACTTAGGAGTTGCAAAATATGTTCTATAGCAGAGACAATTCCTTGCAAATGTTCATTTTGGGTCACCCTCCACCTCCTTGTTCTTTATTCCTTCCGAGTAAAGCTAATATAACCACGGGCATTAAAGCATATTGGTTATGTTGGGTTCTTTGATTGTCAGCGAGATGATTTTAAAAGTTATTTAGGTCCTTGTGTTACATCTCTGCGACGGCATGGTTTTAAAAAAACAAAACAAAACGCCAACATTTTGTAATGTTTCTCTTTGTCGGTTTTCTTTGGGGATTCATAAATATTGATTGTACCGTAAAAAATTGATGGAATCTTGAAAGAGACTGCCGCCTGGGCAGCTGGGGAATTCACTCAATTTTTCTCAATAGCTGCAGTCTATAAAAAGAGGAGATTTTTGCAAATTGTTTCTCACCTTGTCTTTTTAGTATTTAATAGCTCTCAATTCTGCAGTCCCGTGAACCATGCATGTGCCTTGTTTTCCATCACAACAGTCTACACACACACACACACACACACACACACACACACACACACACGGGTTCAAAAGGAATTAAAAAGGGAGAGTGGCATCAGAGGGGTTAAACGGCCCCTTTCAGGGGATGCTGGAAGAAGATTCATTAATGTGGCAACAGGCCTCTTCTCCAGCAATTGTTATGTTAACATTCTCCCTCTCCCCCCTACCCCCAAACTCCCCTTCTTTTAGCCAGATTTAGAAATGGACAGGCGGAAAGTGATTTCAGCTTCTTGATGAAAAAGCAGGCTCTGAAATGAATTTGCCACAGTGTCATATCATCCCCAAGCTACCCGGACTCCCCTTATTCCGTTTGTAGATTAAAGGAGTCATTCCCAAACTGTGGGCCGATGCGTCTTTGTGTCCTGTGAGAAAGAGGTTTGAGCACTGGGAGAAATAAATTATTTCAGTCATTAAAGGATCCCGTGCTGCTCAGTGCACACAACTCTGGAAGAGGGCTCTCGCCGCACCTCTGCAGGATCTGCTGCCCTGACCCCACCTGCTCCCAATCAGCCTGAGCATGCTCAGTGGCCATGGGGAGGGATGGAAGACTGAACACCACAGGAGAACATTTTGCTGTGGGTCCCACTCACAGTGTCTCAAGAGGCAATGGAGTGCGCCTCTGGTGGTGAAGTCAAACCAAACATGACTTCTCTGGGGCGCAAGCCTGGACAGTGTGTATGGAGGTCCTGGGCTGTCCAGACAACAACAAGAAGAAGAGTTTGGATTTGATATCCGGCTTTATCACTACCCGAAGGAGTCTCAAAGCGGCTCACATTCTCCTTTCCCTTCCTCCTGCACAACAAACACTCTGTGAGGTGAGTGGGGCTGAGAGACTTCAGAGAAGTGTGACTAGCCCAAGGTCACCCAGCAGCTGCATGTGGAGGAGGGGAGACGCGAACCCGGTTCCCCAGATTACGAGTCTACTGCTCTTAACCACTACACCTCCACTGAGAGGAGCACACACACCACACTGGCTACACCACACCACACCACACCACACCACACCACACCACTACACCACACTACACCACTGATGTGGCTTCAAAGGAAAACAGAGCAAGTTTGGCACCAGCTTAGCTGCAGGAATTGCCAGAAGGAGGCAGAAAAGGTGCCATCTAACCTTAGGGACTCTGGTCCAGATTGGTGTAGGGTTTACTCCTCAACCTTTTCTTCTCCTGAAGATCCCATAAGGCAAGGTTTAGGACAGGGGTCAGCAACCTTTTTCAGCCGTGCGCCGGTCCACTGTCCCTCAGACCATGTGGTGGGCTGGACTATATTTTGGGAGGAAAAATGAACCAATTCCTATGCTCCACAAATAACCCAGAGATGCATTTTAAATAAAAGGACACATTCTACTCATGTAAAAACACGCTGATTCCTGGACCGTCGACGGGCCGGATTGAGAAAGCTATTGGGCCACATCCGGCCCACGGGCCTTAGTTTGCCTACCTCTGGTTTAGGATCAGAGTTCTCCTTCTCCTGGATGGGTTACCTTCCCAGGTTGACAAGCCCCATCTGCCCTTCACTTCCCTCTACAGCACGAGAAGAAACCACCTTCTTGACTGTTGGACCCGCTACTGGTCTTGCCGGCACAATCCACTGGGGCCATGGGAACTCCCTAACTCACTGAGGGCTTGATACCCATTGGCTGCCTTCACTTGGTTTAGCTGGCCAGTCAGTGCCGTTCCCAGGGTGTGGCCGCTGTCACATGCTGACAGCTTCTAGGGCCACAGGCGAGAGCTGAGTGCAGGGTGGGGACCAAAGGTGAACAAACTACCTCAGAAGCAGCACAACCTATCTCCCCACTAGAGGTACTAAAGGGAAAGGGAAAGGGACGCCTAACCATTAGGTCCAGTCGTGACCGACTCTGGGGTTGCGGCGCTCATCTCGCATTATTGGCCGAGAGCTGGCGTACAGCTTCCAGGTCATGTGGCCAGAATGACTAAGCCACTTCTGGTGAACCAGAGCAGTGCACGGAAACGCCGTTTACCTTCCAGCTGCAGTGGTACCTATTTATCTACTTGCACTTTGATGTGCTTTTGAACTGCTAGGTGGGCAGGGGATTCGAACCACCGACCTTCTGATCAGCAAGCCCTAGGCTCTGTGGTTTAACCCACAGCGCCACACATGTCACTCTACTAGCGGTACTAAAGGTAAAGGGACCCCCTGACCATTAGGTCCAGTCGTGTCCGATTCTGTGGTTGCGGCGCTCATCTCGCTTTATTGGCTGAGAGCCGGCGTACAGCTTCCAGGTCATGTGGCCAGCATGACTAAGCCACTTCTGGCGAACCAGAACAGCGCACGGAAATGCCGTTTACCTTCCCGCCGAAGCGGTACCTATTTATCTACTTGTACTTTGACGTGCTTTCGAACTGCTAGGTTGGCAGGAGCTGGGACCGAACAATGGGATCTCACCCCGTCACAGGGATTTGAACCACTGACCTTCTGATCAGCAAGCCCTAGGCTCTGTGGTTTAACCCACAGCGCCACCTGGGTCCCTACTAGAGGTACTACCCCTCCCCTAACATCCCTAACACCCCAGTTGTTATAATAATATAATAATAATAATTTATTATTTATACCCCGCCCATCTGGCTGGGTTTCCCCAGCCACTCTGGGCGGCTTTCAACAGAGCATTAAAATACAATAATCTATAAAACATTAAAAGCCTCCCTAAACAGGGCTGCCTTCAGATGTCTTCTAAAGGTCTGGTAGTTGTTGTTTTCTTTGACATCTGAAGGGAGGGCATTCCACAGGGCGGGCGCCACTACCGAGAAGGCCCTCTGCCTGGTTCCCTGTAACTTGGCTTCACGCAGCGAGGGAACCGCCAGAAGGCCCTCGGCACTGGACCTCAGTGTCCGGGCTGACCGATGGGGGTGGAGACGCTCCTTCAGGTATACAGGACCGAAGCCATTTAGGGCTTTAAAGGTCAGCACCAACACTTTGAATTGTGCTCGGAAACGTACTGGGAGCCAGTGTAGGTCTTTCAAGACCGGTGTTATGTGGTCTCGGCGGCCGCTCCCAGTCACCAGTCTAGCTGCCGCATTCTGGATTAATTGTAGTTTCCGGGTCACCTTCAAAGGTAGCCCCACGTAGAGCGCATTGCAGTAGTCCAAGCGAGAGATAACTAGAGCATGCACCACTCTGGCGAGACAGTCTGCGGGCAGGTAGGGTCTCAGCCTGCGTACCAGATGGAGCTGGTAGACAGCTGCCCTGGATACAGAATTAATCTGTGCCTCCATGGACAGCTGTGAGTCCAGAATGACTCCCAGGCTGCGCACCTGGTCCTTCAGGGGCACAGTTACCCCATTCAGGACCAGGGAGTCCTCCACACCTGCCCGCCTCCTGTCCCCCAAAAACAGCACTTCTGTCTTGTCAGGATTCAACCTCAATCTGTTAGCCGCCATCCATCCTCCAACCGCCTCCAAACACTCACACAGGACCTTCACCGCCTTCACTGGTTCTGATTTGAAAGAGAGGTAGAGCTGTTGTTAACTTCGATGGCCTCCGCCTAAAGGCAAAAACCTGAGCCAGCCCTGAAGGGAATGCTATTCTAGGAAGCAGAGCCCAGCCTCTTCCTTTTTCAGCGAAAGATATCACTCACTTCCTTTAAGAAGGGACCAAATGGCTTTGCATTTCCAAAGGCGATGCTTCACCCTGTAAAAAGAAAGCATCGATGCAGTAAAAGTTCCTCTTCTGGCTTTTGGGCTGAAGAGAACAGGAGTGCAAACTCCCATTAACCTTAATGGAAGAGCCGAGGGAATAGAGACTGCCAAAAAGGATTGTTGATGGCTGTTGTTGTTGTTTCGGAGCAGGGTGGGAATGGTTTGTACTGCAGGAAGAGTATCTAGAAGATGGTTTATGTGGCCAGAGCTTTAAACCTTTATTACATGCACTCAGAAGAAGAGCATAGGATGGCAAAGGCAAGTAGATATTGGGGGAATGTGTGTGCAGTGCTTAAAAATACACCCCCCCCCCAGTTTAAATTCAGCAGCCAGGTAATCCAGATTTTGTAACCAAGGAGAGCTGGATTCACTGAGCTGTATATGTCATGCAAAGTAAGAAGCTGCATGTTTTTTCCTTGTTTTGCATAACTGAGTCTCCCTTTGCATGGACTGGGCAGGCTCTGGGGATGTAATCAGGCATCACTTTTCTTTTGTCCTGTATTTGTCTCATGCAGTACTGTTTCCATTCTCCTGCAGGCTGTCGTCCATAGGTTTCTCTGTTTGTATTTTGTTTCCTTGCATAAACCATCAGCTTTACTCTTGTCTCTGAGTCTCTGTGTTGACCTGCAGCTGAACCACCCCTGACATTGAGATAAGCAGCAGCAGCAGCAGCAAATGCCCATCCTATTTACTGGGCTGCTTTTCATTCCAGACATGGGAACTTCTGCTCCTGTTTCTGTTGGAATTCTTCAACTTCTCTAGCTGGCTCCAGGTTTGAGTCAGCCCCTGGCATGCTATTCTCTGGCGGGCCCCTCCTATCCGGGTATCCTCTGGAGACTCATCAGGGTTACCTGGAAGCAGGTGGAAATCAGGAGTCAGCAGCTGTCATCCCCAGAGCCTTTTGGCACTGGCTTCAGTCGGGCTTTGGAAAGGAGGTGCAAGGCTGTGGCAGGGTCCTAGAGCCCTACCATTTCCTTCTCAAAGCCCAGTAAACGGTAAAGGGACCCCTGACCATTAGGTCCAGTCACGGACGACTCTGGGGTTGCGGCGCTCATCTCGCTTTACTGGCCGAGGGAGCCGGCGTACAGCTTCCGGGTCATGTGGCCAGCAGGACTAAGCCGCTTCTGGCGAACCAGAGCAGTGCACGGAAACGCAGTTTACCTTCCCGCTGGAGCGGTACCTATTTATCTACTTGCACTTTGACATGCTTTCGAACTGCTAGGTTGGCAGGAGCAGGGACCGAGCAACGGGAGCTCAGTAGGCACTTGCTTTGCTTTAGGAAGGAGGGCTGCCCTACATCAGCCTCTGCTGTGCTCTCACATGAGCAATTTCCAACATCATCTGAAGTGCATCAGACACAGCAGTGCTCCTGGGCAATTGGGGGATGTGGATGGCAGCTCCAATATGCCAGGTGATTGTTGGAAGGCTGGCAAAGGCACTCCAGGGCAGATGTCAGCCACCCAGGAAGCTGGAGCCCTGGCAACTGCCCAAGGATGCTGACTTCTGGCAGTGCCCTTGGAAGTGGAGGTGTGCATTGTGTTTCTCCCTAAGCAACCCTCTTCCTTTGAAGATACGGCAGACCTTTCAAACATACCTCTGCATCCACGAGGACTAGAAGCTTGTCCTTTGGCAGGAGCGGGTGGGAAACAGAGCAAAACTCAGATTCTCAGGACACTGGATTCCTCATGCATTCGGTGCTTTTCCTATATGCCAGTAGAACTGTGGCATCCACAGTGTCCTGGCGGATAGTAACTCCACAGAAGAGTGTTTTGATCTAGAATGATTTAAATATCATAATTAATGGTGCCGGGGAACAACAATGGTGATACAGAGAACAGCTTCCGTTTCCAGAACAGTACATTTCCGAGCACAATTCAAAGTGTTGGTGCTGACCTTTAAAGCCCTAAATGGCCTCGGCCCAGTATACCTGAAAGAGCGTCTCCACCCCCATCGTTCTGCCCGGACACTGAGATCCAGCGCCGAGGGCCTTCTGGTGGTTCCCTCATTGCGAGAAGCAAAGCTACAGGGAACCAGGCAGAGGGCCTTCTTGGTAGTGGCGCCCTCCCATCAGAGGTCAAAGAGATAAACAACTACCTGATGTTTAGAAGACATCTGAAGGCAGCCCTGTTTAGGGAGGTTTTTAATGTGTGACATTTTAATGTATTTTTAATCTTTGTTGGAAGCCACCCAGAGTAGCTGGGGAAACCCAGCCAGATGGGCGGGGTACAAATAAATTATTATTATTATTATTATTATTATTATTATTATTATTATTACAGCAGGCGCTGAGCCCGTCCCACATTTCCAACATTTTCTTGATGCCAGTGAGGACTATATGTTTTTAAGAAACAAGAAAGCATTTAACTAAAGTTGTATTTCTCAGGTCAGGCTCTTTGTGTGATTTCTTTTTGCAGCCGGGCCATCGTGTTGTGGAATATGCACAGTTCTCCCCTATTGATGATTTTGATTCTCTCTTTTCAGAGGGGATTGGCTGCTGTTTCGCTTCCCTTCAGTCCTCAGAACAGCCATAAGGAAAAGAGTTTACAAGAACAGAGGGATTCCCCACCAACCGCCATATTTTCCGAGATCATACTCCATGAAGAGATGTGTATTTTTCTGAATTAATCACTGCTTAACATGCTGGCTTATTTTAATAATGCCTCTATGAACACTCTGCAGTCTTAGACACCCATCATTAGGATATGAATTGTCTCATCTTCCTGAAGGTTGAACAATGTTACTCAGGGCTGAGGATATATTTGCAGCGTTGGCATCCAGCATTTAACAGCGCCATCAATGTGTGGAGTTCTTTACAAAGTACGAGAGCGCTGGCCCTCTCTCCAAGGAGCTTACAGTCGAAATTTAATGGCTCAGGACTGAAAAACCTCAAGGAGCGCCTCTCCCTATATGAACTGACCCGAACTCTGCGATCATCCTCTGGGTCCTCCTTTGTGTGCCTCCTTCACGAGAGGTACAGAGTGTGGCAGCATGTGAACGGGCCTTTTCTGTGGTGGCTCTCGACTTTGGAATGCTCTCCCAAGGGTGGCCCGCCTGGCATCTTCATAACATATCTTTAGGTGTCAGGCAAAAACGTTTCTCTATAACCAGGTCTTTGTCAAATTAAACCATGCATCCCCAAACTTCAGCCCTCCAGATGTTTTGGACTACAATTCCCATCATCCCTGACCACTGGTCCTGTTAGCTAGGGATCATGGGAGTTGTAGGCCAAAACATCTGGAGGGCCGAAGTTTGGGGGATGCCTGAATTAAACAATCTATGGCCTTTTAAACTAGGGGTGTGTGTTGTTTTTGTTTGTTAATATGTTATGTATTTTTGTGTTTTTATATTGTAAGCTGCCCTGTGATCCTTGGATGAAAGGCACTATATAAATGACAACAACAACTTTTAGTTTCAAAATAAATAGAAATGGATAAATCCTGCAGTTTCTTAAAATGAGGGCTTCCGGGAATTCCTTGATGTTGGCATCCATCTGTCTCTGGAGTCAATGGAAGAGTGTGCCTTTCGGGGTGAAGTTAAACCATTGGAAGCTTTCAGCGCCTGCTGTGGCTGTAGAGACCGATATGGGAGAGACATGTTTTGTTGCTGTTAGGGCAGATGAAGGCATCTGGTTGTGCTGCTGCAGATGCACCGCAGCATTTTTCTTCTTCTCTGTGTGCTCCTCTCAGTGGAGGTGTAGTGGTTAAGAGCGGTAGACTCGTAATCTGGGGAACCGGGTTTGTGTCTCCACTCCTCCACATGCAGCTGCTGGGTGACCTTGGGCTAGTCGCACTTCTCTGAAGTCTCTCAGCCCCACTCACCTCACAGAGTGTTTGTTGTGGGGGAAGAAGGGAAAGGAGATTGTGAGCCTCTTTGAGACTCCTTCGGGTAGTGATAAAGCGGGATATCAAATCCAAACTCTTCTTCTTCCTCTGGTCACCGCCCCATGAAACTTTAGCAGCAATTAGTGCAAATTTATCATAATTATCTCTTTATTTACAACCTAACATACACATTTTAGCAAATAAGCTTTTCCTAATGTAAGGCACTTTTCAGTAATATATGCCTTGCGTTTTTGTGCACACCGCCATGTGATAGACAACAATCCCATGACTGTAGACACGGGGAATGAATCTCCAACAATTCCTTGGCAAAAGAACCGCACTGCAAAATTCAAAGCAGGTGGCTGTGTTGTCAGCTCACGTGCTGTTTTTGAAAGGGCAAATTCGGGAGGTTTTGCCCATAAATGAAAACTGACCTGAATTTCTTCCCCGCCTGTACTTGAATATACCTAAGAGCAAATCTGAGCAGAGCCTGAGAGGTACAAGTGAGTGAAATCACCAAGCTTTCTGGCTCACCTGGATCGTAGCAGATGGGGGAAGGATAGTAATGTGCTCCAGCTGCTGCTAAAATCTCTCCGCCCCCCCCCCCTCAAACACTTGAGCACCCAGCTGCCTAAGAGAATTTAGCACAGCCGTTTAACACCACAAACTTCCTAGATGTGGAGTGGCTTGCTAAATTGCAACTTTCCACTTGTGGCGGATGAATCAGAAGACCTCTTCGCCATTAAGTAGGGGGCTGCCTCAAACGGCAAGCACAGGCAGACATGTTCAATCATGAGCAACATGTTTGTTTACAGGGTCTCTAAAAGGGGGCAGCGGGGATAGCCGAGTGGGAAGGGGCGAAAAGGAGGGTTGTTAAGGCTGCTTCTCTTGCTAGTTTGCAGATACTCGATGCCTGTTGATGAGATACAGGCTCCCTCCAGGACAGCCTCTTTATTGTGCATTCAGGATGACTTGTGTACGTGAGGAGTATCGGGGCTGTTATACGTGATGCTGCTTTCAGTATCTTTTGTGGCTACAAACGTTTTGGGGGCAGGCGAGCTGCTTAACTCCCAGTCATTGCATGCCCCGTTTTTCTTTCTGCTGTAGCTTTTTACACCCCAGATATCTGAGGGGTATGTGTGTCGTGCTTTTGTTGTGCCATAGTGCAAAAGTATGGAGGCAGTGAGAGATTTCACTTTCTTGGGTTCCATGATCACTGCAGATGGTGACAGCAGTCGCGAAATTAGAAGACGCCTGCTTCTTGGGAGAAAAGCAATGACAAACCTAGACAGCATCTTAAAAAGCAAAGACATCACCTTGCCAACAAAGGTCCGTATAGTTAAAGCTATGGTTTTCCCAGTAGTGATGTATGGAAGTGAGAGCTGGACCATAAAGAAGGCTGATCACCGAAGAATTGATGCTTTTGAATTATGGTGCTGGAGGAGACTCTTGAGAGTCCCATGGACTGCAAGAAGATCAAACCTATCCATTCTTAAAGAAATCAGCCCTGCGTGCTCACTAGAAGGACAGATCCTGAAGTTGAGGCTCCAGTACTTTGGCCACCTCATGAGAAGAGAAGACTCCCTAGAAAAGACCCTGATGTTGGGAAAGATGGAGGGCACAAGGAGAAGGGGACGACAGAGGATGAGATGGTTGGACAGTGTTCTCGAAGCTAGTAACATGAGTTTGGCCAAACTGCGAGAGGCAGTGAAGGATAGGCGTGCCTGGCGTGCTCTGGTCCATGGGGTCACGAAGAGTCGGACACGACTGAACGACTGAACAACAACAACAAAAAGTGCAAAAGTGCTACTCCAGGGGGCAATAATAGGGACACATTTTGATTATATTTAATGACTGCTGTTTTAACAGTGCTTTATGTTTTTGCGTTGTAACACCGCCCCGGTGTTTTGTGATATGAGATAGTAGGCAAGATAAACATATTTAAATAAATGAAATTAAAGTTGCCCCTGCTTCAGATTCTCAGCCCAGAAAGCCTTGCTTGTTTGACCCTGTGCGCATGTCCTTCTCTGTGCCCAGCTCATTTCCACACAACTCTGCTCATTCCCTCCTTTCCTCGAAGTAGTTTTCAAGTTGCATTAAATAAACAACAGATATAAAGTCCAATTAATTAATGGACACTCCATGCTGCTTAATTTTAAGGCTCCCAATTTGCCGGTATATCTTGTAAGCACAACAAGCCTTGGAGTTCCAGGCTGAAGAGGGGCAATTTACTCTTAAGTATTTCCTTAATTAGAAGTTAAAATAAATATGGGGTTTTTTTATTTGCAGTGCTGTCTGTAATAGCTTGGTGGATGGCTCTGCAATTTACACACCTCCAACACAGCAGGGTCTGGTTCCTACACCTTGGAGTGATGGGCTTCTGCACATATTTCCCCCTATGATTTCAGCGAGAGGGATTTGAAGCTAGTGAGATCATGAATTTTAGGAAAACGGGATCTGTTGTCACAGACTGGTTGGACGAAAAGGAATGGTGAGAGGCACCAGCTGGGGAACGCCAAGGGAAGAAGGCTCAGAGTCCAGGGATTAGTGGTGGGACAACAATGATTGGCCAGAGGGAGAAGAGGGAGAAGCCTGGGAAGAAGAGGTGTCAGAAGCTGAAGAGATAACAGGGTTAAGTGAGCAGGGAGAGTCAGTGGCAGAGAGAAGTCCAGAATCAGGGGAGGCAGGAGAGGAGGGAGGCCAAGAGGCAGAGATGAGTCTGGCTGGTGAAGAGGGGTGGGGGTTTCCCCTCCCTTCTCGTGGGGTAGGAGAGCTAAAAATAATGCCAATATGTTTCACATCTGGCAACCAATGCATCCCTTTGGCTTTGGATAGTACATGGGTAGACGAGTCCAAAAAGCCTGGGACACAAATTTTCACGGCCCTCTAGTGCAGGGGTCACAACCTTTTTCAGCTGTGGGCCGGTCCACCGTCCCTCAGACCATGGGGGGGGGCCGGACTATATTGGAGGGGGGGAATGAACAAATTCCTATGCCCCACAAATAACCCAGAGATGCATTTTAAATAAAAGGACACATTCTACTCATGTAAAAACACGCTGATTCCCGGACCATCCGTGGGCCGGATTTAGAAGGTGATTGGGCCGCATCCGGCCTACGGGCCTTAGGTTGCCTACCCCTGCTCTAGCGGCTACGGTAGCTCATTTACCAGGCGTAATGTATTTAGTGTTAACTCTGGAAGTGTAGACTCAATTCTGACCAAACGAAGCCTCCTGATGTATGTTGCGCTCTACAATTAATGATTACTAAACTATGATCAATGAAAATAACACAACGCAGTCACAAGCTGGAAGTGCGCATGGCCAAAAGTGGGTGTAGCCAGCCATCTCTTGCACGAAAATGCACACTGCCCCCTTCCCGTGTCCCTCTGTCATGGATGCTTCAGTTGAGATTCCTGCATTGCAGGGGGTTGGACTAGATGACCCTTGGGGTCCCTTCCAACTCTTCGATTCTATGATTACTCAGAGGACCCATGGAGGAGTGGGGTTATCACTCCTCCCCACTCATTAACTGATTGATCTGATGGCCAGGGAGGGTACAATTTGCATCCCCATCAGGACAGGACAGTAGGTTTAAACTTCCCTGACAGGTACTGGTCCCTCTTTTTTGACCTCCATGTTATTTGGGGGTTTTTGTGTGTGTGTGTGCAGGTGTTCTATCTAGTTTTTTTAAAACAAGCAAACAAGCAAACAGTTCTGTGCTGATTTTATTATTTTTCTTATCTGTACTTTGACAGATCTTTTTATATTGTTTCAATTCTACTAGAGTTTAATATTATCTTTTATAAGTATCTTTTTTGTATTTTATCTTTGTTTCAGTTTGTGCCTTGAGACCTAGTCTGGGGAAAAGGTGTAATAATAATAATAATAATAATAATAATAATAATAATAATAGTGGTTTTTGTGGGGAGTGGGGGAAGTTGGAGCATTGTCAGTTTCCCCCCCTGCGAAATGGGTCTTTTCTAGGACCCAGATTGTTAGGCTTCGAAAAAGTTTGGAGACCCCTGCTTTGGAAGTACTCCTAAGAGCATCCTTAAGGATCCAGTGGCGGCGAAGAGGTTACTCAGTTCCATATGCCTTTTCTCACACCGCAACTTCTCTCTGGGTCCTGCAAAACAAAAACTTATTAAGCAGCTGCCTGTCACCTCTCCTTAATAAATAAGAATCTCTTTTGGTCTTTGTGTCTCCTTCACCTCTGGGGTTGGCCTCCTGTAAACACACTGCCAATTAAACCTCGTGTCTAGCAAGGCCAAAACTAATGAAAAGCAATAGAGAATTCACTGCCTTTTAATGAGGAAAGCATTGCTTTTTACTGGGAACAATTTATTGGGCCAATTCCTCCCGTCCATCACCTTGGGGAGCTGTGGCCTTTTCTTCCCTCCCGGTAGCTACTTTGTCAAGCGCCGTGCAAAATTGCACGCCGAACATGGGAAGGTGAAGTCTCTGACTCAATTTATGGTGTGACATCTCTGATCTTGCTCCCTGGATCGGTAAGCGATCCTGGCAATGATATGCATAGAAATTAATTAATGTGCCTGCCGGCTATCCAGCAAGCCCCCATCGCTGATAATAGATCAGCTTACAGGAGTTTGTTAAAGGGGAGGCTGTGTCTGCTTCTGTTTGCAAACGCAGAGACGGTGTCAGCTAAGGGCAAACCTCCGGGATGATTGCCGTCCTTTTAGCCATACAAAGGAAGAGGGATGGCAGAGATGGATTCAGCGGTGGCAGCGGCGGTGGCAGGGGGGAGTTCATGGTTAAGAGGGGGGCAGGGGAGAGAGAGAGAGAGAGAGAGATGTGGGTGGAGCAGTCCTGAACTGGTGGAAAGCTTACTGAAATGTCCCTTTTCAGATTGGTACGGTCAATTTGCATGCACATTGACTTCAACGGTAACTTACTGTATATACTCGAGTATAAGCCGACCTGAATATAAGCCGAGGCACCCAATTTCACCACAAAAAACCTGGGAAAGCTTCATAGGAGCCACTGCCTGCCTCACTCGAGTATAAGCCTGCCTCACTCGAGTATAAGCCGAGGGCGGCTTTTTCAGCACAAAAAATGTGCTGAAAAACTAGGCTTATACTCGAGTATATACAGTAAGTTTTTATCAGGCCTTTCAAGAAGCGACGGTCTCTTCGCTGAATTGATTTCCGTTTTTAGACATGGGATGAATACGCGAACATTGCCAATGTCTGTTTCTGCCAGAATTCTCTGGCATGAAATAATGATAAACTATGTTTTAGCAACTTATATAGTCACAAGTCCCATGGACTGCAAGAAGATCAAACCTATCCATTCTTAAAGAAATCAGGCCTGAGTGCTCACTAGAAGGACAGATCCTGAAGTTGAGGCTCCAGTACTTTGGCCACCTCATGAGAAGAGAAGACTCCCTAGAAAAGACCCTGATGTTGGGAAAGATGGAGGGCACAAGGAGAAGGGGATGACAGAGGATGAGATGGTTGGACAGTGTTTTCGAAGCTACTAACATGAGTTTGGCCAAACTGCGAGAGGCAGTGAAGGATAGGCGTGCCTGGCGTGCTCTGGTCCATGGGGTCACAAAGAGTCGGACATGATTGAACGACTGAACAACAACATAGTCACAAGACTGGAAACTTTTGCTTCCACTTTTCACTAACTGCAGTTGCTCGTTGTTTATGAACGCAGGGGAACTGTGACTAGCCTTACATATCTTTTAAGGAAACAAGGAAGCTTCAAACCATGGTTTACGATCCAGGCTTGTTTCCTGAAGCCGTAGTTAAGAATAACCATAGTTCTGGGTTTAGACATAACGAATAACCGTGGTTACTCTGAAACAGAAGTGACTGCTTCCAAATCTCTTTCCCAAAGCTATGATGGAGAAGAAGGGAACCAGATCAATGTGGCTTTGCAGGAGGATTTGGGTACCTATTTATTTATTTTCCATGCTGATGCCTCACCCTGCACTCTGCATTTCCAGCGGAGCAATGCATAACTACAGATAAAACAGCAGGCATCATGGTATCATAAAAAAACACACCACAGCAGTTAAAAGGTTCAAAAATCAGGGTAAACTAAAAAGCTCTTTGCTGAAGGAGCATAAACAACTATCTGACTTTTAGAAGATGTCTGAAGGCAGCCCTGTTTAGGGAAGCTTTTAATATTTGGTGTTTTATTGTGTTTTAATAATAATATATTATTATTATTATTATATATAACATATAACATATTAAAAACACAATAAAACATCAAATATTAAAAGTTTCCCTAAACAGGGCTGCCTTCAGATGTCTTCTAAAAGTCAGATTTTCTGTTGGGAGCCATCCAGAGTGGCTGGGGAAACCCAGCCAGATGAGTGGGGTATCAATATATTTGTTGTTATTATTATTATTATTATTATTATTATTATTAAGCTGTGTGAGAGGTTGGACTTTCTGGGGATGACATTTCCAAGGCAGCGTGGGCGACCCCCCCACACACACTTTAGATGTCAGGGGCATGTCTCTATTTAATAACTAATCATTCATTTCAACAGTTTTATATACTGCTTAACTACAGTAGTCTCCAAGTGGTGTGGAATAAGCTGAACAAATACAACCGAGAGAGAAAAGCAGTTAAAAGCTATAAAATCAGAAAGCTCACTTAACATGCCTGCTGAAATGAAAAGGTCTTTACCGGGCGCCGAAAGTTGAATGGGGATAGGGACCTGTCTAATCTCAGCCACGAGGGGCTCATAATTTTGAATGCATAGCTCCTGGTTGATATCATAGAATTGTAGAGCTGCAAGGGACCCCCAGGGTCATCTCGTCCAACCCCCTGCAATGCAGGAATCTTAACTACCGCATTTTTCGCTCCATAAGACGCACTTTTTCCCTCCTAAAAAGTAAGGGGAAATGTCTGTGCATCTTATGGAGCGAATGTGTGGTCCCTGGAGTCGAATTGCCCAGGGGCGAAAAGCAGATCGTGCTTTTTTTTTCCACAAAGAGAGAAGGGGTTGTTGAAAGGAAGCCGCTGAGCAGCTGATTAGCAAAAGATCGGGGAGAGAGATAAGGGAAGCTAGCAATAAAGGAGGCTGCCTGGCTCCCTTTCCGGCCCCGGCCCCTTGCCCAGGCCTCCATTGTTGAATGTTCTGCAGATGGAGGCTGTTTTTCCCCCAGCGACATGTGACTGGCTGATTAGATTATCTGTCTGGAAACTGTAGAAAGGGCTCCCTTTCCTAAAGAAGCTGCAGAAATGTAAGTTGAACCCCATAAAACAGGATTTCCCCCTTTGCAAAATAAGCTCAACAACTTTGAGCTGATCCTCACAAAATGGGGCTTTTCTCCTTTGCAAAAGAAGCTGTACAAATTTGAGCTGATCCTCAAAAAACGGGGTTTTCCCCCTTTCCTCCTCTAAAAACTAGGTGCGTCTTATGGTCAGGTGCGCCTTATAGCGCGAAAAATACGGTAAATCTTATTAGACAGAGATGGCCATCCAACCTCTGCTTAAAAACCTCCAAGGAGAGAGTCCACCACCTCTTGTTGGGGTCTGTCCCACTGTTGAACAACTCTTGCTGCCAGAGGTTTTTTCCTGATGTTGAGTCGGAATCTCCTTTCGTGTAACTTGTATCCATTGGTCATCTTTAACCTTGATTCTGTCTTCAGCGGCATTGGCTACCCCTCCTGGTTTGGACTCATTACTGCAAATTTGATGAGTATCCCCTTAATTCCTTCGTCCAAGTTGTCTATAAAGATGTTGAACAACAATGGGCCCAGGACAATGGGCCCCACTTGTCACTCCCCCCCCCCCCAGGATTATGAGGAACTGTTAGTGGGAACTCTTTGGTTTTGGTCAGTCAACCACCTACGGTAACAGTTGCCTCGTTCAACCTCGTTCAACCCACATTTTACCAGCTTCCTCGCAAGAATATCATGGGGACTTTGCCAAAAGCCTTACTGAAATCAAGAAGCACTATGTCCACAGCATTCCCCTGATCCACCAAGCTGGCAACTCTAACAAAGAAAGAAAAATAAATGAGATTCATCTGGCATGACTTGTTTTTGATAAACCCACCCTGGGTCTTAGTACAGTGTTATACCTTGAGTTACAAACGCTTCAGGTTACAAACTCCGCCACAGGATTCATCTCATCCTGGATATAGTCTGTTTGCACGGTTGCCTTCGGGCAAGAGATACAGAACAATTAAATCAAGAACAAATAGACTAAAAAACAGTTTTTATCCAAGAGCTATAACTATTTTAAATGCTGTAACCAAATAATATGATATTTGGGAAGTCACGATGGATGGTGTACAGTACAGTATATGTGTATGTGTGGTTGTAAATGTATACATGCGCATGTGTGGCTGTAAATGTGGGATGGCATTCAATTTCGTTGTACTATGTGCTATGACAATAAAGTATCTATCATCTATCTATCTATCTATCTATCTATCTATCTATCTATCTATCATCTATCTATATCTATCTCTATCTATCTATCTATCTATCTATCTATCTATCATCTATCTATATCTATCTATCTATCTATCTATCTATCTATCTATCTATCTATCTATCATCTATCTATCTATATATCTATCTATCTATAGCTATCATCTATCTATCATCTATCTATCTATCTATCTATCTATCTATCTATCTATCTATCTATCTATCTGTCTATCTACTATGTATCTACCTACCGGTATCTATCATCTATCATCTATCTGTTGTGTACTGAAGTAGAGGCACAACACTGGAGTAGTCAGGAACTGGATAATGGGAGGGATTGCTTTTAATTAGTTGCACCTGGATGGGCTTGGCTATCCCAGGTGCTTATATATAGCAGGAGAGCTGGGGATATGTGTGTTCTGTTACTGTTCTGTTCGTGTGCTGTGACTTACCTGCTGCTATGAATAAAGACACTATCGTAACACTACTGGCTGGACCCTTGATGTAACATTGGCGACGAAGGTGGGATGCAGCCAGTGAAGTGCAGTGATGTCTGAGACCAACCAAAACGCCCGGAAAGAATCGGCTAACGGTATGGCAATACGTGGCTCGATTGAGGAATTTAACATCAATGAGCCAGAGGAATGGAGTGATTACCATGATAGACTTAAGTTTTACCTCCGTGCAAACAGGATTACCAGTGCAGAGGAGAGACGGGATACACTCCTTAGTGTGTGTGGAAAGGCTACTTTTAAACTAGCTAAGAACCTTATTGCTCCGGCCACGCTTGAGTCAAAGACCTTCGAGGAGTTGACTGAGGTGCTTGGCAGCCATTTTGAGCCGGCACCTTCGCTATTGGCCCGCCGACAGATGTTCTACCGACGGGACCAGCAGGGCGGAGAATCGGCATCAGCGTTTGTGGCTGCCTTGAGGGAGCTCACTCGGTACTGTGAGTTCCAGCACTTGGAAGAGATGCTGAGGGATCGTTTTGTGTGTGGCCTGCGTGATGAGAAGGTGCAGCGGGAATTGGTTGCAAAAAAGTCTTTGACATTTCAGGAAGCGTACGATTATGTTATTTCCCGGGAAGGAGCAGACCGCACAGTCCGAGAGCTCCGCAGTGGACAGATGACCGGGGCGCATGCGGTGGAGATTGACGACGCAGAGGAGGGCTCAGTGGACGAGGGGGCGTTGAAGGTGTCTCAGTCCTCTCGTCAGTCATCCTGCCGGCAGCAAGGGAGTCGTCAGCAAAGGAGTCGTCAATCACCCCCCCCCCCGGAATTGTGAGAGCTGCGGAAACGCACACGATCGGAGAAGTTGTAGGTTCCGCGACGCCCAGTGTCGGAAGTGTAAGAGGATGGGTCATATTGCCCGAGACTGTCGAACCGGGGATCGAGCGCCACGAGACGGAGAGAGGAGAGATCGAGGAACGAGAGATCGTTCAAGAGAGAGGTTGGAGCGTTGGGGCTCAGAGACTGAGATGGTGGGTCAGTGTTCTTCGACCTGTATTCAGTCCCAAAGTGAGAGCGCACGGCCACCACCAAGGATCACAAGAGTGGTTCGTATAGAGGGAGTGCCCTGTGAACTGGAAGTGGACTCGGGGTCGGGGTTCACGATTGTTTCGGAGGGCACCTTCCGCAAGTTTTGCCCCCAAGCAGGCCGTAATTGTCTTCTTCCTCTTGATTGCATCTTAAGAGATTTTAATCAAAACCCGGTGCCTGTCCTGGGGGTTGGGAACTTCCGCATCCAGCATAGAAAATTTAAAGGCAAATTGCGAATTGTGGTCGCCGGGGGCCGGCGGCCGGACTTACTGGGGCGCGATTGGTTCGAGGCTTTTGGCATCCGCCTAGAGGGAGCCTACAAGATAGAGTCAGCACCATCATCTTTTGACGAGTTGTGCCAGGAGTTCGCAGCAGTTTTTGATGGGCAGTTGGGACGATATACAGGACCGCCAGTGTCCTTTGATCTGGACCCAGCCGTTTGCCCTATTTGAATGAAGCCGCGTCGTGTGCCATTTGTGTTGAAACCGAAGATTGATGAGGAGTTGGACAAGCTTGTGGAGCAGGGGGTGTTGGAGCCCGTCTCGCATGCCCGCTGGGAGACACCAATCGTGTGCCCGTTGAAGGCAAATGGCGCAGTACGGATCTGCGCGGATTATAAGTGCACCTTGAACAAAGCACTGCAGCAAAATGCCTACCCAGTGCCAGTGGTAAGTCATGTACTCGCATCCTTGGCAGGGGGGCAGATTTTTGCAAAGCTAGACTTGGCGCAGGCCTACCAACAGCTCCCGGTAGATGATACTACAGCAGACGCGCAGACAATTGTTACTCACCGGGGAGCATTTCGGGTTAAGCGCCTGCAGTTTGGGGTTAGTGTGGCCCCGGGAATATTTCAGGGACTGATGGAGCGGCTATTGAAGGGAGTTCCAGGGGTAATTCCCTACTTTGATGATATATTAATAGCCGGAGCGTCCACAGAGGAACTGATTCTCCGCCTTCGTGAAGTGCTGACCCGCCTTGCAAAGGCTGGTCTTAAAGTTAAGCGGGAGAAGTGTTTCTTGGGTGTTTCCCAAGTAGAGTTCCTGGGATTCCTAGTGGACGCTAAGGGTATACACCCCACTCCTGCGAAAGTGACTGCCATCAGGAGTGCGCCAGCCCCACAATCAAAGAAAGAGCTGCAGTCATTTTTGGGACTCCTCAATTTTTATCATGCATTCCTCCCACATAAGGCGTCCATCGCAGAACCATTACATCGGCTGTTGGAAGATCGGAGAACTTGGAAGTGGGGAGAGAGGGAAGCTGCGGCTTTCTCTGCAGTAAAGGACTTACTATCGTCCGAGAGTGTACTTACCCATTTCCGTGAAGATCTGCCCGTGTTGCTGGCTTGTGATGCATCTCCCTATGGGATTGGAGCCGTGCTGAGCCACCGGTTGCCAGATGGGCAGGAAGCTCCCATTGCTTATTTTTCATGGACCTTGTCGGCGGCTGAGAGGAATTACGCTCAAATTGACCGAGAGGCTCTGGCGTTAGTCGCAGGAGTAAAAAAGTTCCACGACTACGTGTACGGACGGCCATTTGAGCTTGTGACGGATCACAAGCCATTGTTGGGGTTGTTCGCGCCGGACCGGCAGACACCCCAGATCTTATCAGCCTGTATGTTGCGATGGGCCGTGTTTTTGTCAGCTTACACGTACGAACTGGTGCATCGACCAGGCAAGGCTCTGGGTCATGCCGATGCCCTTAGTCGACTGCCGTTGCCGGAGCCGGCTGAGGACCCCTCCCCAGCGTATGGTGTGATGTCGTTGGAAGATCTGCCAAAGCCTCCTGTTAGTGTTGCGGATGTGGCCACTTCCTCAGCCAAAGATCGCACACTGGTGCGCGTTTTGGACTGGGTGTGGAAGGGGTGGCCAGAGGGCAGGGTTTCAGAAGAGTTCCAGCCATACGAGTCCCGGCGAGATGAGTTGTCAGCGCATAAGGGGTGTCTGTTGTGGGGGAGCAGAGTTGTGGTTCCCCCCAAGTTGCGACAGCGAGTGTTGGAAGCGCTACACGACGGTCATCCAGGAATTGTGAGAATGAAGGCACTGGCTCGCAGCTATGTGTGGTGGCCGAAATTGGATGAGGCTATCGAAGAGTGGGTGCGGAAATGCCATCCGTGCCAGGAATCAAGGCCGGTAATGCCTCAAGCCCCAGTGCAGCCATGGGAAGTTACCAAGGAGCCATGGTCACGTTTACACGTGGATTTTGCGGGGCCGTTCCAGAGCCAGACGTTCCTGATTGTGGTAGACTCCCACTCTAAATGGTTGGAAGTTATCCCGGTGACCCGCATGACATCGGGCGTTGTTATACGGAATCTGCGGGCCTGTTTGTGACCCATGGACTGCCAGACACTATTGTGTCGGATAATGGAGCACAGTTTACATCGGTTGAGTTCAAGGATTTTATGAACATTAATGGAATCCGCCATGTCACCTCGGCCCCGTTCCACCCATCTACGAATGGGCAAGCAGAAAGGATGGTGCGCACCACGAAGGACGCGCTGCGGCGGATAGTCTATGGGGATTGGCATCAGAGACTATCATCCTTTCTACTATCGCAGCATGTGACACCACATTCAACAACGGGGAGGAGCCCAGCAGAGCTGTTGATGAGGAGGCGGCTTACGACCCGTTTAGATAGACTGCATCCGGATCGTGCACCAGCTCGGCCGCAGTCGCACGAGACTACGAAGGCACCACGGATATTCCAACAGGGGGACCCTGTTTATACAAAAAACTATGGGGCAGGCCCTGTGTGGATTCCGGCCACAATTGCCAGACCAACAGGCCCCGTGTCCTATGAGGTCGTGAGAGACGGCACTGGTAGCCTTCGCCGCCATGTTGATCAATTAAGGCAGCGGTGGCCCGTCCGAGAGGACGGGTCGGCTACAATGGAAGGGGAACAATCGTCGGTGCAGGCTAGCGGGGAACTAGCAGTCACCCCTCCCCCGGAAGCAGTGGCTGTCCAACCGGGAGACAGGGAGGCTGGGCCGGAAGAGGCTGCGAGTGGGACCGAATCACGACTAGAGGGTGAAGAGACCCAAGTGGGGGGTAGCCCCCGGGGGTCTGAGTGTAGACGGTCTCAGAGGGTGCGAACTCGCCCACGATACCTGGAGGACTTTGACTGCAGGCTGGTACGGAGGGATGGGGGTCATTGTGTGTGTCACACAGGATGTTGCTGTGTGTGTCACACTGGATGTTGTTGTTTTAAGGGGGGTTCTTGACTAAGAGGGGAGGGGTGTTGTGTACTGAAGTAGAGGCACAACACTGGAGTAGTCAGGAACTGGATAATGGGAGGGATTGCTTTTAATTAGTTGCACCTGGATGGGCTTGGCTATCCCAGGTGCTTATATATAGCAGGAGAGCTGGGGATATGTGTGTTCTGTTACTGTTCTGTTCGTGTGCTGTGACTTACCTGCTGCTATGAATAAAGACACTATCGTAACACTACTGGCTGGACCCTTGATGTAACACTATCCATCCATCTATCTATCTATCTATCTATCTATCTATCTATCTATCTATCTATCCTGGAAGAGCTACCTCGAGTTGAGAACTTTGCCCCAGGATGAGAACGGAAATCGTATGCTGGTGGTGCAGCGGCAGCAAGAGGCCCCATTAGCGAAAGCGCACCTCTAGTTAAGAACAGTTTCAGGTTAAGAACGGACCTCTGGAACGAATTAAGTTTGTAACTAGAGGTACCACTGTAATCGAAGGAAGTGTGCATCTGAGCCATAGGGGAAACAGCAACAAACACACAAATACACCCTAAAGTCCTCAGTGAGTGGACAGGAATATAAGGAGTCAGGCAGTCCCTAAGATATCCTGGAGCCAAGTTGCTAAGGATGTTGTAAAGCAATGCAAGAACTTTGAACCTGGCCTGGTAGCACATGGGCAGCCAGTGTGAGCTTCTAAGCAGCCGTGTTAAATGCTGGCAATAGTCTGTCCCCATCAACAGCATAGCTGCAAAATTTTGCACCAGCTGGATCTCCCAGAGCAGGTCAAAGGGTATGTATTTAAATTTACAACACATTTCCCCTCACATGGTGGTCAAAGCAGCTTACCGTAAGGCTACAACCCAGTAAAATAGCATAAAACATTCTAAAGCAATTCCGTTTAAAAGCCACCAAAAGTGTACAAAGGCAGGAGCAATTCACATCTCACTTCCATTACCAGCTCGCAAGAAAATGAGCTCCCAGGAGCAAGGAAAGCCTGGTGGAACTGAACTGAGAGCAGACATGTTTCGTTCTGCCTTCCATCAATAGAATCTCTCGTCAGCATCACAGTTAGGGAGGTGCAGGCAGTTCTCCTGCACAGGGCGCCAAGCCGAGGGGGTGCAACGTAACAATAGCTCCTCCTATGCTCTCTCATGCTCAAGCCAAGAAATGTATCCTAAAAATCCAAGTGTTAGATCACTGTGTTCCAATCCACATATTAATCCGGGAGGTGCAGATCAGAGAGCAGCTCATTTCAGTATTCATAGAAGTGGCACCTCCCTCCCTCCCTCTTCCATCCCCCAGAATCCTTTGCATTGTGCTGGAGCGTCATGCAAAGCTTGCACCTGGTTCCTTGGCCAAAGGAAAAAGCACAGCAAAACAACAACAACAACAACAACAACAACAACAACAACAACAGTGTGATGCAGCAGCTAAAAAAGCCAATGCAATTCTGGGCTGCATCAATAGGAGTATAGCATCTAGATCAAGGGAAGTAATAGTACCACTGTATTCCGCTCTGGGCAGACCTCACCTGGAATACTGTGTCCAGTTCTGGGCACCACAGTTCAAGAAGGATACTGACAAGCTGGAACGTGTCCAGAGGAGGGCAACCAAAATGGTCAAAGGCCTGGAAACGATGCCTTATGAGGAACGGCTTAGGGAGCTGGGTATGTTTAGCCAGGAGAAGAGAAGGTTAAGGGGTGATATGATAGCCATGTTCAAATATATAAAAGGATGTCATATAGAGGAGGGAGAAAGGTTGTTTTCTGCTGCTCCAGAGAAGCGGACACGGAGCAATGGATTCAAACTACAAGAAAGAAGATTCCACCTGAACATTAGGAAGAATTTCCTGACAGTAAGAGCTGTTCAACAGTGGAATTTGCTACCAAGGAGTATGGTGGAGCCTCCTTCTTTGGAGGTCTTTAAGCAGAGGCTTGACAGCCACCTGTCAGGAATGCTTTGATGGTGTTTCCTGCTTGGCAGGGGGTTGGACTGGATGGCCCTTGTGGTCTCTTCCAACTCTATGATTCTATGATTCTATGAACCCAAAAAACACCTTTGACGGAACTTTCTACAAAAGATTGCTCTGTGGCCCTAGCCAGAATCTGCACCCAACAGTCAGCATGGTCAAGCGGGAAACCCCCAGGGATTCCCACCTCTGCTATTAAAAAAAAGACCAGAGCAGAGCCCAAATATAGGCGAAACATTTAGCACTGGCAACCAGCCCCCCCTTCTCCCTCCGCCCTTTCTTCCTCGTCAGAAATTAAACAACTTTTACACACCGCAAAGCCTTCAGTACCGTATGCTAACGATGTCCCTGACGCCCTCTTCATCTGATCAAGCTTAATTGCCTGTGTCAGGCTGCCAATTAACAAAAGGATCTCCTGCATTACCAACGCTCCGGCAGAGGAAACTTTGAGATCCCCTTTTCAAATCGAGGGCTTAGAAAGGGGAGCAATTAGAGAAAGGGAGGGTGGGGAGAGATGAAAGATTTTCACTTATTTTTAGGACAGTTCCCCCCACCCCACCCCCAATTGTTTCTAATTGGAGTGGCAGACCACTAAGAAAAGATGGAGCAATTGCCAGGAAATGTCCATTTATGGATGGGAAGGAAATTCAGCTCTGCCCCGAGTCCCATATTGCATGCGTAATATTTGATGGAGATGAAGCAAAAGCGAGAAAGGGCATCTTTGCTGAATCCCAGTTGCCCAATAAACGGTTGGTCCCAATATGCTTATCAGGCCACCTCTTCCCTTACGTTCCATCTTTATCACTTCAGTGGATGGAGCAGTGGGACTTGATGTGGGGAATTCAGCTATAAGGATCTCCTGCACTGTTTTCTTTTTTTAAAAAGCAGCTGCAAGTAAGGTAGCCAGTTCTGTGTCACCCAAAAAAGAGAAAATGCATTGCCAAAAGTGAGGACCAGACTGGTTTGCATAAAATTCACATACAGTGGTCCCTCGACTTACAAATTTAATCCGTTCCGAATGGACACTCATAGGTCGAAAAGTTTGTAAGTCGAAAAAAGTGATTTCCCATAGGAATGCATTGGGAGAAAAAATATTCAGAAAAATTCGTAAGTCGAAAAAAACGCATCTAAAATTCGTAAGTCGAGGAAACCGCATCTAAAACCAGCAATGATTTCCATTCGGATGTCGAAAAATTCATAGGCGTGCGGCCACTTTTTTCATTCGTAAATCGAAAAATTTGGATGTTGAGTACTTCGTAAGTTTATTTATTTTAAAGTATTTCTAAGCTGTTTGATATTTAAAATCTCCGGTAAACCAAAACAGATACAAGAAAACAGTATCCTTAAAAATAAAAAACATAGAAGGGGATGAAATGGAGGCAGTGAGAGATTTTACTTCATTGGGCTCCATGATGACTGCAGATGGTGACAGTAGTCACGAAATTACCTGCTTCTTGGGAGAAAAGCGATGACAAACCTAGACAGCATCTTAAAAAGCAGAGACATCACCTTGCCAACAAAGGTCTGTATAGTTAAACCTATGGTTTTCCCAGTAGCGATGTATGGAAGTGAGAGCTGGACCATAAAGAAGGCTGATCGCCGAAGAATTGATGCTTTTGAATTATGCTGCTGGAGAAGACCCTTGAGAGTCCCATAGACTGCAAGAAGATCAAACCTATCCTTTCTGAAGGAAATCAGCCCTGAGTTCTCACTGGAAGGACAGATCCTGTAGCTGAGGCTCCAAAACTTTGGCCACCTCATGAGAAGAGAAGACTCCCTGGAAAAGACCCTGATGTTGGGAAAGATTGAGGGCACAAGGAGAAGGGGACGACAGAGATCAAGATAGTTGGACAGTGTTCTCGAAGCTACTAACATGAGTTTGACCAAACTCCGGGAGGCAGTGGAAGACAGGTGTGCCTGACTTGCTCTGGTCCATGGTGTCACGAAGAGTCAGACACTACTAAACGACTAAACAACAACAACAACATAGATACAAACAGCAAAAGACTTGGACCATTTTTGACATCAAAATGCCAACCTGTATTTTCTCACCACTTAATCGGGAATTTCTTTATTCCAGGGGGAAATCCAATATGTTTAGGCCTGTAGTTAACCACCCGTTTGTGATATCTCAGTAACCTATTTGTAATATTGAGCCCCCTTCCCCAGCTTATACAGTTGTATCCTAAGGGTTGCCATATTTCAAAAATGAAAATCCGGATAAAAAAGCTTCCCCCCCCCCCAGAAAAGTTGTTGAGCTTCTTTTGCAAAATCTCAAAAAATATGAAATTTTGGAGCTATTTTTAAGGAAATTCACCAAAAACTACACTTCCGACATTGGTTACCATATGTCTGGGTTTTCCCAGACAATAATGTGTTTTCTGCATTGCCGCTGTTACAGATGGCTGAATCCCGTCCATGTCTGGGAAATTCCAGACATATGGCAACCCTATTGGATCCAAATTGGATCCAATAGGGTTGCCATATGTCTGGAATTTCCCAGACATAGACGGGATTCAGCCTTCTGTAACAGTCTGTTCCTTCTTTCTTCTTTCTATTATTCCTATCCTACCTTTCCTCCAGTGTCAGGAATGAGCCAGCTCCCAGGGAAGGTTTGCAGCCAACAGAAGAAAGCAGCTGGGAACAGAGTTAACTTTCATGCAGGATGAACAGCAGCTAGTGCCAACTCCACTGCCCCTTGGAATGCCGGGTGATAAGGGAATGGCTGAGAGCAGGATGGAACTCAGCCAAAGCTCTTGGGAAGTTCAAACCGGCAGGAACAGAGATGGAAGTAGTTTGTCAGAAAGTGGGGAGCTGATCCAATCCCTCCCCAGAGTCGGCTAAGGGAAGGGCTGTTAGATTGGAAACAAAACAAGAGGTGTAAGACACGAATGTTCTCTATCTTCTGCAGAACCCGGAAGGCGTCTTCAGAAGGGTCATCTTGATTGATGATGTTTGAGGCTGAGTTAGAGCCATCCGGAGCTATCTGTTTGTTTTGACAATAAACCATCCTTTTAATTACTATGTTTACTGTGTGATCAAGCCAGGGACTGGACTCCTGACATCCAGGGAGCTCAAGGTGGTGTGTGTGGTTTTTCCTTTCACCATTTTCCTTTCATGACAACACTGTGTGGGGTAGCTTAGGCTGAGAGACTGTGACTGGCCCAAGGTCCACCCAGTGTCCTTTATAGCTGAGTCAGGATTTGAACGGCAGCTTCACCGTACTATTGACGTACATGACTGGGTGCCGCCATTGAGCTTCCATCTCAACACTGATGCTGATGCTTACCTGGGGGATGGAGCTGGATGGGGGGGAGGGTCTGGCAGCAGTGCTTTAGTTCTCTACCATCCCTTTAACGACACAAGATCTCAACTGGATTACAGCGTTGTCATATCTTTGCATCCTGTAATGTTAGCACGAGCCTGTTTCCGTTTCCGATGGTGTTGATATACAGATGTTGCCGTAATCCGTTGCTGTTTTTCTTTTCTTAATTTACTTTCCATCTCCCCCATGTACATTTTGTGGCAAGGTACTTTATTCTGCAGCAGCTCATTTATTTTAAAATTTATTGTCACACATGTCCCTGCTAGCACACTAATGTCATTTATGGCGTGCTTTTCAGCTTTTCCTTGGCAGCCTGGTGGGGATTGCATCTTCCATCCTGTTGCCTCCCTCCCATTTTCATTTTAGAAGTACAGAGCCTGCTTTTTTAGTGGGGGGGGTAGAGAAATGCAACTGTGTGCTGTGGCTCATAACGGATGTTTTTAATGTAACCACCGACACACACATGGCTTCATGTACCCATTTTGTTCTGTTAAGTCAGGGATGGAAGGAATTTGGTCCATTTTATATTGTAATACAAACCTCCCTGATTTTCACTTCTCAAAGAAATAGACGAACTGCAACCGTCCTTCAAAATTCACGCCTCTCCAAATTTTGCGATGTGGTTCTCTGATGAATCAAAACGTACAAAATTCGGGGAATGTGTAGCTGATGTGTGCATCTTGTTCCAAACTCTTTAATTTGAGGTGCCAGGCACGGATACTGCCCTCCTACGTGCAATGCATCCATTCTGCTATGGAGCTGTAAGCATGTCACATGGACCAAAGCTGGAATCGGCTAGCAGGAGGGGGCATGAAACCAAAATCCATGAAGTGAAGGCTACGTCCGAACTAGTGACATGTGGTGGATTTTTTCATAGGGGAACAGTTAGGGTCAGAGGCACCAGCTTGTGAGGACAATTGGGGAGGATGTGGTGTCGCGTGTGTGTGAGCATCGTGCCTCCCTCCCAAAGCCGGGCAGAAGCTTCCTGGGCTTTGAGGAGGAGATGCCAGGCCTCTGACAGGATGTTGGAGGCCTCTTGCCTCCTTCCCAGGTGGCAGGAGAGCTCTTGGACCCTGTCAGAGCATCACACCTCCCTCCCTAAGCCAAACAGAAATCTCCCAGGCTTTGGGAAAGAGGAGCCAGGCTTTAATACTTTAATACTCTAATTTACTGGGAACATTTAGGGAACTAGCCTAGTCCCCCATGTCCATTAGAAAAAAAGCACTCTGTTACACCACTCTGGGACTTGTAGCTCCACAAGACAAGTAGGGTTCTCCCAACAACTCTTGGGGAGAAAAACTAGGAAGATGGGGCCATTTTGCTTAATAATAATAATAATAACAATAATAATTTATTATTTATACCCTGCCCATCTGGCTGGGTTTCCCCAGCCACTCTGGGCGGCTTCCAACAGAACATTAAAATGCAGTAATCCATTAAACATTAAAAATCTCCCTAAACAGGGCTGCCTTCAGATGTCTTCTAAAAGTCTGATAGTTGTTCTTCTCTTTGACATCTGATGGGAGGGCATTCCACAGGGCGGGCGCCACCACCGAGAAGGCCCTGTGCCTGGTTCCCTGTAACTTGACTTCTCGTAGTGAGGGAACCGCCAGATGGCCCTTGGCACTGGACCTCAGTGTCCGGGCTGAACAATGGGGGTGGAGATGCTCCTTCAGGTATACTGGACCGAGGCCATTTAGGGCTTTAAAGGTCAGCACCAACACTTTGAATTGTGCTCAGAAACGTACTGGGAGCCAATGTAGGTCTTTCAAGATCGGTGTTATGTGGTCTCGGCGGCCGCTCCCAGTCACCAGTCTAGCTGCCGCATTCTGGATTAGTTGTAGTTTCTGGGTCACCTTCAAAGGTAGCCCCACATAGAGCACATTGCAGTAGTCTAAGCGAGAGATAACTAGAGCATGCACCACTCTGGCGAGAAAGTCTGCGGGCAGGTAGTAGCTTGCGTACCAGATGGAGCTGGTAGGCAGCTGCCCCAGATACAGAATTAACCTGTGCCTCCATGGACAGCTGTGAGTCCAAAATGACTCCCAGGCTGCGCACCTGGTCCTTCAGGGGCACAGTTACCCCATTCAGGACCAGGGAGTCCTTTACACCTGCCCGCCTCCTGTCCCCCAAAAACAGCATTTCTATCTTGTCAGGATTCAACCTCAATCTCAATCAAGGAGCATGCTTACAGGACCATATCCCTTTTTCCTATTCCAACATACAGAGCAGAACATACATGGGAAAGCTTGGATATTTTCCCCATAACCTGGTGGGGCAGCAGATAAGAAATGTTGCTCTTGATGGCCACATCTTTCCAAAATGTATTTGCGATTTGATGGTGTGGGTTCTGGGCAGCCTGCTGTTCTCAATTGCCCGTTACGTATTAAGGATGGTTGAAGCCATGAGATTTTTTTTTAATGTGTTCCTTCTTTTTTCTAAAAAAAAAAAAAAGTGGATTTTTTTATTATGCATGAGCCACTCAGTAGTGATGCTTCCTTTGTTTTACATTTTGCATTCATTAAAAACCAGTCATCTGCATATTTTGTGAGACCTTAGGGGTCTTTTCTCCCCTTGATACTGGCGTGCAAGTCCCATTAGTATCAATGGGAATCGAGAACACACTGAGAAAGGAAAATATCATTCGGTGCCCTTTGGTGCCAAGCTGAGATTTTATATATCACGCACCACACACACACACACACACACACAACACACACACACACACACACACACACACACACACACACACACAGGCACACACAGAGAGAGACCATAAACTTGGATTTTATGCATAACACTCACATTCCATTGGGGATCATCTTTGCTAAAAGCCACATGTAATGCTAGGCTGCCTGAGATGGTGGAAGTGATGGACCGGGAACCTGATGCTTTCTAGATGTTGCTGCACTCCAACTCCCAGCAGCCCCAGTCAGCAAAGACGATGGGAGTCTGTAGTCCAACACTATTTGGAGTGCTGCAGGTTTTTCAGCCCAGATGTACTGTATGTCATGAACCTCAGCTGGTTTACCCTGATATCATGAACATATGAAACTGCCCTACCCTGGTTCCAACTATAGGTCCATCTCTCTTGGCATTGCCTACTTTGACCACTCTCCAGGATCTTGGGCAGAGGCCTGTCCTAGCATTGCTCCCTGAGATCTTTTAACTGCACATGCCAAGGATTGAGCCTGGGATCTTCTGAGTGTAGAGTATGTTCTGTACCATGAAGCTGCAGCTCCTCCCTGTCACCATCAGTGGGTATGTCCTATGCTCCTGTACCTCAATTTTGCGAGCTTGGAACACAGGAACCTCTCATGCCATGTGCAAGAATAATATTCACAGACCAGGAAGCCTCTCGCCAATCTCATTTCACTGAGGCTAACAGAGATTTAGAATATTTTTATCACACCAGCTTTCCTCAACTTCATGCCCTCCAGATGTTTCTGACAGCAACTGTGTTGCCAGTGTGGTGTAGTGGTTAAGAGTGGTAGACTCGTAATCTGGTGAACCGGGTTCGCGTCTCCGCTCCTCCACATGCAGCTGCTGGGTGACCTTGGGCTAGTCACACTTCTTTGAAGTCTCTCAACGGTAGGGTCCATCACGGGGGGGAAAGGAAAGAGGGGGGAGGGGATCAAATTGATTCCAATCCAAAGAACATTGGTTTTTTCTTTTTTCTTTTGCTTAGATTTCTTTTCATGGGGGTGGAGGAAACTGAACGTAAGTAGCCTAAGAAATTGGATCTACCAAGTAGGCTTCAGCCTTCGAACTTGGTGTCCTATTACACCACCGGCCATTAGCCAGACGTGATGGACTAGCTTCTCTGGATGACTTGTCAAAGTATCCACAGTGTCTCGAATGTAGCATGACCGGTGACAGATGACATGCCGAAGAGTATGCAAAGGCCCCTCTCAATGACAATAGCCCCGACGGTAGCCAAAACATTGCGACGGTAAGACGAAATAGATGCTTCGTGGAGCATATAATGCCCTGGCAAGAATGGCAGGGGGAAGTGGGAGGGGTGAAGGAAAGCAGAATTAATGCCTAATGCAGGCATTAACATACCCTTTCAAGAGGCACCGCGGCTCAGCAGCCACGCAACCTCGTTTGTTTCAATTGTTGGAATGGGGCTGTTGTGTTTAACGCAGCTTTATTCCATTTCTCCAGGCTGCCTCGCGCTCTTATGGGAAACAGTAGGAGATCATTTCTTGAATGGGGAAGCGTGTTTGCTCAGGGGCAAAATGTGCTGTGGAGTGAACTCCTTTGTGTCGGTGCGATTGGGAGGTGGCGGTAGTTTCTAACAATGCAGGAAATAAATGCCTTATGTTCTGTGCACCAAGGGTCCGGAGGACACATTTCTAAGCGGAAGAGGCAGAGCAGGGAGCCCTTTGATTTGAAGTGCTCGGAAGCACCAGGCCAGCCTCTGAACACCACCCCACCCTCAGAATCCTGCAACAGCAGCAATGGCTCATTCTGGTACAAGGCTGGCTCAGTTTGTAATACGGCACATTATGAAACTAGGTTGGGGCAGAGAGTCTTATGCCCAAACTTGCACTCTTACTTGCAAGTAGGAATGGAAGAATTTGTCAGGTTTTTTTTTTTAGTTTCCCCCCCCCCCATTTTTTTATTGGTTTTTACAATTTTAAAGCACATAACATAGCTGTTAGATTTCCATACTTCCCCCCCCTCTCACTGTGGGAAGCAACTTCCATCCCCCTCTCTCACAAGGGTAAACATAATCATTGTACATTTAACCTGGCCCACAGAATTGGGCCAGGACCAAGCAATGATATAAAATACTGTTAGTAAGGTTGGAAGAATTTGTCAGTTTTGGTTTCACCCAGTTTCTCATCCCTCCCCCCCCCCCCCGGTCATTAAGTGTGGTATTCTACATTTCAAAATCAGTTTGTAATTTATTTTTATTGTTCTTTTTTAAAACAAAAAACAAAAAACCACAATCTGCTTGAAAATTCAGCAGCATTTTAGTGCAAATTTCTCCCAATAAGCACTCTTTTTGCATTTTACGCTACTCAAATGCATTTGTGTGCGTCATTTTCACAAATATACGCATTTCTATATGCATATTTTACCCCAATATATGCTTTTTTTCTACACATTAACTGTCCGGAGAGCTGCATCGCAAAATTCAGAGAAGTTCGAATTTGGAAGATTGGCTGTATGTTGGTTGGTGTATTGTTTTGGAATGTGTGAATTGAGTAAGCCCACCTTTAAATATGAAACTAAACTGAGTTCCACCCACCCCATCCCTGCTTGCAAGTAAGTACATTCCTTTCCCCTGCCTTACCTTTTGACCTCCCGTAACTCTGCTCTTTCTTTCATAGGTGCCAATTGCTTGGCTGCAAACCTTTTGCTGAAGATATTGCCAACTAGCAAGATGCTCACCGAGTGGCAGCACTGGTCAAAGATATTATTAAAAGTAATTTCATAATCTGGTGAACCGGGTTCGCTTTCCCACTCCTCCATATGCAGCTGCTGGGTGACCTTGGGCTAGTCACACTTCTTTGAAGTCTCTCAGCCCCACTCACCTCCCAGAGTGTTTGTTGTGGGGGAGGAAGGGAAAGGAGATTGTTAGCCGCTTTGAGACTCCTTCGGGTAATGATAAAGCGGGATATCAAATCCAAACTCTTCTTCTTCTTCTTCTTCTTCTTCTTCTTCTTCTTCTTCATTCTGCTCTTCCTGAAGGAAGCTCAAAGCATATGGCTCTTGCATTATTCCTCAGCCAGGCAGTTTACAGGACTTGACTGGACTTCAACACGAGAGGCGAGCAAACAGGATGGATGGATTCTTACTCAGTTCTCCGCTCACTTGTTTTTGAAGGAAAAAAAGCAACGCACCAAAAGTGACAACTGTAACAAAGGAAACAGATTCCATACTGCCTGATCTTGTCTTGCTTTCTAATACTGTATAAAACAGGCATAGGCAAACTCGGCCCTCCAGATGTTTTGGGACTACAACTCCCATCATCCCTGACCACTGGTCATGTTAAGCTAGGGATGATGGGAGTTGCAGTCCCAAAACATCTGAAGGGCTTGAGTTTGCCTATGCCTGGTATAAAACATGCCCAAAGCAATTTTCATTCCATCCTCCCTGTTTCACCCACTGAGCCCACATTGGTTCACTTATGACAACTGCATCCCATAATTTTACCGACCACTCGGTTTAGGTATTTGTGGATTGCAGGGCGGTGAGTTATGGGTTGCTGAATGTGGGGCACACAAGGGCACAGATCTGCATAGTCTAATGCAGGCATAGGCAACCTTGGCTCTCCAGATGTTTTGGGACTACAACTCCCATGATCCCTAGCTAACAGGGATGATGGGAATTGTAGTCCCAAAACATCTGGAGAGCCAAGGTTGCCTATGCCCGGTCTAATGTTTACAGATGACAATTTCAGAATGATTCCTATAATTTAAATAGCAATTGCTATTGTGTTCCATGAGCATATTTGAAAACTGGGGTTGGGTGGGCAGGGAACAGAAATCGGAGGAAGGCTCGGCCAGAGTTAAACACTTTTAAGGCCTATTGATTTTACTAAGAAACTTAAACATGTGTTCGGCTCTCCCACTGAAATCAATGCAGGTTGAAAGTACTCAACTTGGGCTGGATTATGCCCAATATTTTTAGCATATAAAATTCTGCCAGATCCACTTATTCGGTGCCAGCTGCCTTTGCCCTCAGACACTTTGTGCTTATTCTGAGAATGCTATTGGACCACAACCGGCACAAGGAGTCAGCATTGCCATGCCCCCTGACCCAACATTGCCATTGCTGTCTATTCACTTGCCAACTCCCAATGAGCAAGCAGTGAGAGGGGCAAGGATGAAAAGTACCAGGATCCATGCGCCTTGCCTTCTTCCTCTGGGCTGTGGCTCGGATGGGACCGAAAGGAACATGGGGAGCCAATGGGGAAGCAGCCAAAGAAATTTAGTGGGGCTACTCAGGAGGTGCCCAAGGACTTCCCAAAAGCTGGAGCCAATACAGTTTGAGACACTACAGCAGAGCTTTCCAAACTGTGTGTTGCAACACGTTCAGCCCGGACACTGAGGTCCAGCGCCGAGGGCCTTCTGGCGGTTCCCTCACTGCGAGAAGTGAGGTTACAGGGAACCAGGCAGAGGGCCTTCTCGGTAGTGGTGCCTGCCCTGTGGAACGCCCTCCCAGCAGATGTCAAGGAAATAAGCAACTATCTTACTTTTAAAAGACATCTGAAGGCAGCCCTGTTTAGGGAAGTTTTTAATGTTTAATGCTGTATTGTGTTTTTAACATTCGGTTGGGAGCTGCCCAGAGTGGCTGGGGAGGCCCAGCCAGGTGGGCGGGGTATAAATGATTAATAATAATAATAATAATAATAATAATTTATTATTTATACCCCGCCCATCTGGCTGGGTTTCCCCAGCCACTCTGGGCGGCTTCCAACAGAACATTAAAATACAATAATCTATTAAACATTAAAAGCTTCCCTAAACAGGGCTGCCTTCAGATGTCTTCTACAGGTCTGGTAGTTGTTGTTCTCTTTGGCATATGGTGGGAGGGTATTGCATAGGGCGGGTGCCACCACCGAGAAGGCCCTCTGCCTGGTTCCCTGTAACTTGGCTTCTCGTAGTGAGGGAACCGCCAGAAGGCCCTCGGCACTGGACCTCAGTGTCCCGGCAGAACGATGGGGGTGGAGACGCTCCTTCAGGTATACTGGACCGAAGCCATTTAGGGCTTTAATTATTATTATTATTATTATTATTATTATTATTATTATTGGTGTGTTGGCTGCAGTGTGTAGGTGTGTCATGTGAACGTTCCCCGCGTCCCTCCAGGGGCTGGAAAGGGGTTAGTTTAACCTCTGGTTTGTTAGTAAAACTGAATTACTGTGTCACAAAATGATGCATGTCTAAAGAAGAGAAGAAGAATAAAAGTTTGGATTTGATATCCCGCTTTATCACTCCCCTTAAGGAGTCTCAAAGTGGCTAACATTCTCCTTTCCCTTCCTCCCCCACAACAAACACTCTGTGAGGTAAGTGGGGCTGAGAGACTTCAAAGAAGTGTGACTAGCCCAAGGTCACCCAGCAGCTGCATGTGGAGGAGCGGGGAAGCGAACCCGGTTCACCAGATTATGAGTCCACCGCTCTTAACCATTACACCACACCGGTGTGTCACCAGCATGAAAAGTTGGGAAAGCTCTGCGCTACAAAGACACCATAAGCTTCCCCTAAGTACATCTCCACTGTAATGGCTGCACTGAAGCTAGAGTAATATGTGTCAGGGACCTAGCCTGGAAAGGACAAAGTATAACCTTGAGGATTCATCTGTCTGACCTGAAGCTCATGTCCTCAACAGGGCCATGAGTGACCATTGAGGGAGGCTTGTAGGTTCTTGCCAAAGTAACTCAACAATAAATACATAAATGACACAAGCACTGAAACTGACAGAAAACAGAACAGAGAGAAATCTAAAACACGTCATTTTAAAAGGCACGATTAAAACAAAGTAAAAGATTAATAGCTGAAACAGATCTAAAAGAAATTTAGTCAGGTGAAAAGGTCTGAACAAATAAAAAGGCATTTGTCTGGAACTAGAAAAACATAACCTGATGCTAAGCGAGACTCTCTAGGGAGAGAAAGTAAGTGTGTATAGGATTTTTCCAAATGGATGAATCTGTCATTTTCAGTTTCTCTCAGTTTCTCATTTTCCTGGTTTAAGATCAGTTCATCCCATTTCTGAATCAGTTTCTATATTTTTTTAAAAAAAGGCTTGCATGGAAGTTTGTATGCCTTTTGATGCACGTAGCTCCTAATACATGCAGTTTTGTGTGCAATTTTGTCTAAGATGTGTGTTTTTTCTAGCAATTCTCCATAATATAATCATTTCCCTACATTGTTTCCACTAACACATGCAAATTTGTGTGCAACCTCCCCCGCATTCACATTTTGTTTGTATGCATTTTTTAGTCAGAGAACTTTCGCATCGTGAAAAGTGCAAATTTCAGAAGACAGCTGCGCTTTGGGTCACATTTTGGTTTGGAAAGGGAGAATTATCAGGTTCTCATTAAAACGTGAACAGGGCAAATTCACCACATCCCTAATAGGATTACAGCTGTAGTGCACCTCTATAACTGAAACAACCCTCAATTGCACATAATTTCATTTGCCCAAATCCATTGCTGGCTATACTTGCCTTAACTCATCTCTCCCCTCTCCCTCCTAGGGTGGAAATGTAAGACCCTTGGGACAGGGACCTATCTTTTTTGCATGCCTTATTTATAAAGTGCGATACGGTGGTCAGATGAAGAGCACCACTCATAAGCATTGGTATCTGATGGAAGATATCCCCAGTTGCAAGACTGGTCTCATGTCTGGCACCCTAGTAATCTCCCAAAGCAAAAGGGGGGTAGTGATTTGGTGGGGAGATGCACCAGACAACAGAATTGCCTGTAGTGCAGAGGGGTGGCTGTAGTGCAGAGGGGTGGCTGGGAAAAGACAGGCCAAGGGATTGCAGGTAGGAACAGGATACCGAACCACAGAGCCTAGGGCTTGCCGATCAGAAGGTCGGCGGTTTGAATCCCCACAACGGGGTGAGCTGCTGTTGTTCGGTCCCAGCTCCTGCCAACCTAGCAGTTCGAAAGCACATCAAAGTGCAAGTAGATAAATAAGTACCGCTCCGGCGGGAAGGTAAACGGCGTTTCCGTGTGCTGCTCTGGTTCTCCAGAAGCGGCTTAGTCATGCTGGCCACATGGCCCGGAAGCTGTCTGCGGACAAACGCCGGCTCCCTCGGCCAGTAAAGCGAGATGAGCGCCGCAACTCCAGAGTCGTTCGTGACTGGACTTAACAGTCAGGGGTCCCTTTACCATTAAGTGCTGCTGCCAGGACCCTGAAGCAGAACGGTTCTTGGTTTACCTGGGGTGATCCCAGCTGGGGTGTTCTGCAGTGAATTTCTTACTGACAAAACTCCAGTAATAAGCACTGGAAGGTGAGCACCGGTTGAGTTATACTGACCGTCTCTGCAAAGGCAGCCCGCCGCTTTCTGCCTAGACATATGCTTGTTCTTGGTCTCCAGCTAGCACTGCTGAAGTTGACGGTTGCGCATTCTCTTTTACGAGGTGCCCAGAGCGCCGGTGGGATTGTAAATCTTCCCAATTGCTGCTAGCTGGTTTTCCTTTCTTTACCTTTATACGATCAACACCAGGGAGAGTTTCTACCTCTGGAAGAATTTAGCGGGAAAGCTGCCCCTGTACTTACGCCATTTCAGGCTGAGGGGTCCCGGTGTCTGCATTTTTGAATACTCGCCAAGGAGAGGGGGGGGGGAAGAACACATACACACACAGAGAGAGCATGTCAGTGAGAAGTCTACAGTGCCAAGCCTTCCCTGTGATGTGTTCATCCTGTAGGTGGGACTGACCGTTCTAGAAATAGGCTGATGAATGGCAAGTGTTGGTTCCCAAAGGAAACATTCACCTTGTGGACAGGTGCTGGTCATGGGGTTCAAGTTTTGCTCCGCCCAGATGATGAGGCAGGAGGGAAAACGCTGCAGGGACGTGATTGGCTCCCGATCAGTTTTACGACTCGCCAAGCTCATCGGAGACAACACAACACAGGGAAGTAGAAATAATAATAGAAAACTCATGTCCCAATAAGGAAAAAAACTCATGGTGGCTACAGGGAAATACGTAAACATCTGGATACAAACCATTGCAACCCCCACTAGGGTGAGGTCTCGATAGCCCAGCAACGCCTCCTAAATCTACCATTCAGGTAGGTACCAACTGTACTATTTCAGGAGGGTGTCAGGAGGGTCGGAATATACCACAGCATACCCAACTAGGGTGGGATGGAGAGTACTAAGGCAGAAGGACCTGCTGCAGCGCCATACTGCCAAAAGCAGCCTCCGCTGAGGAATAAGCCTCCATCTCGATTCCCTATTTGGATTTAGAAAGGAATCTTCCTTCCTCTGATTGGCTATTGACCTGGGGGAGAAGTGTAACATAGGAAGGAGCTTTATATTGAGCCAGACCAGTAGACCAGGGTGGGGAACTTGCAGGCTTCTAGATGTCTGGGACTACAGCTCCCATCAGCAATTGCGATCTGGAGTCCAGAGGGCTCGCGACTTGACCTGTTGCAATTTTTAAAAGACGGATTCGTGATTAAGCATTTATGGACCCGCCTGGTTGTCTGCCCGCAAGCACTGCTTAACAAATCTCCTATCTTTTGT